>CM033646.1:17841558-18038629 GCA_019512145.1 Engystomops pustulosus | reverse complement strand
TGTCACCGTACAGGGATATACACACAGTGATGTCCACAGTACAGGAGCATAATATCACACAGTGATGTCACAGTACAGGGATAATACACACAGCAGTGACTGTCACAGTGCAGAGATTAAGTATGACAGTGATGATCACAGTACATGAGATAATACACACAAGTGATGTCACAGTCAAGGGGATATTCACACAGTGATGTCACAGTACAGGAATAATTACACACAGTGATGTCACAGGACAGGGATAATACACACAGAGATGTCACAGTACAGGATAATACACACAGTGATGTCACAGTACAGGGATAATACACAGGATGTCACAGTACAGGGATAATACACACTGTTATGTCACAGTACAGGGATAATACACAGTGAGTCACAGTGCAGGGCATAAATAACACAGTGAGTGATGCTACAGTACAGGATAATACCACACAGTGATGTCACAGTCAGTACAGGGATATACACACAGTGATGTCAAAGTACAGGAATATACACACAGTGATGTCACAGTACAGGGATAATACACATACAGAGATGTCACAGTACAGGGATAATACAACACAGTGATGTCCAAGTACAGAGATAAACACAAGTGATGTCACAGTACCGGGGAATAATACACCACCAGGGATGTCCAGACAGGGATAATAATACATATAGTGATGTCACAGTACTGGGGCTAATACACACAGAGATCACGTACAGGATAATACACAGTGATGTCACAGTACAGGGATAATACAACAGAGATGTCACAGTACATGGATAATACACAGTGATGTCACAGTTACAGGGATAATACCACACAGAGATGTCACACTACAAACAGGATATAAATAATCACAAAGTGATGTCACAGTACAGGGATATAACCCACACAGTAAGTAAGTCACAGTACAGTTTAATACACAAAGTGATGTCACAGTACACAGGGGTAATACACACCCGTGATCATACAGTACAGGGATAATACACCACAGAGATGTCACAGTACAGGGATAATACACACAGTGATGTCACAGTACAGGGTAATACACACAAGTGATGTCACAGTACAGGATAATACACACAGTGATGTCACAGTACAAGGAAAATCACACAGGGATGTCACCAGTACAGGGATAATACACACAGTGATGTCACAGTACAGGGATAATACACACAGTGATGTCACAGTACGAGGGATAATACACAAGTGATGCACAGTACAAGGATAATACACACAGGGATGTACAGTACAAGGAAATACACACGATGTCACAGTACAGGATAAACACACAGTGATGTCACAGTACAGAGATAATACACACAAGTGATGTCAGCAGACAGGGAATACACACAGTGATGTCAGTATTCAGGGATAAACACACAGAGATGTCACAGAGACGGGATAATACACAACAGTGATGTCACAGTACGGATAATACACCGAGTGATGTCCATCACGGAGATACACAACAGTGAATGTCACCCAGGAACGGAATACACACAGGATGTCACAGACAGGATAATACACACAGTGATGTCAAGTACAGGGATAATACACACAGTGATGTCACAGTACAGGGAATAAACACACGAGTGATGTCACAGTACACGGATAATACACACAGGGATGTCACAGTAAAAGTGGAAAAAATACACACAGGGATGTCCAGTACAGGGAAATACACACAGTGATGTCCACAGTACAGGATAATACACACAGTGATGTCACAGTACGGGATAATACAACAGTGATGTCATATCCAGGGATAAGGCACACAGTTGATTCACATACAGGATCATACACAGGAGTAATGTCAACTGAGCTAGCAGGACTGTAAGATAATACACACAGTGATGTTACAGTACAGGGATAATACACACAGTAGTGTCACAGTACAGGGTTAATACACACAGTGATGTCACAGTACAGGGATAATACACACAGTGATGTCACAGTACAAGGATAATACATACAGTGATGTCACAGTACAGGGATAATACAAACAGTGATGTCACAGTACAGGGATAATACACACAGTGATGTCACAGTACAGGGATAATACATACAGTGATTAACATTTCCTCCCATAGGACCTGGCGTAGTTCTCCGTTCATACATGATCCTTCTTGTAAGGGATTCTTACATATCAGTCAGGGAGAAGAAGATACAGAAAAGAACATCTCTGGCTGCAGGAAGCGTCATGTCCCTGCGTCACATACATCCCACTGACTTCACTGGGAACTGTGGAATGATTTATTTCCCCTATGATGGAGCTGTATGAAAATTCATCACTTGCTGCCAAGTTGTGCCTGAGATTACAGCTGATGCCCTGACTTCCATCCTGTGATCCGCTTGTCATTAGGGAATCCCACCCTAAAAGGATCGGCCAAAGCAGCCAACCACTGAAAACATAGGGGGGAACCTGTTACAGGTATTGTACCAAATACTATATCCCCTCACATGTATCAACAGGATTGCGTAGGACACTTTATAAGGTTTCCAGATATGACTTTCCTCTTACTCAGTCATTTTAATTTTTATTAAAAAATTCTGATTTTATTTTTATGCAAATAATTTGCACTAATGAGCCTGATAAAGAGACTGTCAAATTTAACCCCATTTAGCCCCCTCAGGTAAGGTGTGAAATGTTCCTTCGAGAATTCCTTCTTTTATGCAAAATCTAGCCATTTATTTATAACAAAAACTCCTCTAGTCACAGGAAAATGAGCAGAGATGAGTCATATTTTGTTTTAAATGAATCAAATTCTTATGCTCCAATCTTAGCTTCTATGATATCTAGAAACATTGGGGGACGTGTATTATCGGATCTGCGCCTAATAACTGCCGGGATCTTTCGTTTTTTTGGGCACAGAACTGTTGCAGATAATTTATAATGAGTTTGCGCCAGAAAGAACAGATGTTTCCGACTATCCCGACTCCTCCGGGTTTTTTCCGCAAGTGGGCGTGGCCTAACTTTTCCACATTATCCGTCACATTTATGTGTATTTTGTCGGCATTTTTATGCACAATTTTTAACGCACAATTGACCAGGAAAAAAATGGTCAGAGAGTAAAATTAAGGCGCAGTCCATGTAAGCTTTTGGCGCACATCTCATTGATGTCAGCATTTTTATGGCGCACGACTGATTATTACCGTCTACCCATTATTTACTTACAGCCGTGCGCCAATTTAAAACATCGGGCTGTGCTTTCCGGAGACTGATCTCATATGCCGACAGTCGTGCTTGCGCCAGAATTAGTAAATCCCCCCCATTATTTTACTGTCACGTTAAAGATTAGAATCTCATCTTTCAGATAACATCAGACTTGTTTTTAGGAAAGTGGGATGTTAGATTGTGGTGCAAGGGGTTAATGAAGTGGCACAGGACTAAAAAGGTTTAGTACTGTCTCCACATTCATGAAGGTGAAATCGAACTCTGTACACCGGCTTTTTGCTGCTCCAATTGTGCATGAAAAATTGTACGAAAAATTGTGTAGGAAAACTAGAAACGCAAGAAAAGTGTTGGATTCCCAGGCAGCGCCCAAATTGTGCGCCCAAAATGGAAAAATCCTTGAGCGTTGTGGACATTGTGGCGCCGACGCTTAATAAATACGGTGCAAGAGGCGCAGGAAGGGTTAAAAAACACCATTGATAAATGCCCTTCAGGGACTATAAACTTGACTCATCTCGGGCGAAATACGACTGTCTCGCCTCATTTTCACATGACTTAGGTAAACAGGTGAGATTTCACGTAATGAGGGAATTCTATAAAGGACATTTCATACCCTAAGACACAATTTCTTGATGCAAATAGGGACAGAATTGTGGCAGATAAATCCGCTTGATTATATATAATGAATTCCACATTATCAGGTAAAGTGTCTTAGGGCTCTCGTATCTAACACATAGCACTTACATCCTTCACCTGTAAACATATCAGATATAGGGCCTATAAACGCTCCGGTATTATAACTTATTTATGAGACTACATTTTCTGCAGTGCAGTCATTTTACACATCAAATAACTCACATGTCCCCGGCTGGGTGCACTGTTAGTAAAGAGATCCATAAAGATATCTATTGGCAACTGGGTGTAATGAATAACTCGTCTTATGCATATTTAATAAGCTCCTGATGGAATGGTTTTTGTCAAGTGCATGTGATAAACACTTCCATATCCAGGGTCAGACTGGGGTTCCTTGGGCCCACCAGATAAAATTATCCGGGGGGGGTCCAGCTTTCATCAACCCTAAATAATTAAACCCTGTAAGCCTTCAAATTTGAATATCCTCTGCCAGACCTTTATGGTCTCTTATTGAGTCAGAGTGTGGGCCCATCGGAGGATCCTCTGATTCTCTGGTGGGCCAGTCCGACACTGTCCATATCACACAATAGTTAAAGGGGTCTCCCTTTAAGACCATCAGTATTTAATGGGTAAGTAGAACTAAACTGCAGTACAAGGAATGACAATGGACCAGATGTATTATTCTGGCGCATTTCTGTCCGACTTTGCACTGAAAAAAACATCTTTGGCACTTGTTTGTCTGTGTCTGCGCCAGTTTTGTGTTGCGGCTGCACCTAAAGGGGCTGTTACTGCTTAGTCGAAGTTTGCCCCACATTTATTACGGCAACTCGACAGAATTGTGAATCTGCATGTTAAAGGTGCACGAAAAATATTGCCGAGTGCACCAGATTATTGAAGACCTTGCACCAATATTCAATTATCTGGTGTACCCTGGGCATTCGCGAGGCAAACTGCACCAGGGTAGTCTGCTTCAACTTTGATAAATCTGGCCCAATGTTTTGGGGGAAAAAAAAATTAAAGGAGAAATTGCAATAAGCTGATTATAGGGGTCCCATCTCTAAAAATAGGCTGTCAATGTCTATACCTGCAGGCAGCATGTTATAGAGCAGGAGGAGCTGAGCAGTTTGTACATAGTGTACTATCTGCACAGCATGTTATAGAGAAGGAGGAGCTGAGCAGATTGTACATATTTTCCTATCTGCAGGCAGTATGTTATAGAGCAGTAGGAGCTGAGCAGATTGTACATAGTGTCCTATCTGCAGGCAGCATGTTATAGAGCAGGAGGAGCTGAGCAGGTGATATATAGTTTCTTATCTATGTACATGCTCAGTGTTTACCTGGGAGCTTTCCTGTTGTACAGGATAAATGCAGTATGTGTGTATATTCAGTATGTATACACAGTATGTGTGTATATGCTGTTTTTATACTGGTGCCCGAGCTCGGTACACGAGCACAATGAGTTCTCACTGTTTCGAGCCATGGCCACAGAAAAGATAGAGCCTGTGCTATCTTTGGCTGTAAGAGCGGCCATGCGGCTCTATTCTCTATGGAGAGGGTAGGGGTGAGCCGCGATCACCTCTCCTCCTTTCCAGCGCACCCAACGTGTGCCCACCAGTTTATGTGAAGACTTTTTTAAGGGGAAGGGAGGCCCATGCAGAAATCTGCTATGGCGCCCAGCCTGAGGTGAGCTGAGTTCCTTGCAGAAAAATGGGTGGCAGCATCATGGGTGTGTTCACCAGCAGGACCTGACACCTAAAAATAGTGTCTCTTCACACCCAATGCCAGCATGGGTAAGAGAAAGAGCATGGAGAACCTACTTACTGAAAAAATAATCTAATATATTACTCCTGGGTGAGGAAGTGACCCTCAGAACATTGTGAGAACTGTCCCCATGCTCGGGGTAGCTTTTGATGAGGTTTACGTAATGGCCTATTTATTCTACATTGCATAATACTAGGAATATAATGACTACTTTTGCGGTTGGAGCCGAGGTCTACAGTAAGGATGAAAGAATCACATCTCTAGTAACTAGATGTAAGATAAAAGGGAAGAGAAACCCTCTGCCAGCATCTCATGCAAAAATGGAATCAATTTATAGTAGTCACATCTATGCACAGCGTATTGGCCCTCACGGACAAAGACCCCTGTGCGGTGCGGTATGGATGTGCCTTCAATAAACGGATTCCATTTGTGCATAAGATACTGGTGAAATACTGGGTTCTGCGGTCCAGAACAGGGGACTGGTTGTCTGCTGTGCATCCAAGGTCAGGGACCCCCTGAAAATGATGCCGTGTGACCCTCAATTTTAAAGGGGTTTCCCTGTTCTGCCTCCCGATTCTCTCGTTGCTCCAGTACTTCCTTGTTTTCTGCTGGGAGTTTCAGGGGATGACAGTACCCATTTCAGGTAGTGTCCTTCCATGGTGATGTTTGTGGTTCCCGGAGGCCACTTATTGACTAAAACAGGTCCTGTGACACTCCAAAACTTCTGAATATGGGCACTGCCAAAAACTGGATTTCCATAGCAAAGTCGGAACTGGTGTCGGGATTCCTGACCAGATTCCTGGAAAGGTAAAATATTAGCTAATGGAGGTTAAAATGAGGGCAATGTCAATAGGTTAAGATGAAATCTTTGGCTTATCCATATCCCAAGTATCCGTTGGATTGCAGATGACGGCGTTCTAGTGTCAGTAACTTGGTAAAACATAAATAACATTTTCATTGGGGGGTGAGCAAACATGGAGATAGATTGTATTCTTCAAAACCAGCGCTATAAGCAGGACTTGCCGAATGATCAAGGGAACAGATGTATGAGGATAAAAATCCCCAGGCAAAACATTGTTCAAACATGTCATCAGAAGAAAAGTGAGTGATGGCGACTCTAAGCCGATGCTCCCATTGCTGTTTTCACTGCACAGCTCTGCCTCCTATTCTTATGGATCAAATTGTAGGTTGACAGCAAAGAGAGTATGTATAATAGATGTAGACTATGTAAGTGCTATGGGTCCCTAGATGGGAAAGGGTCCTGGGTGGTCAATTGCTGTTAAGGGATGAGAAACCATAAAATATATATGATGGCAAACAAGAGGAGGCCTGGTGATGGGGGTTGGGGAGTAGAGACATGAAGATCTACAGGACTAGGTGACAATACCTGGCACCATTATATAGAGACAAGTCATATTTCTAGAAAATTCACATAAAAAATATAGAAATAATTAACTAAAAGATATCCCAGCACTTCTTCTCTTAATTTTCATTTTCCCATTGATCCCATTATGGTTCATATCACAATGAATATGTAAGTATATATGAGAATAGAAGAGCTTAACCATATCCTCCCTGCCTTCTATCACTGACATTATTTTGTTTGTAAGGTAACTGGCTGAGGCTGAAGCCTCCGTGCCCATTCCAGTCCAACTTTTCTTAATCTCAGCCTTTTTTTTAAATCAAATTGATGTCACAACTATAACAGAAAAGTGAATAAGGAAATCTTTTATGTGTTCTGTAATCTCAGCTATACTTTCTCTCATCACTATCTTGTGACTGGCTTCAAGACAACTGGCTGGGGCTGAAGCCTCCCTGCACATCCCTGCCTAATCTTTACCGTTCCTTTGATCGACTTTTTGTATGAAATCACAACTAAAATTTCAACTTTTGTATCAAATCCCAACTAAATATATATAAGGGAATCCTTTGTCTAGTCATTATCTTGTGTCTGGCTGTAAGATAACTGGCTGGGGCTGAAGCATCCCTGCCCATCCCAGCCTAATCTTTACCTTTCCTTTGATCCAATTTTGTATGAAATCCCAACTAAATATTTACAGGCAGTCCTCTACTTAAGGACACCAGACTTACAGACAACCCCTAGTTGAAGACGAACCCCTCTGCCCACTGTGGTGGGCACCTCTGATGAAGCTCTCTGGATGTTACTATAGTCCCAGACTGCAATGATCAGCTGTAAGGTGTCTGTAATGAAGCTTTATTCAAAATCCTTGGTCCCATTACAGCAAAATATTTTGAAACTACAATTGTCACTGGGGTAAAAAAAATTTTTTTTGTCTGGAGCTACAATTATAAAATATACAGTTTCAACTTACATTAAAATTCAACTTAAGAACAAACCAATGGAACCTATTGTGTACGTAACCCGTGGACTGCTTGTATAAGGAAATCCCTTGTCTAGTCATTATCTTGTGTCTGGCTGCAAGACAACTGGCTGGGGCTGAATCCTCCTTGCATATCCCATCCTGCCCTTTCTTAATGTTCCCCTCTTCCTTGACCCAATTTTCTATAAGGTCACACATAATACAGAAATATATCTGAATAAATCTTCTCTGTGTCCCAGTAGCTACCCCTCCGTCTCATCACTACCATTAGCTCTGCTGTAAGATAACTGGCTTGAGCTGGAGCCTCCCTGCTGTTCCCTGTCTGCAGTAGGATCCTTTAAAATGTTAAAGCTGTGGATTTTTGTAACAAAGAGTCTTATTTTATTTATGCTCTGAGTGAGAATCACACTTAAACTGGGATTTATTTTCACACAGATGATGTCTGACTAATGGCAAACTATGTGAAAAATGTGGACGGCTATATGCCTGACATCATCCGGAGTTAGATGCAAAATAATAGACAACAAATCTAACACTGGGAGAAGGATGCTTATTCTGAGAAATAATGTGAGATTCCTGCTGACACCCGCATCTTTATTGCAAAAATTCCCTTGTTTTCTTAGATAATGCGAGAGTATTTACTGCTACCTAAATCAGCCCTGACAGTTCCTGCTCACTGACCCCAATTTGTGGAAATGAGGCATGTATAATTTAGCAGGGGGTTTCAGCACCTTGGACAGGTCATAAAAGTGTTACTAAATTGCAGGGAAGGTGGGAAGTAGCATTATAGTTGTCAAGTCAGTGGGACTTGTATCCAGATATATTATATAGCTCAGTCCTGATAACAGGGGAATCTATGTAGTATACTTACACGTTGGTTCCAGAATGCTAATGGACATGTTATGCTGAAAACATAATAAAATTTGGCTTATTTATATACAGTATAATTTGAAGCTGCTTGCCATCTGTCTTAGAAGAAGGCCTTCCAATGTCCTATCTATGGGATAGGAGGGGTATATGTCCGGTGTTGGATAAGGGTTCCTTGGACCCACCAAATAAAATTATTATGGACACCCACCTTAATCATCGCCTACAACACAAGCCCAAACAGACTCCAAATCAGCTTTCTGTCTTCTGAACCTCTACGATAGGAGAATCATCTGGTCCTCTGGTGGGCCAGCCCAATACAGTGGGGCACATTTACTTACCCGGTCCCTTGGAGTTCCCGAAAGTGCACTGTCCGACGATAATGCACTGTGCCGCGATTCACTAAGATTGTGCGCCCGATATCCTGAATGTGTCGCTTCCCCGATCAGGTCCGCCGGAGTTCACCATCTTCCTCCCGGTGTATGTAAGTGCAGTGTCTTCCGACACAATTTTAAAGTAAAATTGCGCGATTAGTCCGAATCATTCGGATCGTCTGATAGCCCACCCCCCGATTTGTGTCACGTGAAAGCCGGCGCCGCTGTGCCAGAATCCGATCGCGTGCACCAAAATGTCCTTCTAAATACCTGTCCCAGTGGCGCGATCCCCAAAAACTTCGGAAAACTCAACGGAAATGCGATCCGCAGACCCTTAGTAAATAAGCCCCAGTATGTGTCTGATCACTAAGGGTCTGAGTAATCATAGGAAGTGTGAAGTCTCAGAACATCCTGTCTGAATGAAGCAGTCAGGCACATGTATGACCATCGCACCATTTACTTTTTGTACAAGTGCCAAAATGTTAAAAACTGGAAATCCCAAAATATAAAATATAGCGAGAGAGTAGTTCTCATTTGTAGGCTTGGAGCAGAGGATAATAGCAAAGTATCTGCCTCATTACCAAGTATGGATTGATCATTTGGGCACAAGGGTATGTTAAGACTTCCATTAGTCCTGGGCTCTATAAAAATTAAGGGTCCTTATGTGTCTCATTTTTTTAATGGATGGACATTTTTATGGTACTTATCATCTTGGGAAAGGAAGGTGTCAGTACTGTAGCTTATAGACAGGAGCGTAACTTGAGGGGGGCAGAGGTTGCGGTCGCACCCGGGCCAAAGAGGTTTAGGGGGCCCTTATGGTGTCACTTTCCCATATGAGAAGACTATTGCTATAAACCATAGTCGGGGGCCTGGCAAAGACTTTGCATTGGGGCCCATCAGTTTCTAGCCACTGCTTATATACCTTTGAAGGTCCCAAAAGGGCTCTTGTACAAAGGGTCGGTTTAGGTTTCTAGGGTGTGGCCATGGCCCCCTAGAAGTTTTGGACCCAGGAGGGCCATCCAAATCGGCCATATTATAATCCACTACTGTATAGGCACTATGGCAACTCCTAACACCTGCTAACATTCATTCAAAAACCTATATAAAAAAAACTGAGGAATGCCAAAACTCAGAACTGTGACAAAGGATGAAATCTGAGGAACACCATCATGTCAGGAGAGAAGGACAAATTCCTCTTTAAATTCAAAACTAATCATAACCTCCATATTCATCTATATAGTGCTCCTTTATCAGACATTCCAATGGGAATAACAGCAGGGATGTGACCGAAAAGATGATCAATATGTCGCGTGATTCATTTCGACCTCAGAAAACCTCCAAAAACCTTCCCATACATGGAGGACTAACATCAGCTCTGCTACAGGCCTTGTACATAGCCCTTAAAAGTACTTAGATTCAATGTCAGATCTTTGTATTAAATGGGAATTTGCCATTGAAATGATACTAAAATATTCATATCCATAAACGGCGCCATAAACATGATACCGACGTGTAATAGTGATAATGACAATAACATTTGACTAGTGAAGTCATTATGCATTTTATATAGACCCAGTTTTCTACATTATAACAATTGATGGCGATACTTAAGGTTCCCTCGTAGAGGAAATCCAGTGGTAGTCTGTGATCCTCTTACTTATATCACTGTGCAACATAACAGTAGTCGGCTGCTATATACTTAATTGTCTAAAAGCGTTGTGTACGGCTCAGTACTGAGCCAGGCTTGTTTAGTGAATGGACTGAGACGCTAGATTGAAAAGCCTGTAGGACTCCACTCCACATCCTAGGCATAAATAAAAGTGAATATTAATACGTTCTACACTTCTCGTAATTGTATACTACAGGGTAACAGAGATTTCCAAAAGATTGGGGTAAACTTAGACCTCGACAAATAAAGTTTAAAGACCCCAAGAGTGTTTGACTGATAACTATCTCTCTCAACTTCCTTATTCAAAGTCTTGCTGTATTAAAGGGAACCTGTCATCAGCACTTGCCTCTAAAGCCACTACCAGTATATTGTTAGGCAGCTTAACACCTTCTAGTTTTTGTGTCTTTCATGGACCTTGGCGATGGCATCATCCAGTAAATCAACTTTGAAATGAGATGTAAATTGGTTGTATAAAGTCAAGGAGGCGGAGAGTTCAACACTGAAGTCATGGTGGGAGCTCTGAACTCCTCCTCCTCTGTGATTGACATTATGCATCAGACTTCAGGCACACAGGAAAACAATCAGGAAGGTGTTCAGCTGCTTGACAACATACCGGTAGTGGTTTATTAGGTCAAATTCTGCCAACAGGTTCCCTTTAAGGGGTGATACCTCTTCTTAAAGAGGCCACCTCTTTATGACCATCTTAAGAAGACTTAGGGGTCACGCTCACTCCACTGAGGATTCTTGAAAAGGAATGTGCAAATAGTAGTTCTCCCCTTGAAAAAGTGGTTCCCTATTCTTCACTGATGAGGAGTAAAAAACCTGCTGCAGATGGGACTGGTTTGGTTCAATCCAATGTCATGACACAAGGCTTCTTAATTGACTAATTCTTTGTTTCACTGAGGAAAGCTTATCGCCCTAGACCAAAAGGATCGGGGAATTAGATTCAGTAATATTCTTATAGCCCAGGGCCCATGGCCGTCTTAATCCACCCCTGGACATACCCTAAAGATCTTTTACAGCTACAGGCTTCTGTATAAAAACCAATCCATCTTATAAGCTGATATAGAACCTCATAAAGGAACATTAAAGGGAATCTGTCAGCAGATTTGTAAACATAGGCCTACACAAAGTGTTAGGGATGGGACCTGAAGATCTGTGTAATTATACACCCGCTTTAAGAAGCAAGAGTGTAAGAAATCTACTTTTAGTTCAAGTCTGCAGCTCTCCTTGTGCTAGTTGGGGATGTGCTTAATCCTGAAGAAGTATATGCTCTGTAGAACACCTTCCCTCCATTCTGACTTGTGGTTGGATGCTACAATTGTCACTCAGAGTAGATGGGAGGGGCTGGGGAGCATTTTATTAAGAACAGGAAGCTCTTCAGAATAAACGACTGCCCAGAGCACTTGCAGAACTGCAGCCACAGATGAAATGTTCACGTTTCTTAGTCCTATTTTTATTATTAAGCAGGGCTGGCACCAGCACCAGGCATACCCGGGCAATGCCAGGGCCCAGAGATGCTGGGGGGGGGGGCAATCTAAGTCCCCAGCAGCCTGTGTAGTCTTAGGGGTTGGGCTTTGGCTTGGATGCATTTCAAAAAAACAACATGTGACATGTGACTGTGCTGCAGACTCCTCATCTCTCAGCCCCCACCTTTGTGTTCCTGTACAGCTCCTCCCTCTGGCTTCTTTACAGAGCTCGCAGTCTGTACAGAAGGAGCTGTACAGGAGCACAAAGTTGGGGGCTGAGAGCTGAAGAGAGAGCAGCACAGACAAATCACATGTTGTTTTTGAAATGCATCCATACCAAAGTCCAACCCCTGGGACTACACAGAGAATTCTGTCAGGGTACATGGTAAGTTATAACACACAATTATATGGAAAATGCAAATGCTTAGAGAAAGCAGAAATTCAGGTTTGCACTGCAGCTGTAATGGGCTTCTGCAACCTGTCTTTAGTGAAAACGAGGTGCCTGGTGACAGGTTCCCTTTAAGGGATTGTATTAATTTCTATGGTAGTCAAACTGACAATCTGCCAAAGTGTGGAATTTTGCATCTTATATGTCTTCATCCGTGATTATTGAGGTCAGTAATAGAAGTCAACACAAAGTGATATCACTTTACGTTGACTTTTGCAGAACGTTTCTGCCATGGAACATACGTTTTCATAGAGATCAATGCTGACTAATATGAAGGTCATCCATTTTTATTTTCATGAAAGATCAGGCGCTATTGTTACCTGCATCAACACAACCTAAAGAAGCCCTCCTACCCCCTTAGCTGAGAACACATTTACTATAATAGACCTAGGAAATAAGCACATGGGATCAATGGCGTTGTATTGTCCGGATGCCACTGCTAGTGTAATGAGCCCTCCTGTCCTCACATGACCTCATATCATCAATTTCACCCCATACCGAATAACTTTCTATAATTCTGAGACATACTGCCCATAACTGACTAGGTACAATAATTAGGGTGAGAAGTAGGACATACGGTCAGTATCTCCTAACAGAGTATAAAGTGACTAAAATATAAGTGAACCTAAAATACAATATAATAGTAAAGCTAAAAACCTCTACTATGACCTTTACTAACGCGTTTCTCAATGCATCCGTAGGTCATCAGAACAGGAGATCTATGAGACACTTTTATGTGGCTTTTCTATCAATAATACCAGAGGGGAATACAGCAATCAGCCTCCCCCCTGTTAGCCAGAAATGGCTGATAACAGTGAACAATAGACTAGAAGAAGCGGCACAACCAATGGCTGTCATCTAAATGGAGCTCATTTACTATGTGCAGAACATCTTCCACCCTGACCCATTTACAGGGTACACCCTGGCTCTTCCCCTGCTTCCGACTTCTCCTCCATAGCAGTAATCTGCTGTAATAATTAATGTGAAAGGTGCCATTTTTTTTTTTTGCATCAAGCAATTAAGTCAGTACAGGTTATTACAATGGGAAAATAATTAGAAGGGTGAGGGGGCTACTGGTACAATGTCCCAGCGGGGAATAAATCATGTGAGAGGATCAGATAGGTATATGGTACAATTACTCGGCCTGGACATGCAAAGAAATTCCCAAAATGCACTGCACGGCGATCATAACGCACCCAGCAGGCTTCATACACATGTAATATACAATGTACAGCACAAAGCAATATACCGATTGGGATGTCACATCTATATAGGACTAGTGAAGTTTTGAGGATGAGCTCAATGCAATAGTTATCCAGAGCATTGTCTTGCCTACAGGACTATGTGATCTCTATGAGATTTCCATCGCATTTATATGGATATTTCTCCATTAAATGATGTCTCATACCCTGTCATCTAACCTTAAAGATATTTTCCTCCTACGGTCTCCTGAGTCATGGACTTTAACCCCTCTCGAGAGTCTTATAGTCATGGATGCCAGCCTGGCGCCATGAGGGTTAAATCTATGCATCCAGCGTAAATTTGCATCAGAATGGCTCTCCAGATTGTCTGAGCATCTAGATGACCTTGTAATGTCCTTGTCATGCTGGCATGTCAGTGCATGAATCCTTCTGCCCCCAAACCACGAGGATGAGTTACATATTCTGTAACCCAGAGACGTGTAGGAATCCTGTAGCACATCCGCTATGCTTCAGCCATGAACTGTGCGGCAAGTGAGGGGTTAAGAGGTGAGATCTTGTAGCATTAATAATCTGCAAAGAGTAATTTCTCTCCAAACTTGACATAGAAAGATGCCTGTGCGTTCGTGCCTCCGATAAGTAGAAGCACGGATCACGTAGAAATTGATATTAATGGAAAACACTATACAGCGGGGAAGACTTTGCTTTATGGAAGATTATTAACCCCTTATACGCTCCTCCGGCAAATCTCTGTTCAAGCAAAAATCTGGACAACGTGTCATAAAAAAGTTTATAAAACACAAGTTCTATATGGATTATAGATACCAGGAACCTGGATAACACAAAAGGGTAAGGCGAAATCCACAAAAAAAAATCCATACTGGCAAAAATCCACTATGAATTCTCAACGTAAAGTTGTATGAGAATCTAACATTAAATGAGGATTTGTCTGCAGAAAATTTAGTAAATTCATAATCATAATATAACGTATTTGCTCTTTATGTTGTGCGGCTCCTCTGTTGTTACTTTTGTACACCTTTGGGGTGTGTCCTTATACTTGCACACTTTGGACATTGTCCAATCAGTGGGGTACACATCCCTTTGACAAGGGGGAATGGTAGCACCCAATTTATTAATTGTATTTCCAAGAGGAATAACAGGGGAATGTCACAATGCAGAGCTCTAAGAAAAAAAATCTAAATTCATGGCAAATAATCGTTAAATTGAAGAAATGGGTTTTATAATGTGAGATTTTGGTAATACTGTATCATTGGTAGTCAATAATTTGCATAAGCAGTAAAGACGATCAATTAAAGAAAATCAATAGATACACATATACATGAGTGATGACTTATACATACAAATACATGCATACACACACACATATATATCTATATATACATGCATATACACACACACACACATATATATATATATATATATACATGCATACGCACATCAATACACATACATACACACATATATATAAATGCACACACATATATGCATATGCATCAATACACATACATGCACAAACACATGCATGCATATACCTATATATATATGTATGCATACACACATCAACACACATACATACATACACTCACACTTAAATATTCATAAACATACTCAGACACAGATGAATACACACTAACATAAACTTGGAATAATAATTATATAACACATTACTTATATTTCAAAACATTTCACTGCTGCCCCCCCCCCCCCCAAACATACTATAAGCACTATAGATGGCGTCCTGCAACGATGATGATGTCCCTACTGTACGGAGATGGAAAGTTAAAATCAGGAAGCTGACAATGGAGCGTTTGCAGGAGGAGAAGGAGACAGATGTAGGGGGTTCTGGATGTGCGGGGAGGGGGCAGCAGATGATGGTGAGCAGGATTAACCTGAGGGAACACAAGACATCACAGTGCAGATTACACAGGGGAGCAGAGACCAAACACAAGAGGAGATTGAGAGAGAAGGGGGTGGAGAATGAAACTGTACAGCTGGGGGGAAAGACATCAGGGCATGGAAGATAGTGGTCAGACATAGAGAGAGATGTGCTACAGAGCATGGGGGGGGGGGGGTAGCAAAATCCAAGGAAACCTAAACACTCGGGATATAAAAAAGTCCTGTGACTGCAGAAATATGCTGGCCATGACATTTTACATGAAACAAAGTATCATTTTCTAAATATCTGTACATTTTTAGGAATCTGTCCCCCCAGATCTTGTTATATGTATCCATGAGCGATGTTCTACTGCATTACCAACATGACCACCTCCTTGAGAAGACTGCCCCTCCACATATTATACTGGTTATCTTCTTCGTGAAGACCCACCCTTAGAAGACCACTTTTAAAAAGTCTTTCTAGAGGTTTCACTTTACATCTACCATTAAGAAGTTTTCTGAATTGCAAGTATTTATCCCAGAACAAGTACATCAATAGTGTTTGCCATTACCTAAAGACACTTTAGTAGATTCCCTGTATACACCAAATTCTTTATTTTTGAAATTGAAGAATCCCTTAAAGTTATATATGATGTATATTGGCTGAACCCACTGATTTTGGCAGAAGTGTATGTAATGTGTATGGAGGAGATAAAGAGTGGGATGCAAAGTTTTCTTCTCCACATTCAAAAGACACGCACACTTGGCCGTACATACATGTGTATAGGGGAGTCAAACGAGACAGCTGTCAGATGACCAAGCTTTCAACTTGTAGATCTCAGAAGGAAAAATATATATATATATATATATATATATATATACACAAAACATATATGTAATAGCAGCTAAAAAGAACATCCCACAAGTAAAAGAGCACCCATTGACACATATACAAAAGGTAACAGGGATATAGATTTTTCAATCTTCTTTGTTTACTCCCGGAATACATTTCCAATATTCCTGCTATTATTTGATACCCCAGACCATCACATGAATTGTGCCCTGAATTGTCAACTAGTAACAATTACAAGACTAAGTAGCTACACAAAGCGAAAAGGAACAATGGCAAGGCCAAACAATAGTGAAGAATACAAGAATTGTCAGCATATGACAGGGATAGACCGGAATACATATTAGGCTTGGGAGATAAACACTTCAAGGGATTAGACAGCAATGGAAGACAGCTTGGAAGAGAGGCAAGACGGGAGCAGCGAAGAGAATGGAAGGAGCAGGAGAAGAGGGATATGGGGAAATGTAATGTAAACCGCTGAGGGAAGCCGGAGTACAGTATGGAGAAGAAGTGGAACATCAGGAGGAGAAAAGTGAGAGATCACAGAGCAAAGAGGAAACCAGGCTGCAGTAAACACTAGAAAAGGAGACACAATTTAACCCTCTGATACTCATTCGTCACCCTACGACCTGACACCCAGGCACCAATATGACTGTTCTTATATAGGCTGATGCTTGTAGGGGTCCTGGTGCAGGTGGGACACGGTTATCTAGGGGTGTGGTTAGGGGGCGATGATGTCAACATGCAGGAAACCCTGCTTGGCATCAGCAGTGACATCACAGGATATGACAGGCACAAGTAAATACTGTTTGCTGAGGTAAACAGACTACATGGACATATATAGGTAGAGACCTACAGGCCCGGAGCTTGTAAATCAGGGCTACCTATGTATCCTATTAGTAAATCCCTGACTACATCTCAGGGATAGAAGGTCTGGGCATGACCAATAAGGAAGCCAATAGAGATATCCCCATGGGGCTTTTGGTAAAAGAGAAAAACAGAGTGAAGGACAGTGTACAGGCTACGTATGGGCGATATACAGGGTGCGACCTAACACCCTACATACCCCAAACTGCAAAGGGCCCTGCAGTGTCTTGTGTTGGTCTGATAGATATATCATTAACACAGAAAAAAATGCAAATAATAGCAGGACTGAGGGATGAGAGGGGTTAATACTGTCCTCCACCCTGTGTATTCTCCGAACCCCACTCTGACCACTATTGCTGCATCCTCTGTCAACATGGGAGCTAAGATGCAGCCCCCCCATCCTCCGAAATGTCAGTCCTGCTAACCTAAGCACCATGCATAAGTCTTACCTGTACTCCAGCGTGTAATATTCAACACGGTTCCTCTCACCCCCTCCAGTCTTCCTTCTTCTATGTCTTCAGGTAAAAACCGGCTGCATCCCCCCCCTTCTTAGTCGCCACCACCACCACCTCCTTCTTTTCACCTCTCCTCCCCCTCTCCTCCTTCTGCAGCGTTACAGAGGTCTCTCTCTTTCACTCCTTTCACCTCCTCCAGCCCACCCCAGTATAATCTGTTAGGGTGTCCCCCCACCCCCTATATCCCACTCTGGTTGATGATGGAGAGCAGGGATGCTGTGACTGTGGCTGGTGCTGATGCAGGATCTATGTGCTCTGCCTCCCCACAGAGGAGAATGAGCGAGGAGGGGGGAGGAGTGGAAGAGCAGGGCTGGAATCCTGCGGGGATGGGGATCTAGGACACAGGATCTGGATCTGTCTGTACACAGACATCCAGTATGTACCAACTTCTCATATTAACTGGATATATCTATAGAGGACTTTATTATATTTATGCAATCGGCACAATATCATGGACATAGAAAATAACGTATCCCCCCAACCAAATAATATTTTATACTATATACGTATAGATACATAGATCTGATAGCATGACTAAGTCCTTATGATATATCTGTTACATCTGCACTCCTGCTATAAAGGACAGTCCTGGCAAGAAACAACATGGAGGGTCATTTATTTAAAGTGAACCTAAATATGTAAAGTGAAGAATCCCACCCTTCTAGGCTATGTATGGTTAGAGCCTTGTGCAAGTATGGAGGTAATCCAACAACCACTGTGGATCAGGTGAGTCATAATTTAAAGTAAACCTAAAGATATAATCTGAAGAGTCTCGAATGAAGGAATGAAGTCTAGGAATGAAGGTGGTGAGTTATGGCAGCAAATGATGGTTCTCTAGAACTTTCTTCATGTTCAGATCTATTTCTAGAATTCCCTCTTTTATGTGAAATCTCCCATAAAATTCCCTTCAAAGACAGGCAAAAATTACTTTTCTCACCTCATTTTCACATGATATTGAGTTATGTGTAATGGTTGCCGGGGTAGTGTCACTTCAGGAACCCTTATCTTCAGTTCTATAGCACCTATAGCTGACGGTCATCTTTCAGATCCCATGCTTATGGTTCTGTGAGCTACAGAAATAGGCATGGCAGCTAAAAAATAGGTGGGAACTAAATCTTTATCTGCCGCTTACATTTTGAACTATGTCTTCAGCTGCCTGTGTCTCTGGTTCTGTAGCTCACAAAGCCATAAACATGATTAGATCTGATATATGAGATTCTTGTCTTTAACATGACACCAGTACCATGTTTCTAGGTAGTATGGATCAGTAGATATCTTCTGAAGTGACACACTCCCCCATGCAGACACTAAACTTGACACATCTCATATGAAATGCAGTGAGAAGAGTCAAATTTGCCAGATTTTGGGGGAGATTTTTTGAACATGGTAAACATGTGGAATTTCACGTAAAAGGGGGAATTCTAGAAAGGACATTTCATACGCTTCCTGAGTGGGCTTGTAGTTTAGTGGGGTAAAATCTTGTGACAGGTTCTCAAAGTGCCACTCCAGCACACTTTGAAGGGGTTGTCTGGATTAGGTCGTCCTCTTTGGTATGGAATATTAGAAGAGGTGCCCAAGTTTATGACCTGTATTTGTGAGCAATAGTTACATCCGGCTACAAAGAAATGTAGAGGTCCATTGGACTTGGTCACTTCTGGTCAGATGGGACAAGAAGTGTTAGAGACTAGAGAGCAAGTATTGGAACCGAAAGTCTTCCAGAGCGGAGAATATGGGTCAGTTTACCCACTGCTAGAGTCCAAACAGAAATCATGATAACAGAAATCATATTGCATGTAAACATCAGAACCATGGTCCATGCAGAATGCAGGCTGCCAATGTGGTTTCTTAAAGCATAGTTTCAGCCCCACACCTGTCCATGCCCTGAGTGGTACTGAAGTAATTCTTATCATTATGGATCCAGGGGAAGAGTTCAACATTTTGTAATAAGATGAGAGATATGGTTTAATATAATGAGCAGAAAATGTCTAATTTATAGCATAACTACAGCATAAATTGGGGATCCCACATCTCACCAAAAGAAGGTGGGAACTTCTTAGAGAAATGGCCAAATCTACAATTTTAAATTAGAAATGTGGAGACCGGATGAATTAGAACCTAGTATTCTGAGGCTTCTTCTTTCATCACATACAGTTAGTATAAGCCATCAATATAAGGGTCCAAAACCTGGCGTCCCACCAATCAGCTGTTTGAAGTAGTCGCAGTATTTCAGATAGTGTTGCATCTAGTTCACGGGCTTGTAATATCAGTTCGTTTGTACACTCAGTTCTATTCAAATGAATTGGAGTGAGTTGCAGTACCAAGATCCGCCACTACACAGTACATGGCGTTGTACTTGATATACTTGTCTGAATGCTATAGACTGGAGTCAGATCTCCACTGATCTGATACTGGTGACCTATACTAAGTTTCTACTTATATACTTACTAAGATTCATACTAGTTTTCCTGGAATTCCTTTATTATGCAGTCAATGTAAATGGTCATAAGTGATGGAATAGATTCTGGAGCGGGACACACAGCTCTGCACTTGGATTGACTCTGGGGGCATATACAGGCATTTTTGGGCCATTTTTCATAAAAGTGAGTAGTTCTGTGAGCTGCAGTGACGCGTCTCAGTGTTGGCACAGTATGGGTACTGAGAGCGGCTGTACATATGCAGCCTGCGGACTTACTCAGGAAATATTTGGCAGAATCCATCCTCTCGCTCGGTGCTCAGTTTGGAACAGAATAAGCAGAAACCAGACTGAATAATTTGCAGACGCCAGATTATCCACATAACCAGAATGGGGGGCATTCTGACTTTCCAATAGTTGGTATGTGTGCGCTTTAGTTGCCCTTTTCCGACACTCTCGCCTGTTTTGTTTTTTGGGCACACAGTTTGGCAGCTTTAAAATTCTGACACTTTATAGGATTTAGATTTAGAATAGGGAAAAAGGTTTGACTCTACACCCTATGGCAGTGATGGCGAACCTTTTTGAGCCTCAGTGCCCAAACTTCAACCAAAAGCCACCTATTTATTGTAAAGTGCCAGCGCAGCAATTTAAGCAGTAATGTATTTCTCCTTGTTCATTGACAACTTTCAATCCTTCAGCCTCCCAAGGACACCAACGCAGTTGAAAGGAGGAGGGCAAATTCATCTATCATTGTAGGAAGGTTCTGCAGGCAGATTCTTTGAGTTCTGTCTGGTGAACTTCATTCTGGGGTGATGGCCTGGGTGCCCACAGAGAGGGCTCAGAGTGCTGCCTCTGGCACCAGTGCCATAGATTCGCCACCACTGCCCTATGGGGTCCATGATCTATTACTGACTATTTACTCTCATCATGAACGTCACATATCGAGGCAACATTCATGGTCCATGCTAAGAAGTGGGCATCGTGGCTACAGGTGGACTGTATTTTGTGGACCCTATACCGATCCAACTTACGATAATTAAAAAGTGAAATAAAAATTTAGAAGCTCCTGAGATCTCAAGAGGTGTATGAGAATATAAAACATTGGGCCACATTTATTAAAGTGTTTTTTCGGTCCCACTTTGCACTAAAGAGAACGGCTTTGGAGCTTGCACATGTATTTATGAAGTGTCTGCGCCAAGTTTTGTGTCGCAGCTGATGTTCCCCACAATTCTGCAGCATGAACAAAGTGCACCAGAAAATAGGTGCCCACTTCCAGAGCAGTGCAGGGGACACCAGATTCATAAATACTGTGTGCCCGTTTTGATTAATCCATTGCACACTCCACAGGCACACTGCACATTGTACAGGCCCTAGTTTTGATAAATGTGGCCCATTGAGCCAAGAATTAGGGCAAGGGAGGACAGACAACAGCAGCTTTCTTGGTTGGATGGATGATAGATAGATTGGATGGATGGGCTGTATGAATATTTTAGCCCCTACAAGTCTGGAATCACTTCCTACATTTGGTACTAGAATCAGCTTCTTGGGGAATGGAGGTTCCATAGGTTTGTTCTTAAGTTGAATTCGTATATAAGTCAAAACTGTATACTTTATAACAGTATACAATCGGAGTTTCAAATTTTTTTGCTGTAATTGGACCAAGGATTATCAATAACTGCTCATTACAGACACTTTACAGCTGATTATTGCAGCCTGGGACTATATCAAAGCATCTAGTGAGCTTCCCCAGAGATTACAGTGGGCAGAGGGGTCCTTCTTTAACTATGGGTCGTATGTAAGTCCTTAAGAAGGGGACCGTCTGTAGACATTTTTTCTATATGAATAAATAGATTTTTGGATCATCTAATACATAGATATCGGGCAGATGTATCATATGCTGGTGCATCATCCACCAGTGTATGATCCAAAACCCACCACTCGGCAAATGCCGGATCTATCAAGAGACTCCAGCGCCCTTGATAGATAACCTCAACGTGGGTGCAAATGTGCGTCTGGTTCAGTTCTACACCAGCTCCTGCCTAGCGCAGAACTGTGCTCACGCCTGCACCTCCAGGTTATAGGTATAAAATAGGTTCCCAACTGCACGGCCCAGTGACAACCCCCTCTCGCCCCAAGTAGCATAAGGATAGACGCAATTCGCAGTTCTGCTCCGGGAATTGCACCTAAAGCGGAGCCTCTACACCTGTTTTCAGGCAAACAAGCTGTTATAAATTCCCCCATGGTGTAGATTATTGGATGGCTAGATAGATAATAGATAGATAAGTATTAGATGGATAGATAACAGAAATGATAACAGATAGATAGATAAATAGATATGAGATAGATAGTTGATAGATAGATAGATAGATAGATAGATAGAATATAAATGGATAGATAGAGAGATAGAGATAGATAGAGATAGATAGATAGATAGATATAGATAGATAGATAGATAGATAGATAGATAGATAGATAGATAGGATATAAAGAGATAGATAGTAGATGATAGATAGATAGTAGAATAATGATAGATAGATGATAGATAGATAGATAGATAGATAGATAGATAGATAGATAGAAGATAGATAGATAGATAGATAGATAGATAGATAGATAGATAGATAGAGATAGATAGATAGATAGATAGATAGATAGATAGATAGATAGATAGATAGATAGATAGATAGGGATAGATAGATAGATAGATAGATAGATAGATAGGAGATAGATGGATCTTTTACTCTTATGTTTAGACTTTTCTATGGTTAGATGATTCTTGATATCAGTTTGTCTTCTCATTACTATTAGCTTAACCCTTTTAAGTCTGTAATCTTAGAACTCTAGGCTGATTATTTCCAGGCAAACGTCTGAATGCGTGGGTTAAATTCCATATTATCTCCATCACAGCCAATAAGTCCTCTCTTTTTCTAATCCTGAATCCAGGACTGTGTGGCTTATGTTTCTCATAACACTCCGACCTAATGACTGTTACTGGAAGATTTTCTGTCCTAGCACCGACCTTGACATCCCATCAGGAAGCTCAACCCTAAACAACCCAAATCTGACTCCTGCGGTATCATATACTGCCGTGCCATTTGTCAGTGTTATGTAACATATTACATTACATTTAGATGTCTGTGGCAGGAAACACTGATCTTTGAAGCTTTAATACAGTATAATGTGATGTGCTGCCCAATCTGTTACTACACTATATAGTCTCATATGTTAAACTTTTAAATTTTAGCTAAATTATTACATTATAAGAGCTATTTCAATTTTTGTTTTTCTTAAAGGGATTGTCTGAAGTTTGAAAATCATGGCCGCTTTCTTCCTACAGCATATCCACACCTGACCATGAATGGTATTGCAACTAAGCTCCATCTATTTCTGTACAGAGGTAAGACGCATGGATGAAACGCTCTTCTTTCTATGTGCAGTGTAATGAGGGACATGATAGCAGCCAGTCTCCTTCCACTAACTCTGTGTATGGGCTGGATGACTCATACACAGCAGCTGGAGTATGGTACAGCGATTGATTACTTCTGCCTGTCAGGGACAACACAGTGATGACGTATTCTCGGCTTATGCTGGGCAGGACAAGGCTGGAGCAGTGCATAATTAGAGTAAGAGGAGAAGCGCTGGGGCAGCCACAGGAGCGACAGAGCCTCATTATCATAACTTTATGATTTTTTTTTAGCAATATTGCTCAGTTCAGGAATTAAACAAGATATGTACCTGCATCACTGTAGCTACAGCATCCTCAAGGTATGTTTGGTTCATAATATGTAAAATCGTGCAGTTTAAGTGTATTTATTCAAAAATAAGGTGTAAAAAGTGGTCCGAATATTTCATTGCTGCAAGACTTTATATTATTTCATTGTTATAGACTATAAAAGACTTGACTTTATAACTAATAAGGCACAATTCTATATTATTTAGAAAGAATTCTCCAATAAATAGTTTTAAATACCAGTGTAAAGGTGACCTCTAAAATGATATGCAAATGAGTTCACTTGTCTGAGATACGCCATACTGAGAAGCTAGAGGGGTATCTTCATTTCAGACACCCCTATCTTGGGCTCTATAGCACCTAGGAGCAAGTTTCTGCAACCATTTTTAAGATGATTATCTGCTTTGTGGCTCTATAGAACCATAGATACAGGAAAGTAGATATTCAGGTCTCATTCCTATATCTTGAACTGTCTGTATCTCCATTTTTGTAACTCACAGAACCACAAGTCTGTGATTTGAAAGATTCGATTTTTATCTTTAAAATGACTCCATAAGCATTGCCTTAGGTGCTATAGAACCCAAGATAAGGGTGTCTGAAGTGCAGCCACTCAGAGTGACTCCTCTTAATCTAAAAGTGACTCTTCTCTATGGAAAGCGGGAATTCTAGAAATTATATTTGATGTTCAGGTTATACAAATGTGGTGTGAACACAGCTTTACTTACATTTCATTGCTGCTTTGTTGTTGACTCCTATGGCACTTGGCCTCCTGAAATAGAAGAATGTGGTATCTAATATTACATCTCGGAGCGGGTCCTTAATACAATCCCTTAGGCAGACATTTTCCAAGGGATGGATTTCTTTCAGGGCTGCATCCGGTAACAAATGCTTCTCCGCTCTGCCATCCTTTATTGTCATTGAAGTTTTCTGCTCGGTATTTTTCACATTATTATTATCTACTTCTATGAGCTCCCTCTTTCTAATGCTTCATATGGATTGTGATCTTACAAGCTGTACATGCAGGACTCCGGCAGAGCACAGTCCCTGATGCAGGGGGATAGTAAAAGTTTCCATTTTTTTCTCGGTGTATGATTTCTATTCTAGATGAAGAGATTTAAATGTATTTAGGGAGCCATAATTGCCAGGGAAAAGGATTCTGGGTAAGAAATTAACAGTAAGAGATGTAAATCTTATTGTCATCGCTAGTATGGAGGTGCGGAGCTAATTAACACCTCCTTAATAGCCAGAATTCTGCGAATATTTCATACCTATACCTGGAAATGCCAAATTAAAAAAATATGTATATTTACTCTATAAGTAGGACGGAGCGGACTGATTTACCTGTGTGTGTATCAGAGGTGGTGGTATACTATACACATACAGACTATAGATGGGAATCTACTCCCAAAATCCATCATGATAAACCAGGGACCTTACTCATAGATCCAGGCACTGTGACTGTGATAATCTTCTATTATGTGTTATCCATGGCCTCCTTCCTTCTAAATATCAATGTTTATACTTGTGCTAATGAGCCAGAAGGAGGGGGGCATTACCAGAGCACCTCCCTGCTGTAGCTTCACAGGCTGTTACACTATATAACTATCCCCCCTGCTCCCATAGCACTTCCTACTCCCTATGACTGCTGTAATCTCACGCTGTGGGAGGGGGAAGTGTTCCTGCTCCTTCCCCCCAACTCCCTAAGCACTTTCCCCTTCCACTGTGTGTTGCTGCCCTGATAAAACAGGAGGAGGTGCTGAGGGAGCAGGGGGTGAGACAGTGTAAAAGCCTGTGAAGGTAATTGTAATTGTAACAGTGCACTTCCAGATAAAGGGGTAAAAACGTGAATCCAGCTGGTTTAGAAATTGTTTTTTTTTATCCATTATCACCCTATTACTACTAGCCCAGAACATGTTTTTGAGCCCCCACTGATATTCTTACTCATCCCTCTACAACAGGCCCCTGCAACCACCCCCATTTTTTTCCACTTTTATACTAAAAGCCTGTGAAGACAGAGCACATGGGGGCTTCTTCTCCTTATGGCTCATTTGCATAATTTTAAAAGATGATTTTAGAAGGAAGGAGGCCATGGATAACAAGTATCAGAAGAAGAGCACAGTCATGGTGGCTGGATCTATGAGTAAGTGTCATGCTAAATTTCAATTGTAGATGTCTTTTAACCCCTTCAGGACACAGCCTTTTTTCGTTAATTTTTTGCTCCCCACCTTCAAAAATCTATAACTTTTTCATCTTTCTGTGTACAGAACTGTATGAGAGCTTATTTAATATTCAAATTTTTCTCAGGGCTCAACAGTCCTGGTTTTCATAACTAGTTCACTTCAATAAAAACTTTTCAGCATTAGACTTTTGAATATCATATTCTATTTATGATTATCTGCTACCCTGTTTCCCCAAAAATAAGACAGTGTCTTATATTAATTTTTGCTCCTAAAGTGGCACTAGGTCTTATTTTCAGGGGACGTCTTATTTTTCCATGAACAAGAATTTACATTTATTGTTGAACAAAAAAATCAACTTCTCTAATATCCTTATGACTACAAACTCTGAATTTCGTGCAGAATTTCGTGTGACTCCATTTCTATTAGAATCATTGGCACATTAGTAAAAGCACTTTCCATAAATGACCCTTCTTATCCTGGAAGCTGCTGGGATCACAGTTGCAGCACAACAATTAGTGATTTACTTCCATGAATTGTTCCCCATGTCACAATCTTCTGCAGCATCTTAAAGATCTACTAATACTAATGTATGGGGTGGGAGGAGCTGCAGCAATGGCGGCCGCTAGGTCTTATTTTCAGGGGAGGCCTTATATTCCTAAGCCTGAACAAAATTGTACTAGGTCTTATTTTCGGTGGATGTCTTATTTTAGGGGAAACAGGGTATTTATTTTGGACATTGTACTCATATATTTTTGTAAATATTTATGGTACATAATGGATTGTGGATGCGTCCCCCTATTATATAGGGGTCTAGTGGTGTGGGCACTCATCCAACTGTCCTTCATTATATAACTTGTATAATTAAATTGTTTTTAATCCTGTATTGTCTGCGTTTTGTGCAAACAAAGTAAAGGTTTTTTTTTTACCATACATTGTTGTGCACCTTTTTCCTCTCTGGCACAGGCCAATAATACTTAAAGGGGTCGTCCACTTTCATCAAATTATTGAAATTGTTTGTTATACAATTATCCAATAAACTTTCTGTATTAGTTCATCAAGGTTTTCTAGATCTCTGCTTGCTGTGATTCTATAGAAAGCTTCAATATTTGCTTATAGTGTATAAAATCCGGTCGCTTGTCATGTGATGCCACAAAGGCGTGCGGCTCGTAACATCACATGACCTGGGATATAATGAGCCATGCTCCTGTGTGACATTACATGACCAGGGATATAATGAGCCATGCACCTGTGTGACATCACATGACCAGGGTTATAAAGAGTTGTGAACCTGTGTGACATCACATGACCAGGGATATAACGAGTCATGCACCGGTGTGACATCACATGACCAGGGATATAATAAGCCGTGCACCTGTGTGACATCACATGACAGGGATATAACGGGCCGTGCACCTGTGTAACATCACATGACCAGGAATATAACGAGCCCATGCACCTGTGTGACATCACACGACAGGGATATAACGGGCCGGGCACCTGTGTGACATCACATGACCAGGGATATATAACGAAAAGAAAAAAGTTTTTAAAATATACAAGAAAATATGTATATCATATACAGGACACATGAGATGCTGTGACATGTCATTTATACAATATTTAGTTTCCTCAGTTCCTGATAGGACCCCACCAAATAATGGTTGGTTCAAAGCCAGGAGGGTCATTACTGGACATTATAGAAATCCTGTGGCTGTGTGATTATTGTATGTGAATATGAGTTGATAATATTGTAATATGTATTATTACTGCACCTGTCTGTAATTCAGGGGGTCATGAAAAATCAATGTTAGACTTGCAAATCGATGACATTAATTAAAAGACTGAGTGAGATAAATATCTACTGTTAATGTTCTAATTTCAGCAATTGTTGTATATAAAGAGCTGATTCTTAGGGACCAGTACTGGATTTTGCTATATATACCTGACTCCTGAATGTAATGCAATCACTTCAATTAATAAACCTCAGAGAAAATGCGAGAAAATATCATTATTGTTACAGAACTTATTTCAATTGGTAGTGAATCATAATACAGGCGGTTTGGGCAGTAGCCCTCGGCCCAAGCCTTAAGAAGGAAACCAAATTTTATACTGAGAAGGACCTTTACCCATGATAATCTTGCACATCTGTTCCTACTCTCAATACACCAGAGTCATTTTAGGACCTTTCAAGGTCCTTCAAAGGTCCGGAAACCTTTGGGAAGCATCCTACATTCCCCAAGAATCTTTATTCTAGTACCAGATGTAGGCAGCGAATTTGGGAGAATTGTAAGGGACTATAATATTCATACAGTCCAGGGCCCCTGGCAGTTTTAATCCGCCCCTGATTTCAATATTATATAGCTGAAAAATTATTTTAAAGGAAACCTACCATGAGGAATCTACAGTAGATTCTTACTACATCAGATTAGTGGAATGATTGACTAAACCCTACCTAAAACATATATAGCTTGAACCAGCACTTTACAAACAGCATTTACAAAACATTGACAACCGAGGCTCATGTTGGGTGGTGGAAAACCGGTCACAGCATTTATTAACAATTATTATTTAACAATTTCAAACATTATTCAAAACAGTAGGTACTTTTGGTGAAAGAACTCTCCATCCAACGGTAAACGGCTCAGGACTGCACTATGCCCATCTGGACTCCCAGATGGCAAGTCGGCCAGACGAGCAAAGTACACATCTAAGATCTCCATTTTCTGCCCGCTGTGACTTCAGAACTAAAGAAAAACACAAATATACAAAACAGTAAAACAAAAACAACCAATAAATTAGGGAGGGAGGGAGGGGGGCTTCGCTGAGTTCCACAATCAAGAGAGAAAGGGGGAGGCGACTCTCTCCCCTTATATACAGGAAACAAGAGGGGAGGAGGAAAGTGCTCTGCAGCAAACCTCCTCCCCTTAAAGTGCACTTTGAATTATTAACCCCTTCCGCCTCCACAACATCCTCCACCAGTCCAGGTGTACCCTCCGTAACCCGTTGGGCGTACACCGCAGAAGTAGATGTGATGGTAGATTCCTCTTCCTGCCTCTGCCATAATCTGTAATATAATAATCCTGGAACCTAACTTGTTACAAACTTTATTTTAGTAATATGTAAATTAACTCTCCAGTTAATTTACATATTACTAAAATAAAGTTTGTAATACTATACTGTTCTCTTTGTGACCTGACTTGGATAAAACTGTTGCTAAAGGTGCTTTTTGGACTCAAATAGCAGGATACAAGGGATTTCCCACAGCTGAACGAAATTTTCACAGGATCCTACGTTCCAACACAGTCCTGAAACTATTTAGTTCCATACCGATGATCCTCTCAGATTTCCTGATGATTCTCCTGGTTACAACCCTTGTTTTGGTTCTAGCCCTGCGCCAATGACTTTGATATACTACTGACCCAATCCGAGTCACTGGCCCACATTTATCAAAACTAGTGCAGTCTGTACTAAGTGCACTTCTCTGTGTAGTGTGCAGAGAGCAGCCGATTATTGGCACACAATCTTTATGAATCTGGTGTCCCCTTCGCTGCTTGGGATTTGGGCACCATTTTTTTGGTGCACTTCTGTGATGTTGCACAATTGTGTCCACATCAGTAGTAAATGAGACTAAGTAGTAACACGTCCCTTTAGGTCTTGTTGGACACAGTACAGTCATGACACAAAACTGGCGCAGACACTTTATAAATACACTAACTGTAGCTCCCGTCTTTGCCCAGGATAGTAAATAGCTGCTCTTAGCTATGACAAAATAGAATGGGTTAACAAAAAATACTTTACATGTATCTATAGACTGTCTCAGACTCCCTTTCAGTGACTGTCTGCCTGTCATCGGCAGTCTCTTTCAGTGACTCTCTGCCTGTCGCCGGCAGTCTCTTTCAGTGACTGACTGTCTGCTTGTCGCCGGCAGTCTCTTTCAGTGACTGTCTGCCTGTCGCTGCCAGTCTCTTTCAGTGACTGTCTGCCTGTCTACGGCAGTCTCTTTCAGTGTCTGTCTGTTGCCAACAGACTCTTTCAGTGACTGCCTGTCACCGGCAGTCTCTTTCAGTGACTGTCTGCCTGTCGTCGGCAGTCTTTTTCAGTGACTGTCTGTCTGTTGCCGGCAGTCTCTTTTAGTGACTGTCTGCTTGTCACGGGCAGTCACTTTCAGTGACTGTCTGCCTGTCGCCGACAGTCTCTTTCAGTGACTGTTTGAGAGCTCAAGACTTTTCCTGAACTTCTAGTGCTGTATGTTTGGATATAGCATTGTATGTGTGTGTGTATATGCTCTATATGTGTAAATGTATATTTTTAAAGGGGTATTCCCATCAGGGCATTTACATTTAATTAAATTCATTTGCCTTATGTAAACATTTCTTCAATTGGATGTTAATAAAAAAATTGTTCCTGTGTGAAGATAATTTCTCATAAATGTAGTCATGTTGACCCTTAGAAACCTGATAGCTTCCTTGGATACAACCACCTCACACTCTGGCAGCGGTGGCCAGACTTGCGCTATAAAGTCCTGCAGGACCACCAGGATTCTGCAATCATTACCATAGGGTGGCTGTGCGACATGTAGTAACTCCCGGACATTTCATATACAATAACCTTTTGTTTCTTTGTGCAATCCCTCCAGCAGAGGTGGCCGTAACCGAGGAAGCTATCTCGTTTCTAAGGGACAACATGACAACATTTATGAGAAATTATCTTCACACAGGAACATTTTTTTTAATGACATCTAATTGAAGAAATGTTTACATATGGCAGATTTATCAAACTGAATGCGAGTGCCCAGATGAGAATACCCCTTTAAGTGGGAAGGAGGGCCCCATGAAGAAACCTGCTATGGGGTACTGCCTCTCCTAGTTACGCCACTGGTTGTGCACCAATTCATTAACCCATTGTGCCATAAGTTCACATCCCAGTGTAAATTATACCATGATTTGTGTGCCAAAACACGCAGACCTTGTGCCACAATTGATAAATTCCTTCATGTCTGGCTCTGCTGCCCCTCAAATATAAATTATGTTTTCCTGAATCTTTACGGTCACATTCTAGACTGTCTGGTTTCCTCACTCATTGTTCCCATATTCTATGTTCCTGTTCCGTTGTCTTTGCTTCATTGGCTGCCAACTGTTTGCAACCAAAGGACTATAATAGCATTTATTTTATCACTTTATTTTGAATGTATGCTCTCCTCCTAAGAGAAAATGACTGAATAAGGTCATAAAGAGTAGTAGTCCCCAGTGAAGATACGGAGTCGTACAACTCAACTTGAGAAAATACACTGAACAGTAAATATGCAATAATATATCAACACTGTACACAAACAGTAGCATTCATCTTATGGACATTTTGCTCAAAGTAATGAAACAAAGTAATTATAGAAAACTGCCAGCAATAAACTTGGACAAATTCCATCAGAATTAATGTGACAGCAACTGGTGTGAAACCAAAGGAATCACAATAAACTCTGCAGGCTTTGCTATCATTCCAGGCTTCATCCAGGGCCGATGCTGACTGAGGCGAAAAATGAGATGCCTCCCTATTAAAAAGTAAGGAAAGGAATCCTAAGAAAGAAATATAAGCAACGAAAGGATATTGAAACATTCACACGCTTAAATAAAATTCATACCAATAGTAAATGTACAATATATATAAATATGTGCCGGAAGTAAATAAATTGCTCATGTAAACATATACCAGCATTGACAATACCACACATATACATATATAGCAAAAATGAATATACCCATATAACAGTATGCCAGCAATAAAAACATTGCACATATAAATATATTCCAGCAGTGAATATACCACAAAATGTGGGGCTGGCAATTTTTTCTAATTGCTTAAAGGGGTTGGAGAAGGTATCTCATTATTTTTGTAATGTGCATAAATGTGTGTGTGGGGGGGGGGGGCAGGATATTAGGTAATTTACCAATGTACATCTATTAAAAGTTCTGCTCCGCTTTCTTGATATGTAAAGTGAAGCCTCCTGTCTTTTAACCTCATCAGTGAGACATTCCTGAACATAAAATGGCTGCAGATGGAGGGTCATGTGATCTCTATCTGTCCATGAACAATCACCCTGCCAGGACCTTGATATTCATGATTATATACATATATATATTCATGAATACTGTCATAAGGTCCTGGCAGGGTGATTGTTCATGGACAGTAAGAGATCACATGACCCTCCATCTGCGGCCATTTTATGGACAGGAATCTCTGGCTCATGAGGTAAAAGACAGGAGGCTTCACTTTACATATCAAGAAAGCGGAGCAGAACTTTTAATAGGATATTAGTTAATTTACCGTTATATTTCAGTCCCCCACACCTACACACACATTTCAAAAGACATGAGGTAAAGTGATCAACCCCTTCAAGTCGCAGCTATTGCCTTCTCGCTGCTGAATTTCGTACATAGGTGTTTTGGTCTTTTTCTGCACACTGCGCCCCAGAAAATACCACAGTTACTTACAGTATAACGTTGCATGTTTAACAACAATGTCCCACACTGTGAACCTACCAAATATATACAATTAACTTTTTCCAGCCCAAACACCCCCTAATCGATTTAAGTGAAGCACCAGTGACCCCCAATGCTTATGCAGTGCCGCAACCCTGCTAATTTATATCTGCTAATTTATATGTAGCTTCAGCAGTTCCTTATTATCTTTGATTTAGTACAGCACCCCTTCATTAATTCATATTAAGCACAGCACCCCCGCAGTAATTCAAATTTGGTACCAGCAGCACCCCTTATTCACTCAGATTAGGCAGCCAGGACTACCAGTAAAAATTGGTTATAGCTCCCCTTTAAAATATTCATGAGCACTGGTAAAAGTAAAGCTGAGTTGTAATTGGTTGTCATGGGCTACTAAGAACATTCTTACTCTTAGGCAGCTTGATACATCTGCACTGTATTTCCATCTGCATGTTCTGAATTCTGCTGAATGTGTATACATACATCTTTTTGAAACATTCATTTTTTCAGGCATTTTCCCAATATTTAGGCCTTTTTAGGCATATATATCCGCACCCTGCACCTCAGGGTTATGGTCTGAGCCATGACCCAATACCCTTAAAAAGTAATCAGGAAAAGAGTTGTGACCAGATCAATCAGGGTCACAGCTGATGACAGAATTGGAGGAAGAAGCTTCCACCATTTGTCAGGGGAAGCGGAGAAAACTGCCAAGAGGAACCATAGGAACCTCATGTGCTACTAAGTGACTGTGCCATGTACATAAGGGCGTAGTATAATTTTTGGCATGTATAACTCTACCAACCAAACAACCGTGACAATATTGTGCCCTGTAATGTATGATGAGTGCAGGCACTATGCCATCGCACATAAGTCTTTGCTTATATTCATCTTTCTGCTCAGTTTCACTTGTCTACAGTCTTCTCTTTTGTCTTCACTTGTGGCTACTTTATTTTGATGACCCTGTTCCCTCCATGTGATGTAATGTACCTCTTTATTGTAACAGAATCAGCATTCATGATAAGTGTACTGTAGTGATAATTGGCACTAATATCGTTTTGACTTCCGTGCCAATTTCTCTTGGCTTTGGCATATTCTAATGGGATGACACCCTGGTGCGACTACAGTATAACATTATCTGCCAGCAGCAGGAGAGCCATATATGGGGCATAAGCGCAAAATACGGGAGCTGAGAGCCATATACGGGGGTTAAAAGTATTATATGGGGCTGAGAACCTAATACATGGGATAAGGGCCATGTAAAGGGCTGCAAGCCTCATATGGGGACTGAGAGCCATATACAGGGGCTGAGAGCCATATATGGGGGATGAGAGCCATATATGGGGCCTAAAAGCCATATACGGGGGCTGGGAGCCATATACAGGGGCTGGGAACCTTATACGGGGGCTAAGGGCCATATACAGGGGTTGAAAGCCATATACAGGGGCTGAGAGCCATATACGGGGGCTGAGAGCCATATATACAGGGGATTAGAACCATATGCAGAGGCTGAGAGCCATATACAGGGGCTGAGAGCCATATACACGGGCTGAGAGCCATATACAGGGGCTGAGAGCCATATACAGGGGGTGAGAGCCATATACGGGGGTTGAGAGCCATATATGGGGGCTGAGAGCCAGATGCAGGGGCTGAGAGCCATATACAGGGGCTTAGAGCCAGAAACGTGGTCTGAGAGCCATATATGGGGGCTTAGAGTCATATAAGGGGTCTGAGAGCCATATATAGGGGCTTAGAGCCATATACGGGGGCTCGGAACCTTATACGGGGGCTAAGGGCCATATACAGGGGTTGAAAGCCACATAGGGGGCTGAGAGGCATATGCAGGGGCGGAGAGCTATAAACGGGGGCTGAGAGCCATATATGGGGGCTTACAGCCAAAAACGGGGGCTGAGCGCCATATACGGGGGCTTAGAGCCATATACGGGGGCTCAGAGCCATATATGGTAGCTTAGAGGCATATACGGGGGCTCAGAGCCATATATGGTGGCTTAGAGCCATATATGGGGGCTTAGAGCCATATGTGGCTCCAGGGTCCTTGGATGGGCGTACTTGAAGCTATCCAGTTACCTGATCCAATGAGGATCTCCTGAGACTATCTTGATTTACAGAACAAGAGTTGGTTTATAAAGCTAAATCTAAAATTCTGAGATGTAGAGGAGGATCCATATTCATAGTGCACAGGGGCGTAACTACAGTGGTAGCAGCCATAGCTGCTGCTATAGGGGCCCGCTGTGCCAGGGGGCCCATCATCCCACCTGGCACACTAAAAAAGCATGAATTGGCAGCTTATATAAGAAATGACAGCAAAATGACAGGACTATCTCTCATCTTCATCTAATTCCAGGCATGTACTTCCTCCATGTGCTCAGCAGCTACTGGGACAGGTCTGTGTAAGTGTATAGCAGTGAATAAATGTGTGAGCATACAAATATGCATATTTGGGGGGAGTGGGGGCCCCATTCAGAAGTCTTCTACAGGGCCCTGCCTCTCCTAGTTACGCCCCTGAAAGCGCAGTTACATAGCACATCTCATATGATCTGTGTCTTGTAGCACCCATTACATGTTTTTTTCCTGGTTGGTGAAGGCCTAAACCAATATTGGACATTATTAGCCTGTGTGTGTGACCCCAGGATCTCTGCATTTCTGCTTATATGTTGGGTTGGAGCAGGTGCAGTAACTGCAGGTTCTTACCCTTCTGTAAGCCGTGTATTGATTGTCTGTGATCTCTGATAATGAGCTCTGTTTTAGCCAATTCCCAGCAACCTCTACACTTCTTTAAAGGCAACTGGGTGTTGTTGGAAGATTTGGTATTCAGCAAATTATTTGTGTTTGTAGCTCAAAGGTGCAGACATCAAGCAAGGTCATGCTTCCACTTCGTTACTTGGGTGTGAATCCTTAGTCTTTGGCCAAAAAGGGGTGAGGAGTCCGAGGGATACCTTGGTTTTCCCTCTTTAATCCCATTAGATCACAGTCCCCAGAAAAGTCACAAGTCACGGCATGACAAACAGAAATCCACATGTGGACTGTGGAACGAGACACATCAGGAACCCACAATGAGATACACCAACAAGGGACCAGGAGCACACCAGGACACCAGGAACAAGCTAGCAGCTTAGACATTTAGACAGGGTAGAAATGTGGACACATGAGTAGAACTGGAAAATTAACACCGGAGTAAGACAGGAAGAAATGTTCAAAATGCAGGACTAAATTGTCAAAAAAGCAGAATCGAAACATGGTCAAAGGAGCACTACACTACAAGAGCATAATCATAACGGGATTCGAATGGAGAACGGAGCAATACTCGAGTGTGGCCACAGGAGAAAGGATGGAACGCAGTTAAAAAAAGCAGGGCCACACATTTGACACAGGAATAGGACTGGAATAAGGACACCGGAAGAGGACTGGTACAGGAACACAAGAGCAGTAATGCAACAAGGACACAGGAGCAGTACTGGAATAGGGACATAAGAGCAGGACTGGAACGGGGACACAGGAGCAGGACTGGAACAGGGACATAAGAGCAGGACTGGAACAGGGACATAGGAGCAGGACTGGAACAGGGACATAAGAGCAGGACTGGAACAGGGACATAGGAGCAGGACTGGAACAGCGATGCAGGAGCAGGACTGGCAAAGGTACCAAGAGCAGGGCTAAGAGCAAAGAAAAAATGCAGAACTGGAACAGGAACACAGGAGCAGGACTGGGAAAGGGTACCAAGAGCAGGACTGGAACAGAGACGCAGGAGCAGGACTGGAACAGAGACGCAGGAGCAGGACTGGCAAAGGTACCAAGAGCAGGGCTAAGAGCAAAGAAAAAATGCAGAACTGGAACAGGAACACAGGAGCAGGACTGGCAAAGGGTACCAAGAGCAGGACTGGAACAGAGACGCAGGAGCAGGACTGGAACAGAGACGCAGGAGCAGGACTGGAACAGGGACACAGGAGCAGGACTGGAACAGGGTAACAAAACGGGAATGGGAACAGAACGGGAACAGGGACAAGTGTAGGACTAGAATGTTGGCAAAGGAACAGGACTGGAACCTAGTAAACAAGACCTCATTCAGGCCAGAATTCATGTAGCACTGCAAACATTAGGAACAATAACTTGGACAGGCGTGGAAGAGTCTTGGCTACAATAACCTGGATCAATAGTCCACAGAACAGACGGTAGTCAAATCTGCATTAGAACTGCGCTGTTAACTGTACACTGATCCTGAGCCAAACAAATAAGGAAACTGCTGGGTATCTGTAGTAGATCTAATAGTAGCCAAGAACAAATGCAGGAAAAGTTAATCATGCTTCACTTGGGTAATAGGGCCACACAGGAGAAAAACAACAACAGACTGGAAATAAGGTTTAAATGGCATCTAAGAGATAGGAGAGAGGTAAGTAAGAGTGTTAATAGAGATGTGTCAGGTGTCCCATGGGAGTGGCCAGGGAGAAGCACTCCCATGGGATACAGGACACGGCTCTGAGGAGCGAAAGTTTAAATTTTATCTAACTTTCCGGAAAAGGCCAATTTTATTATAAAAACACTTTGGCAATGTGCACAGTATTCTCTATGGGGACATCAGCAAAGTCAGAAAAAGGGCTCCTGGTGACAGGTTCCCTTTTAGTGCAAAATTCAGCCATAAAATCACAGGTGTAAAAATGAAGCATAAACAGGTCTTGTCTTGCAGGTTGTGCTGCAACTAAACTCTGCTGTGGACATTCAGTCCCTCGTGTCCCTGTCCTCAAGAAGAAACCTGATGTCTGTAACTATGGCGTGCATAGACATTAACATGTATATCCACTTTTAGCCTTTTTTATGTGTCTTCCTCAGTAGATCTATAAATTTTAATCCTGCCCTAAAGCACAACAAAATTGCACTAAAGCACAGCAACCGACCAGCAATAAGCTTTTATCTACTTTGCTTGCATTAGATAATGAATACGGCTCCGCTGTGGTTTGTTTGCATTTTGGACCTAAAAGCAATGTGGGTACACAATCCTTAAGTCCCATTGTGACCCTCAAACGTACACATGAAGTATTATCTTTCATAACAATAACATATGCATTGATTATTAAATTTAGTATGAAAACATGTATGGGCAGAAAGAGAATAAAATATTTTTCAGCTGGATGGGGTTTGACATCTAAACCTCACATCATCAGCTCTTCCATGAAGATACAGTATATATAGGGGGAAGCAGAAGACCATGCAACATACTAAAATATGACTCTGCCCAGATTCCAAACTTAAAACATAACTAAATTTGCAGAAATGAATAGTGCACATAATAATAATAATAATAAACTTTGGAATATACTTTATTATAGAAATCTATTCTTGTGCCCTTCTTTTTCCCCTTCCTTTCTTCCTGTAGGGGTTTTCCCACAAACAAAAGTTAGGCCCTATCCTATCCTGTGAGACCCCCACAGATCACGGAAAACAAGGGGTCTGTCGGACTAATGGTGAAGAAAGCCGCCCATGACCGTTCTGCTCCATTAAACTCTATGGAGCTGACGGAAATTGCCGAGCGCCATGCTCACTGATCTCCATCAGCTCCATAGAGATTAATGGAGCAGAATTGTCATGCGCGGCTGTCTGCTCCATTTGTCAGTACTGAGACCCCCCCCCCCATATCCATATGTGATCTTGAACTCCATTAAGGGTGCACTGAGAGGTGGCAATGGCAGCAATGTGATGGATACAAAAAAGAAACAATGTTCTCCATCACTTCCATAGACAAAAAGAAAATACTTAGCTTTTATTGAAGCCTGTTAAAAAGAATTAGCCTTTAGCCTCCTTATCTGTCTGAAGTGGGCGGACCTCAAAGTCTCTACTATTTAGGAAGAGTATACTCATCCTGTGTAAAACAATGGAAAATAATAATTATAATAATAATTATTGATTTGCATATTTCTTAAGTTATTGAAACGGTACATACATACCCAAGCCTAAATTTTGGACCCACTCCAGCACTACCACTTTCAGAAAAGTAGCACTAATAGAATCAGAAGACATTGGGGCACCCAGTCCAGTCGCGATCCCGCGGCGCGTTGTCCGACGTTGATTCGGAGCTTGCCGGGATTCTCTAAGGTCGTGCGTCCGATATCCACTAGGTGTCGCTGCTGCGCTGAGGTCCGCCGGAGTTCACCTTCTTCGTCCCGGTGTATGTGAGTGCTATTCTTGCGACACTATTTTTTTTTAAAATTCCGCTGTTTTTCCAAATCCGGCAGGTTTCCCGACGGCAGTAGAATCAGAAGACATTGGGGCACCCAGTACAGTCGCGATCCCACGGCGCGTTGTCCAACGTTGATTCGGAGCTTGCCGGGATTCACTAAGGTCGTGCGCCCCATATCCACTAGGTGTCGCTGCTGCAATGAGGTCCGCCGGAGTTCACCCGGTGTATGTGAGTGTATGTGAGTGCTATTCACTTCTTCGTCCCGGTGTATGTGAGTGCTATTCTTGCGACACAAATTTTTTTTTAAATTCCGCGTTTTTTCCGAATCCGGCAGGTTTCCCGATGGCCCCGTTCCGCGATTTCTGTCGTGTGAAAGCCGGGGCAATTTGGCGCAAATCGTAAATATTTGGGAAACCCGACGAAAATGTGCGATTTGGACATTTAGTAAATGAGCCCCATTGTCCAATCATTTATAATGACATGTGGAAATATTTCTATATCCTCTTGACAAGGACATTTCTAGACCAAAGGGGTTAACTACAAAGAAGAAGTGAACAGATCTGTACTTTTGATCTACTAAATGTCCCTTTTAGTGAATAATTTCACTTATTTGCAACTTTTTTTGATGTTAGAATCCCATTAGTGCCGTTTCTATTGTCAGACTCTACCTTAAGAATCATAATAGGCAAGCTGACTCAGTCAAAATCATTTTGGCATCACCCATAGGTACGCTGAGGAAATGCTATTAGCATGAGTGTTATGCAGTAGATTTAATTACCCTTTTCACATTATTAGCTGCCTGTCATCCGAAGACGTAAGCAGGAGGGTTGGGGCTGATTAAAAAGTTCAGAAATAAACCACCTTTTTGTTTTGGGGGAAAAAAAATCACCTTGATGTGTCCTTCTTCAACCTTCCTCGGGCTATGAATGACACAAAACACACACAAAAACTACCGTACTTTATAAACTCAACCAGGAGATATCACATTGTCATTTTATTCTTCTTTATATAATAATTTGTATGATTGCTCTTTGTTATACTCGTTATTATGCTAACAATATAGGATGCTGGGCCTGGCTGAATGCATGTAGGCCCATGGCTGCCTGAGCAACACAGAGGTGCCCCAATGTTTATGGGCCGTTGATGAGGGTTACAGTGTGCCTGTTATTAACTTTTAGGCTATATTCACACTGCCGTTGCCCGCGCGTACCGTACCGTAGCAGGCAACGGCAGTGCACAGGGAGAGGAGGAGGAGGTGAGCTGGGGCGGAATTATCCGACAGCACTGCTGGCCTCTAGAATTATCAGGAGCCCGGATCTTCTTGTTATACCCAGCAGGGTTCAGATCATACGCTGGCACACAGTGCACTAACGTGTGATAGAAAAATGTGTACTAGGACATCAACTCTATTGAATAAGTGACAGAGTAGAGGAGATGTGCAGCTAGGGAATGGGGAGAGGTAAGTACCATAGTATGAAGGGGAACTACTGAGAGGAAAAGTATGAAGGGGAGATGCTAGGTGCCAGTATGAAGGGGAGCTGCTTGGGGAGGCAGGATGAAGGGGAACTGCTGGGGGGCACATAGGAAGGGGAGCTCCTGAGGGGGGTCACAGTATGAAGAGGAGCTGCTAGGGGGACGTGCAGAATGTAGGGAAGCTGCTGGGGCTGCACAGAATGAAAGGGAGAAGCCGTAAAGCACAATATGAAGAGGATCTTCTGGGGGGCCAGTAAGGAGGTAAGCTATGGGGCCACAGTATGATAGGGATCTGCTAGGGGGGGGGGCAGTATGAAAGGGGGCTTGCTGGGGGGCGGTTTGGAGGGGGGCGAGGGGGGGGCACAATATGAGTGGGAGCTGCTAGAGGAGGGGCACAGTATGTGTGAGAGCTTCTGGATGAACACAGTATAAGAAGAGCTGTTAGGGGGCAACAATTGTGACAGGGACTGGGAGCTTGGGAGAGGGTGGAAATGGGGGCACTAATGGGGGAAATATTAATTGCAAATCTAAAGTTTCTCTATGACATTTTCACAGACTTCAGCTCTGATTGCTGACTGCAGCATTCTTTTATATTGCTTCCAGATGTTTATTAGGACTGTTTGCTTTAAAGAGTAACTGTAAAGTTTTTTCACAAATCAATAGCTCTTGGGATGTAAAACAATGTTGCCTATTATGTTCATTACCTGTATGCAGTCATTTCTTTTTAATAACCCCTCTGATTACCTCAATTCTGCAATGGCTGCTTCCTCTACATGTGCTGATAAGCCCTATGAGTCTGTAGCTTGTTTAAGAGACGGTTTCATGGGAGGGGAGAAGCGTCTGCTCCCTGCTCACAGAGAGGCAGGTCATGTGACAGTGAATGTAGCAGAGCTGAAAGTGTAAAGAACAGTGATTGCAGATGTCTCCTGCACAGAATAGTGAGGTACAAGATCTCCCTGTTCCCTATCAGTCCCTCCATCCCAGTCTGTGATTCTACAGAACTTTCTCTGTCTCTCTCCTGTCCTCCTGCTGCTGCCTTTCCCCACTTTGTCATTGGCAGTATCAGCTCTGTGCAGATAAGCTATTAGCCCTTTGTGCTAACACAGCACAGGCTATAGACTTCATGTAACTGGTTTACTTGGATTTCTTTCACTTATTAGATTTCCTCTGCTCATCCATGTGATGGAAGCTGCCAGGCTGGTCACCATATACATCCTGTATGTGCACTGTGCAGAGTTCACTAGATTTACTTGTGGGAAACTAAATGGATTTAATGCTAAATTACTTTGAGAGAGAACACAAGGCATCATGGGATCTGTGGGCAAGCCAAATAGCCTCAGCTTGAGGGCATAGACTGACAGATATTAGTCTCTGCCCACTTCACCTCTGGTGAGAAAAATTTTTATCAAACACTTTCAGAACAGAAAATGCCCTAACTTTGGAAAGAAAAGGACAAGCATCACAAAGTAGGCATGGTTCTGTTTGTTTTCAAAGGGGAAATCACATATAATAATTTGGTAAAATCACTATAGCTTTACAGTTACACAAGTGCTGAATGTCAGTGTTCATCAAAGGATAAAATATAAAAGCCAGCATGTAAACACCGAGTTGTATTCTGTACAAAATGAATAAAGGTTTTACTCTAGTAATGTCTATTTAGAGCAATGGTATGAGAAAACCTGTAAAAAAAAGTTTACGAAACCTCCCTGGATGCCTTTAGTGACTGCTCATTAATAATAATAATTCCTTTATTAATATAGCGCACACAGATAACGCAGCAAATCCCTATGCAATAACGGTACACAAGCCTCTGTGTAGAAATGATGGATTTTTGAAATTCTAGATTTTCCTGTCTGTTGACGGCGCACATTAACACTACTCAAGGTTTCCAAAAGACCTGTAAACTTTTACGAGATTAGAGATTTGCTTTTATAGGAATTCTGTCAACAGTTTTGACCATTAAAAATCATTGAAAAGGAGAACTTCATGGGTGACAGGGAAAACAATTACAGCCTCCCCTCCATGCTTTTCACGTGAACTCCATAAGCCATAAATAGCACTTTTAAGTTGCCATGTGTCGCAATCTGAAGGGATTCCTGTTGCTTTTGATAGGGCGAATAAAAATAACCTTGAGATTGTGATACCTTTTAATGGCGAACTGAAATATAAGCTTTCGGGACAGCTAAGGTCCCTTGATGGCAGATGAAGCGACCTTAGCTTCCTAAATTGTGACCTTATGTCTCAGTTCACCATTAAAAGGTATCACAATCTCAAGAAGGTTATTTTTATTCGACCTATCAAAAGCAACACAAATTTCTTCAACTGACTGAATTTTTTTTTTGTCAAATGTGAAGAGGTAGAGTCAGCTCCAGGTTACAGTAGGCCCCTGGACGACAGAGCCTCAGTGGGCCCCTCAGTGAACTAACATGGCAGCATAAAAAATTCAGAAACTAAAAAAATCTCCTGTTCCCTAAAATATTCTTTAGTTCATCATACCAATCAGCCCACTAATGGTTATTTTATATACAACCCTCTCATGGCTGTTTTATATAAAGCTCCCCTCACCCCCATGGATTCCTTATGTACAGCCTTATGTGGGCCCCGACACTTGCCCAGGTATGCCCAGTGCTGGCGCCAGCCCTGCATAGAGGCAGTCTCTTCATGTGCCAAGACACAATGACCCACATTTATTAAAGTGTTTGCATCAGTCTGACTTTGCACTTAAAAGAACATGGAAACTGCATGCACACAAATTTATAAAGCCTCTATGCTAGTTTTGTTTGACCGCTGCAGTTTTCCAGATATATTATTATATTTTTTTGCATGTTCTTATAAGTGAAAACTGCTTGTACATGTATTTAAGAAGTGCCGTCAACAGTAATGGATTATAATATAGGATATTTGGGGTCCAACCCTTCCACGGGCCAAATGGCCCACCAAATTTTACACTCAGAAGGACCTGTACATTTTACACTCAGAAACCCCTGTACATCTGTTCCTGCCCACAATACACAAGAACGATTCCAGGACCTTTAAAGGTCCTCCAAAGGTTCTGAAACAGCAGATTGAAAGCAGACAGAAGGGACACATCCTCCATTCCCTAAGAAGCTGATTCTAGTATGTTACGGTCACACAGACAACTGGAGGTACCTGGGATTAACCGGGAGGAAAGTCTCTATGGGAAGAGTCCGGATGGAGGAATCTGTGGACTAGAGGACCCTTTGGACCACCGCGGAAGATGGAGAGAGAGTACTAGCCGCACCCCGGTCTTCACCAGAGCCCGATGCAAATCGGGTTGGTCTTGCTGCGGCGGGGTGCCACCAGGTCGTTCCACGGCTGCGACTAAACCAGCGGGGGCAGCCAGGGATGACAGGAAGTAGGACACAGTCCGAGCCTGGGATGACAGGAGTGCGGCTTGGAAGGATGAGCTAGAACTCATGGCAGGCAAGCAGGCAACAACTGGCACAGGACCCAGGCGGGCAGGAACAAAGAGGTGTTTGGAGGAGAGTTGGTGTCTTGGAGGCATCTGGGAATGCTGGACCACGGGAGCCACCAGGAGTATATCGGAACTCTGGAGACAGGAGACACAGAGACGTCTGGAAACGCTGGAGGAACACAGAGGTGTCTGGAAATGCTGGAGGAACATGGAGGTGTCTGGAAATGCTGGAGGAACATGGAGGTGTCTGGAAATGCTGGAGGAACACGGAGGCGTCTGGAAATGCTGAAGGAACATGGAGGTGTCTGGAAATGCTGGAGGAACATGGAGGTGTCTGGAAATGCTGTAGGAACAGGAGCGTCTGAAAACGCTTTCTTCTTCAACAGGAACCACTGTGGGAAGCGAGGTGTGGACACCTTGGAAGTTCCATGAAGAATACTGAGACAATGCTGAAGATCCGGCGAAGAAGAGGCCGGATTATAAGGGCTGAGCCGGTTTAGCCAGCGCCATTCACGAGGACGCTGGCCCTTCAAGGCTGAGAGAGACGCGGATGGCCTAGTCGATCGGGAAGCAGGCTCATGGAGAGGTAAGTCCGGGCCGGGGACCGCAGCGCCACACCAGGGGGCATGGGTGTGCCCGCGATACGCGTCAAGGTCTGCGGGGGCATCCGTCACATAGTACCATATGTAGGAAGTGACTCCAGACATGTAGGGGCTATAATATTCATGCAGCCCAGGGCACATGGCTGTCTTAAATTCCCTTCAAGGTCAGTAGTGAAGAGTCAGTACAATCGATTGGGTCCCATAGCGCTGAAGTTGGCAGAGATAATAATGTCATCACATCATGTGTACTTGTTTCACACAGCACAGAGGCTCAATCATAGAGGAGGAAGCTGGTGGCTCCCTGCTTCACCATTGCAGTACATTCTATCTAAGTTCAGTGGCGGCAGATAGTGTTGGAAAAAAACTGAGGAGCCTTTCTGGAAGCTACATTGTATGGCCATAGTTCCAACAGTGTCAAGGGCAGTGATAAGGGGTTTAGTTAACTACAATGCAGAGAGTTTGGCCCATTTCATAACAGGGGGCCGCTTCCATGCAATTCAAGTTAATGGTACACAATACAGGCGGTCCCCTACTTTAGAACACTCGACTTACATACGACCCCTAGTTACAAACGGACCTCTGGATATTGGTAATTTATTGTACTTTAGTCCTAGGCTACAATAATCAGCTATAACAGTTATCACAGGCGCCTGTAATAAAGCTTTAGTGTTAATATTGATTCTTATGACAATCCAACATTTTTAAAATCCAATTGTCACAGAGACCAAAAAAGTTCTGGCTGGGATTACAATGATAAAATATACAGTTCCGACTTACATACAAATTCAACTTAAGAACAAACTTACAGACCCTATCTTGTATGTAAGCTGGGGACTGCCTGTATAAGAGACTGATGATAAATCTCCAAAAATGTGTTAAAAGTACTATTTCTCATTTATCTTGCGGATCTACTCCCTTTACTTGTTACCTTTGCAGAGTGTCACTCTTGATATTGATGACTTTCTTTAAGATAAGTCATCAATATCATATTGATGGGAGTCTCTCGCCGCCCTACTGATGGGCTGTGTGCCGTGGCCTCTGTATCGTTGCCGGTACTCCATACTCTCAGCATGCCATACGTTTAGTGGCGGGCTGTGCAGGTTATTCCAGCTTTGTCCTATTAATTTATTGTACACAATGAAGACAATGAAGAGGCCAACAGTTAAAACAACCTTTTATGATAAAGAAAGAGCCACCCTGGAGTTCTGTTGGTTTTGTTGAAGGACTGGATGTACCTAACAGAGTATTTACAATAGCTGAGAGAATGAGCCTTGTGTATCAACTATCTGAAAGAAAAGTTGTTTTAAGCGCCAACAGCAACCAGCTATGATCTTGAAACAGCTGCGATATGCTGCAATTGGCTGCTGTGGGCAACAAAGAGAATATCTGCAGACTGTTTTGATAAATCTGATCCAATGGGGCACATTTACTTACCTGTCCTGCGCGATCCCCGAAAGTGCATTGTCCGATCGGAATGAACATCTGCCGCGATTCACGAAGATTCTGCGCCGGATATCCGGCATGTGTGGCTTCCCCGCTCAGGTCCACTGGCGTTCACCTTCTTCTCCCGGTGCATGTAAGTGCTTGATCTTGCGATACAAATCGAGAGTTAAATCCCGCACTCAGTCCAAATCAGTTGGATCGTCCAATGGCCCGCCCCCCGACGCCAATGCACCAAAATCCAATAGTGTGTGACATAAATTCCCTTCTAAATGCCTGTCCCGGTGGCGCGATCCCCAAAAACGTTAGAAAACCCGACGGAAATGCAGCCGCGGGAGTAAATAAGCCCCAATATGTCTAAAATCATAATCCAGCATGATAAACTAGGGACACTTAGTCATAGATCCAGGCACCGTGACTGGTAATCTTCTTATATTTCTTATCCATCGCCTCCTTCCTTCTATCTCATTAGCATAATTATAAAACTTGATTTGAGAAGGGCTCCGGGGGAAAAGCATTATTTGAGCACTTCCATGCTTTAGCTTCACAGGCTATTACACTGTGCAGAGGGAAGTGCAGCAAAGAGGAGCTCAGATAATGCCCCCCAGAGCCCTTTTGACTCATCAGCATAATTTTTTTAGTTGATTTTAGAAGGAAGGAGGCCATGGATACGAAATATAAGAAGATTATTACAGTCCTAGATCTATGAGTAAGTATCCCTGGTTTATCGTGATGGATTTGGATGGTAGATTTCCTTTAAATAATAATAAGACCATCAGCAGTGATACTGAGCTGTTGACGGAGCTTATTATGAAACATGTACTGACATAAATATAAATGAATAATAAAACGCATCCATTAGTACATGACATAGGCAATGACTAATGTAAGACGGAGTCTAGCAGCTCCCAAATCACCCAACCAGTAAAAACAGAATTGTGTAGGGCATTTTATAAGCTTTATAGCCATAATGTTCATGTTTGCCCCTAATTTGTCATTTCAGAGAAAATGTAGTTATTATAATTTTGCACTGAATGTATCTGAGATGTGGCCATGTTTGTTGATGCTCATCATTCACACATCCATTCACAGTTGTCACATACGTAACCTATCCATGATTTCCAAGGATAACGCGGTAGGGGTCGCTCTATCACTATATTGGGGGACATGTATCTCTATTCTGACTTGTTTTTTTCTCTTTCTGTTTTTTTTTTATTTCTTGGGACTTTTTAGGTGCATTTTTTCGACTATGACAGGTTCTTAAGAAGTTAGCCAGTGAGTGTGTCTGTTCCTAAATTTATCTTTCCAAGACAGATGATTTCTTTGTTTTTCAACTTTTTCAGAGAAGAATAGGGACTTTTTTAGTGCAAAATGAAGTACAACTGACCTCGTGCTTAGTTCCATACATTCACCTTAAAAGTCACAAAAAAATCAAAACCCCGCAAAACAGAGACCGAAAAAACGGCTAATTTAAAAACACACATAATACTGCGAAAGTATCGCAACCTCAGCCAACTTGTGGCAGGTCGCAAAAGATTATACAAATGATACATGTGCCCCATTGTCTGGTTATTGTTACTACTTTTTGAGACCTATCAGTTCCAGTTGAGATGCTGAGACGTATTTTTCCCAGGTAAGATGTATTTGTCCCAGTTGTGAATTATTTGATACAAATTTGTCCCAGTTGAGAATTATTTGTCTCAGTTGAATATTATTTGTCCCAGTTGAGAATTATTTGTGCCATATTTGTCCCAGTTGAGGATTATTTGTCCCATATTTATCACAGTTGAGAATTATTTGTCTCCGTTGAGTATTATTTGTCCCATATTTGTCCCAGTTGAGAATTATTTGTCTCTGTTGAGAATTATTTGTCCCATATTTGTCCCAGTTGAGAATTTTTTTCCCATATTTGTCCCAGTTGAGAATTATTTGTCCCATATTTGTCCCAGATGAGAATTATTTGTGCCATATTTGTCCCAGTTGAGTATTATTTGTCCCATATTTGTCCCAGTTGAGAATTATTTGTCCCATATTTGTCCCAGTTGAGAATTAGTTGTCCCAGCCTCAACTGAGACAAATAAGTCTTAAAAAGTTGTAAATGAAACCAGACATCGTGGTGATAGATCAGTAAAAAGAAAACTTATTCCAGCTCACCTCCAACCTCTGTGCACTTCGGAAATGGCACGGGCTCACCTCGTTTGCTGAGGTTACAAATGCTTACAGAAAAAACTCTCGACAGTCCAGCCAAATTCCAGAAAAAAAAACTTTGAGACTTTTATTTTGGTCAAAATACAGACATCCACAGCATTGTTTTTCAATATTCCCTTTCTCAATCCAACGCGTTTCAAACGGATCAACCGTTCTTAGTCATGGTGTATCATGGTGATAGACCATTAAACCCTTTATTGTCTATGTAGCTATTTGCATTTTAATGCATCCATAAAAAAATCGGATGGCCCACGGATGACATCTGTATGCATTCAATTTTTTTCTCAGATGATGACCACCTGTTTTTTTTAACTAACCTGAAAAAAATTAATTAACCTGAAATAAATGTAATTTATTCTTTTAAAAGAGGTAGATAAGTGATTTCAGTAATGTAATTCTCTAATTTTGATTAAAAAAAACGAATTGTGGAAATAAAGAGATTATAACAGAAACCCTCTTTACATATCTATCATCAAATTGCCATAATAGACAATAGATCTATAACACTGAGCCCCACCCCTTTCAAGTATCCAATCCATAATGAATAAAATCTTGGGCGAAAACATCATTTCAAATTAGTTTTTTCTTGTTTTTTCTACAATTTTTCCCCCTTATTCTTTTATTTTTTTCCATATTCCTGGTTTAAAGGAATATAGGAACCAGCACATTATAACACAACATGTCGCACTGTTCTTGCCTTAAAGTCTCGTAATTAGTTTCCAAATGTAAGGGAACCTTAAAATACTTTGGGGACTCAATTTTCTTATTACATATATATATTTATTTTGCGAAGCAAGAATAGAAAAGAAGCTTGGGAAGTGATTGTGCTTGAAGTTGGTTTCCCAGAGGAATGTGATAATGACTGTTTCCATTGTGTAGTACCCTCTGGAGTATTAACACGTTTTACATTAGAGGAACTTTCTTTATGCCCATTGGTAATGTACAAAGATATGAAAATATTTAATGCTTAAGAGTCTAAAGGCTAAGACTGGAGGAAATCTGTTAGGAAGAGCGTTGCCCTTTCGGGCCGTCCTGAATATCAAACTCAAGAAAAAATGTAATTTACTGATTTCTCTCGTTTCTCATCCTCTTTATCATGCTCAGCTGTTCTGTGTTAATCCCAGGATGCCATTTACTGTCCAGATATATATATATTGTTCTGTTACCAAATGGTTAACCTGTTTTGTGTATCTATTATCATCTCCTGTCTGATTGGTTGGATTCAAGAGCCTATAAATATGGGCCGTCCCCTGGTTTCTTGATAGTGATGGGAAGTTCGGTTCCTCTTAGTGAGCTGGATCATAAGGCTCCGCTCAGTAAAAGGAGCCGGCTCTTCTGGTTCCTGAACGGCCCCCTATGTATTTACATAGGGAATCTTTTTCAGGTGCTAAAGGGTTAAAAGGGTGTAAGGGGCTACACCATGGGGGCATAGCTGAGTGAGCTGTCACTCGTGAATGACCCATCATTAGTTCTGGTTCTCCATCTTGAGATTTCTGTGAGAACATAACACCACTGATTTGTGCTGCTGATGTAGCAGAGCCGATACAGCTCCAGGAAGAGTTTGTGTGATGTGTTACATGCACACATGTGAGTTACAATTACACACAATGGGGCACATTTACTTACCCGGTCCAGTCGCCATCCAGCGGCGCGTTGTCCGACGAGTATTCAGAAAAAATTCGGGAAACCCGACGAAAGTGCGGCATTCGGATCCTCCAAAACATACATACATACAGCATATACACACATACATGCAGTACCATATACACCCATAAAGCATATGCACAGACATACAGCTTATACACAGCACATACGCACAAACATGTAGAGCATATATACATACATATCACACCATATATAAACAAACTGCATATACACACCCAATACCTCTGATGCTGGGGCCCCCTGACACCGCGGGCCCCATAGCAGCTGCGATGGCTGCTGCCCCTGTAGTTACGCCCCTGAAAAGTAGATATTTTAACCTAGAAGCTAATGGAGGCATGCTAGAGTATAGCAGAGGTGGGACCCTCAGCATGTGACTTCCTAGGAAGCGTGCCCACAGCAATGGGTCAGGATTATGGGCTGGGATGTTCACATATTTTGATTTATCTGCCTCCACAATGGTTGGCTGGATGGTAAAACTGATGGTAGATGTCCCTTTGTTGGCATTAGGTAGGTACCAAAGTGCCAACTGGGGATGAAGCCCAGAGCAGAGGGTTAATTCTATCATCTATTTGACAGATGTAACAGAGGTGCTCAGAGATGCCAATGGATTTCCTCTTGAAAAAATGTTTCCCAAATGGTAACAATGTGGAAAAAGCAAGTAACATCTCATCACATCCAATGCTACTGGTCTTATTTATACTAAGGATTACAAAAACTCTAAATGAACTGACATGCTTCACAACATATTAAATATCTGTATAGCAAAAACAAATATTACAATGGAGAATTATGCAGCATTGCCGAAAATCCCTTACTATGAGCATCACATTATAAGCGGATCTTTTATATAAACATTTCCCACCAGGTTACGGTATCTAAAAGCGGTTGATTTCCTTTAATGTACAGGCGGTCCCCAACATAAGGACACCCGACTTACAGGCAACCCCTAGTTACAGACGGACCCCTCTGCCAACTGTGACCTCTGGTGAAGCTCTCTGGATGCTTTACTATAGTCCCAGACTGCAATGATCAGCTGTAAGGTGTCTGTAATGAAGCTTTATTGATAATCCTTGGTCCAATTACAGCAAAAAATTTTGAAACTTCAATTGTCACTGGGGCCAAAATAAAATTTTGTCTCGATCTGCAATTATAAAATATACAGTTCCGACTTACATACAAATTCAACTTAAGAACAAACCTACGGACCCTATCATGTACATAACCTGGGGGCTGCCTGTATACTGATCTATTACAATAACTGGGGAGTAGTCCAAGGGTATGTTTTCACAGAACCGCAGAATTTTTATATTCCGGGCTGAATATTTGCAGCACTTTATAACAGCAGCAAAGTGGGTAAAATTTTTGATATTTACAAATCTGTACAGAATCAGCGGATTTGTATCAAATCTAGACAATTTCTGCAAGAAAATATGGAAGACGTAATGAAACCTTTCCTCCTCTTTAATTGGATGAATGAAAGCAAGGGCTTCACATGCCTGGAACCAAATATTACAAAAAAAATGATTTACATTGACTATATAAATATGCCACAACATATAGGGACAGATTTACTTACCCGGCCCAGCGGTCCAGCGGCGCCTTCTCTGCGGTGGATTCGGGTCCGGCCGGGATTCACTAAGGTAGTTCCTCCGACGTCCACCAGGTGGCGCTGCTGCGCTGAAAAGCATCGGAACGCGCTGGAGTTCACCGAGCCATCCTGGGTGAAGGTAAGTGCGAGCTCCGCGACAGATTTTCCGTTTTTAAATGCGGCGGTTTTTCATTCGGCCTGCTCCCCCCGATTTCCGTCGCGCGCATGCCAGCGCCGATGCGCCACAATCCAATCGTGTGCGCCAAAATTCCGGGGCAATACAGGGAAAATCGGCGCAAATCGGAAATATTCGGGTAACGCGTTGGGAAAACGCGAATCTGGCCTTTAGTAAATGACCCCCATAGTGTAATGCACTAAACACCCGACCACATGACAACGGCAGCAAACAGCAATAGCAACAATAGTAATGAGCCATTTATAAGCTTTGCTTGTTTTGGATGTGATTTGACCAATGGGTCTTGTCCAGGGAGAATACATGGTGTCACTTTCCACACTATTTAGCGTCTTGCCCGCTGGATTAATCATTCCTTCCAGCCAGCGAGACCCTGATTAATAATTAGCTGCTAATTAACTTGTGCTTGTGGCTTATGCCAATCACAATAAAGGCGGCTGTGGGAAGAGACAATGGATGTTTTTTATTGGGATACTAAAAAAATATACCATACAACAAAGATGTGAGCACGTCCCATATACAGTGAGTATACAGAAGTGTGAGACGGATCACTGGCAGGACACTTGGTAGGCAGCAGTGCTAATGCTGCTGCTCATTGCCAGTCAGTATACTGGCTGCCTGAAAGTATCCAAATGTCCAAAATACTTTCTTTGTCAATTCCTCAGAGTTTTCTAAAGGTGATGCCACACATGGCGTTTTTTGTCCGTTTTTTGTCCGTTTTTCCCAATTATCTTAATAGATAAACAGGTTTTAAGCAGCCAAACGCATTGTAAACTGCCAAAAACGGACTGAAAACGGATGTTTAAAAACGGACCAATGTGTGACATCACCCTAAATCTCTTCTGGCTATCATTCAATGGGAACATTCATTATTTACGATCAGTGGATAAATAGCTGTCCGTGGTCACATTGGGGCTACTAAGGATCGCACTGCTCACTTTTGTTGGACTGTTCGCCTTTTTCAGGGCGCGTTCCCAATTTGTCCTGCGTTTCCATTGCGTTTGAAACGCATTACAATAGCTGAGGAGAGGTGATTTGCCCATTTACATTACTGTTAATGTTTCCGTGTTACCAAACGCATTGTAAACGTGTTTTAACTAATGCGTTAACAATGCGTTAATGCATGCGTTTTGTTAACGTGTGCATTAACATTGCGTTAACAAATGTAAACGGTAATGTAATTAAGCAAATCACCTCTCCTGTTGTAATGTGTTTCAAATGCAATGAAAACGCAGGACAAAACGCAACGTGTGCACGCGCCCTCAGGAGTAGGTGAAATACGGGGACGGGGTAAGTACTGTAAATGTGCCCCATTGTGCCTTAAATAAGTGAAGCACCTGTGTGTCCATCACATGGATGACCATGGACTATATTGGAAAATTGGATAACTTTATATTATACAAACAATTACATTTATTTGCTTTACCTGGTACACCCCTTTAAAGGGCACCTGTCAGCGGCTTTTACCCCCAATGAACTAGCAGCCTCCTCATGTAGGGTATGAAATATCCCTTTTAGAATTCACTCTTTTATGGGAATTCATATCGTTTGCCTATAAATAAAACTCCTCCAAAGTCAAGTGAAAATAAGCAGAAAAGAGTCATATTTTGTCAGAGATGAGTCAGGCTCAGAGGCTGGAGGGGAAGTGTCACTTTACACTCCTATATCTTGAGTACCATAGCAGCTAGAACCATGGTATCAGATTAAGACGACTATATGGCGGCCTGTGACGGTGCGGTGAGTGTGACCGAGCCACTCGGCTGCCTATGGCTGGTAGTATTCATCTGTTGTACTGAGAACCAAGCTTATTAGACCTGGCTCCTTTAGAATAGTAATTTGGAAAATCCTGAGTAGAGAAGTTTGTACTGGAAAAAATGAGTCAGGTTGGTTTGAACTGTCCCCCTTCCATTATTATATCATAACAGAACTTGTCAGGGACTAAGCTGTAAATGCCATCCTTTACTTCTTGTTGGCTTAGGATTAATTTACGGCTTTTTCGCTTTTCTTACTTAATGTGGGGATGTGAGTCACAAGTATCAGAGAGACAGGGGAGAGTTGACCAAAACACCAATAGATGCCTGAATTTCAGTAAAACTATTAAGAAGACCAAGGAGCAGCACATGGGCAGCTACAGGTCTGTCTCCTCTACATCGGGTATCTGAGAACATTTACGGATATGGATCAGATCCCTCATCAGCTTATAACTATAGTAGAAATAAGAGGGAAAGTGAGGATGAGATTCTGCCCATGTGATTACCATATATACTCGAGTATAAGCCTCCCCAGTATATAGCCTGCCGAACCCTACCCCATTGTATATAGCCAGCCCCTGCCCCCCAGTATATAGCCAGCCCCCTGCCCTAGTATATAGCCAGCCCCCTACCCCAGTATATAGCCAGCAGCTGGGGAAGCCGGAAAGGTGAGTTTTGATATATTTTTTTTACTCAAGTATAAGCCAAGTTTGGGTTTTCAGCACATTTTTTGTGCTGAAAAAATAGGCTTATACTCAAGTATATATGATACATCTAAAAGCCTGCAATCCGGAATTAGCAAAACATCTATCCGGCAAACAATGCAAAGCGGGTGTTGAATGCGGCGGTCTACACACATTCGCAAATGGGAGAAACTCCTTAACGCAGTGTGTGAACGCAGACGTACACCTCCCCCATACTATGTGATTACATATGCACATTGCAGAGATAACCCGCAGCAGAAACTGATTTCCACATCATGTGGAGTGAGCCATAGGGTAGATTCTCGCTTTACGAGTCCTGTCTGTAAACCATGAGCTATGCAGGTACCTGCTTCACCGAAAGAACCGATCCTGGGGATGGGGCTTGGAGCACCGTATTGATATATGATGCTCAGAGTTCCTGCTTCCCCAATATGGTTCACGGTCGGAAATTTGCACTTGGTAAGCCAAACTTTTAAACTTTAATAAAAAGAATTAGTGACTGTTCTCCTTTAAATCATTGGGAGGTAGATGCAGGTGGTCGTAGATACAGGATGTTGTAGATGCAGGTGGTTGTAGATAGATATAAGGTGGTTGTAGATACAGGGGATTGTAGATGCAAGGTGGTTGTAGATAGATATAAGCAGGTTGTAGATACAGGTGGTTGTAGATGCAGGGGGTTGTAGATGCAGGGGTTGTAGATGCAAGGTCGTTGTAGATAGATATAAGGTGGTTGTATCCCCCATGGACTATGGCTCTTCCCAGCTCTCTATGTACACCGTCTATTTGCCCTGCACAAGTGTAGTTGCCCTCCCCCCAGGTCTCTAGTTTAAACACTCCTCCAACCTTCTAGCCATTTTTTCCCCTAAAACAGCAGCCCCCTCCCCATTGAGGTGCAGCCCATCCCTACTGTAGAGCCTGTAGCCCACAGAAAAGTCAGCCCAGTTCTCCATGAACCCAAACCCCTCCTTCCTACACCAACTTTTGAGCCACTTATTTACCTCCTTGATCTCCCGCTGCCTTTCTGGTGTGGCACGTGGTACAGGCAGTATCTCGGAGAAAATTACCTTTGAGGTCCTTGCCCTGAGCTTATGGCCTAAATCTCTGAAATCATTTTTAAGGACCTTCCACCTACCTGTTACTTTGTCATTAGTGCCAATGTGGACCATGACCGCTGGTTCCTCACCAGCCCCTCCCAGTAATCCATCAACCCGATCCGCAACATGCCGAACCCGAGCACCCGGCAAACAACACACTGTTCGGTATGCACGGTCTTTGTGACAGATTGCCCTGTGTGTTCCCCTAATAATCGAATCTCCCTCTACCAGCACCTGTCTGACCTTGCCTGTGCTCCCATTACCCTTCTTACTGGAGCACACATTCCCCTGGTTGCTAGCGGCCACATCTTTCTGCAGCATTGCTACCCCAGAGCTGATATCCCCCTCATCCGCCAGCCTGGCAAACTTATTGGGGTGCACCAGATCAGGACTAGACTCTCTACAACTCTTCCCTCTACCCCGCCTTCTACATGTTACCCAACTAGCTGCCCCTTCACTCTGCACCTCCATACTTCCCTCCCCACACCCATCTTCCCCAGAGAGTTTGTGCTCCAGGAGCAGCAAACTTCGTTCCATATTATCAATTGCCCGCAGCCTTGAAACTTGCTCATTTAGATCCAGAATCTGGGCTTCCAGATGAGCAATTTTCACACACCCCACACAGCAGTATTCCCCCTCGAACGGCTGTTCAAGGAAAGCATACATGGCACAGGATGTACACCGTGTAGCAATGCCACTTATGGAGTCCATTGTTCTAATGGGGATTACAATAGAATTATGCACAGAAAGAAGAATTTACAGTCAAAGTAACACAGAACACAGAAGTTACCTGCTAAAGCCCCTCAAACTTAAGTCCCTTAAACGTAAGTCACACTTAAGACAGTAGTTTTTGTCCTGCGTTTCCATTGCGTTTGAAACGCATTACAATAGCTGAGAAGAGGTGATTTTCCCATTTACATTAGTATTAACGTTTCCGTGTTACCAAACGCATTTTAAACGCGTTTTAACGCATTCGTTAACCATGCGTTAATGCATGCGTTTTGTTAACGTATGCGTTAACATTGCATTAACAAATGTAAACGGTAATGTAATTAAGCAAATCACTTCTCCTCAGCTGTCGTAATGTGTTTCAAATGCAATGAAAACGCAGGACAAAACGCAACGTGTGCACGCACCCTCAGGGGTGGGTGAAATCCAGGGACGGGGTAAGTACTGTAAATGTGCCCCAATATGTCTTAAATAAGTGAAGCACCTGAGTGTCCATCACATGGATGACCATGGACTATATTGGCAAATTGGATAACTTTATATTATACAAACAATTACATTTATTTGCTTCACCTGATACACCCCTTTAAAGGGTACCTGTCTCCGGCTTTTACCCCCAATGAACTAGCAGCCTCCTCATGTAGGGTATGAAATATCCCTTTTAGAATTCACTCTTTTATGGGAATTCATATCATTTGCCTATAAATAAAACTCCTCTAAAGTCAAGTGAAAATGAGCAGAAAAGGAGTCATATTTTGTCAGAGATGAGTCAGGCTCAGAGGCTGGAGAAGAAGTGTCACTTTACACTTTCTATATCTTGAGTACCATAGCAGCTAATATTAATATTAAGGCCACATGCACATGACTATATGGCGGCCCGTGACGGTGTGGTGAGTGTGACCAAGCCACTCGGCTGCCTATGGCTGGTAGTATTCATTTGTTGTACTATTAGACCTGGCTCCTTTAGAATAGTAATTTGGAAAATCCTGAGTAGAGCAGTTTGTACTGGAAAAAATGAGTCAGGTTGGTTTGAACTGTCCCCCTTCCATTATTATATCATAACAGAACTTGTCAGGGACTAAGCTGTAAATGCCATCCTTTACTTCTTGTTGGCTCAGGATTAATTTACGGCTTTTTCGCTTTTCTTACTTATGTGGGGATGTGAGTCACAAGTATCAGAGAGACAGGGGAGAGTTGACCAAAACACCGATAGATGCCTGGATTCCAGTAAAACTATTCAGAAGACCAAGGAGTAGCACATGGGCAGGTCCAGCGATTTCTGCCGTCTCCTCTACATCGAGTATCTGAGAACATTTACAGATATGGATCAGATCCCTCATCAGCTTAACTATAGTAGAAATAAGGGGGAAAGTGAGGATCAGCTTCTGCCCATGTGATTACCGTACATACTCAAGTATAAGCCGACCCGAGTATAAGCCGAGGCCCCTAATTTTACCACAAAAACATGGGAAAACCTATTGACTCGAGTATAAGCCGAGGGTGGGAAATGCATTGGTCACAGCCTCCCCAGTTTATAGCCTTCCAGACCCTGCCCCATTGTATATAGCCAGCGCCTGCCCCCCAGTATATAGCCAGCTACCTGCCCCAGTATATAGCCAGCAGCTGGGGAAGCCTGAAAGGTGAGTTTTGATATATTTTTTTACTCAAGTATAAGCCAATTGTGGGTTTTCAGCACATTTTTTGTGCTGAAAAAATAGGCTTATACTCGAGTATATATGGTACATCTAAAAGCCTGCAATCCGGAACAAGAAAAACATCTATCCGGCAAACAATGCAAAGCGAGTGTTGAATGCAGCGGTCTACACACATTCGCAAATGGGAGAAACTCCTTTACGCAGTGTGTGAACGCAGACGTACACCTCCCCCATACTATGTGATTACATATGCACATTGCAGAGATAACCCGCAGCAGAAACTGGTTTCCGCATCATGTGGAGTGAGCCATAGGGTAGATTCTCACTTTACGAGTCCTGTCTGTAAACCATAGGCTATGCAGGTACCTGCTTCACGGAAAGAACCCGATCCTGGGGATAGGGATTGGAGCTCCGAAATGATATAAGATGCACAGAATTCCTGCTGGTGGTTGTAGATGCAGGGGGTTGTAGATGCAAGGTGGTTGTAGATAGATATAAGGTGGTTGGAGATGCAAGGTGGTTGTAGATACATATAAGGTGGTTGTAGATGCAAGGTGGTTGTAGATGCAATGTGGTTGTAGATGCAATGTGGTTGTAGATGCAAGGTAGTTGTAGATAGATATAAGGTGGTTGTAGATGCAAGGTGGTCTTAGATACAGGTGGTTGTAGATGCAAGGTCGTTGTAGATAGATATAAGGTGGTTGTAGACTGCAGGGGGTTTTAGTGCAAGGTGGTTGTAGATGCAGGGGGTTGTGTAGATAGATATAAGGTGGTTGTAGATGCAGGGGGTTGTAGATGCAAGGTGGTTGTAGATAGATATAAGGTGGTTGTAGATGCAATGTCGTTGTAGATAGATATAAGGTGGTTGTAGATGCAGGTGGTTGTAGATAGATATAAGGTGGTTGTAGATGCAAGGTGGTTGGAGATACAGGTGGTTGTAGATGCAAGGTGGTTGGAGATACATATAAGGTGGTTGGAGATGCATGGTGGTGGTAGATGCAGGGGGTTGTAGATAGATATAAGGTGGTTGTAGATGCAAAGTGGTTGTAGATGCAATGTGGTTGTAGATGCAAGGTGGTTGTAGATAGATATAAGGTGGATGTAGATGCAAGGTGGTTGTAGATGCAGGGGGTTGTAGATAGATATAAGGTGGTTGTAGATGCAATGTCGTTGTAGATAGATATAAGGTGGTTGGAGATAAAGGTGGTTGTAGATGCAAGGTGGTTGGAGATACATATAAGGTGGTTGTAGATGCATGGTGGTGGTAGATGCAAAGTGGTTGTAGATGCAATGTGGTTGAAGATGCAAGGTGGTTGTAGATAGATATAAGGTGGTTGTAGATGCAAGGTGGTCTTAGATACAGGCGGTTGTAGATGCAATGTGGTCTTAGATACAGGCGGTTGTAGATAGATACAGGTGGTTGTAGATTCAATGTGGTTGTAGATGCAATGTGGTTGTAAATGCAGATTTTCTGGCTATCAATAACTATTCTCAGTAGTTTATTTCTTCTACAACTGATTTATTCCCAAAAGTGTAAAAATGGAGAGAACTTCAACCAAGAATCCTAATGAAGTACAGTAGTTATGTATTATGCAAGGAGACCCTGCATCACCTCAGGACAGCCGTGCCGTACTGAAAACATAATTACAGTGCAGTGCATTGGCCATCCAGGAACTTTCAGGTCTGTTGTTCACTAGCGTGTTTCACATCACATGCTGCTTTGGTGTGTACCTGCATGTCCCAGGCCTCCACATACACACTTCATGTCCACCAGCGTTTTCTTCACATCACCTAGCACGCTATCCGTTAAAGACACATTGCACTCAAAATTCTCACAAATGCAATGTGTTTTTGATGCTTCCCCATTGACTCGAATTGTGTGCAAAAGGCAAAGGTACGGCAGACTGGGTTTTCACACATGTTTGAGTGTTAAAAAAAATGCAAATAAAAAAAACTCAATGAATACAATGAGAGGGGACAATGCGAGTTCTGCACTTCAAAAACACGCACATCAGATGCCCTTAAAAAACCGCTAGTGTGAAAGGGGCCTTAGGCATTATATAACTTTTGCCAATCGGAAAATTTACATACGATCATGTGATTTCCTGCAGATTTCCCTGGATTGAGTCATATGGTCATTTGATACAAGACTATAATCATCATCGTTATCTACTCTCTCTTCTGCTCGATCTCCCCCTGTTCTGCTAGATCTTCCTCTTACCTTCCTCCCTCCCTCCCTCATATACAGATAGATAGATAGATAGATAGATAGATAGATAGATAGATAGATAGATAGATAGATAGATACCAGGGATTCAAGCAAATCAGTCAGCTCATGTCTGCAGGAGGTAGTGGGGAGGAAGAAGGGTGATTTGGCACAGCAGAGAGGAGATAATGATGATGATGCCATCACAGACTCCAACACCTCCATGACTCTATCCAGTTTGCTGGCAGGGAGCCAGGCATACCTTTATCTACTTTTAAAAGAGAGTGGAAGGGGTAATGTTAATGATCATAGCAGATTGGGAACTAGTATTAAGAAAGGGCTATGGGAACCTGTCAGTAAAAAAAAAAAAAAAAAAATGTGTGTCCTGATTACACTTTAATATTGTTTCGATTTCAAAACTACGCTGTGCAGATTTAAAAAAAAAAAAATGTACAAAATCCATAGTGACTGACCATGGTCAGTCTGTGAATCACAGGCCAGTTGGCCAGATATCATGGACCAATCACAGAGCAGAAGATAGGACTATGTGCATCATAGTGATATATGATACAAGGAGTCCCTTCTTCCCTGGTGCAGTCATGACTACAGTTTGGCAGCACTGGTTGGTCCATGAAATCTGACCTCTGTGGTTTGCCATTGGCCTTATCACAGGCATTTACCCTAAGCAGCTTATGGCTGCAAATGTTGAATTGTAGTCGATTTTTTAAGATTTTGAAAATCCAGATTAAATCAGCTGCAGGAAATTGACATGCTGCATAGAAATAAATTTGTCAATTTACGAACAGAAAAATCCATAGCGTATCCATGAGCTCACCATAAGGATTATCAATAAAGCTTCATTACAGACACCTTACAGCTGATTATTGCAGTCTGGGACTATAGTAACATCCAGAGAGATCACCAGAGGTCAGAGGGGTCCGTCTGTAAGTCGGTTGTCCTTAAGTAGGGGACCGTCTGTATATACTGAGGTGTAACTATAATATGAACAAGTAGAGCACATATAAGAATACGGATGTGCTGTAGCAAAGTGTAACTGTAAATGAAGCGGATATATATATATATATATAGCCCCAGTGTATGTGATGTCACAGAGCCGTGCACAGTGATGTCACAGTTCAGGATTGCTTTGTGCCCGGCTGATAAAAATGCAATCGAAAGCCTGAAGGAGGAGTGGGAGGTGACCAGGACATTAATCATCTTGGAGCATTGTAGATGCAAGGTGGTTGTAGATAGATATAAGGTGGTTGTAGATACAAGTGGTTTTAGATGCAAGGTGGTTGTAGATACCGGTGGTTGTAAATGCAGATTTTCTGGCTATCAATAACTATTTTCAGTAGTTTATTTCTTCTACAACTAATTTATTCACAAAAGTGTAAAAATGGGGAGACCTCCAACCAAGAATCCTAATGAAGTACAGTAGTTATGTATTATGCAAGGAGCCGTGCCATACTCAAAACATGATTACAGGTCAGTGCATTGGCCCTGCAGGAACTTTCAGGTCTGTTGTTCACTAGCGTGTTTCGCATCACATGCTGTTTCGGTGTGTACGAGCATGTCCCAGGCCTCCACATACACACTTCATGTCCCCCAGCTGCGTTTTTTTCACATCACCTTGCAGGCTATCCGTTAAAAACACATTGCGCTCACAATTCTCACAAATGCAATGTGTTTTTGATGCATCCCCATTGACTTGAAATGTGTGCGAAAGGCAAAGGTACGGCAGACCGGGTTTTTACACACGTTAAGAAAACACATGTTTGAGTGTTAAAAAAAATGCAAACAAAAATAAACTCAATGAATACAATGAGAGGGAACAATGCGAGTTCTGCACTTCAAAAACACGCACATCAGACGGCCTTAAAAAACCGCCAGTGTGAAAGGGGCCTTAGGCATTATATAACTTCTGGCAATCAGAAAGTTTACATACGATCATGTGATTTCCTGAAGATTTACCTGGATTGAGTCATATGGTCATTTGATACAAGACTATAATCATCATCGTTATCTACTCTCTCTTCTGCTGGATCTCCCTCTGTTCTGCTGGATCTTCCTCTTACCTTCCTCCCTCCCTCATATACAGGTAGATAGATAGATAGATAGATAGATAGATATATAGATAGATAGATGACCAGGGATTCAAGCAAATCAGTCAGCTCATGTCTGCAGGAGGTAGCAGGGAGGAAGGAGGGTTATTTGGCACAGCAGAGAGGAGATAATGATGATGATGCCATCACAGACTCCAACACCTCCATGACTCTATCTAGTTTGTTGGCAAGGAGCCAGGCATACTTTTATCTACTTTTAAAAGTGAGTGGAAGGAGTAACGTTAATGATCATAGCAGATTGGTAACTAGTATTAAAAAAGGGCTATGGGAACCTGTCAGTAAAAAACAAAATGTGTGTCCTGATTTCACTTTAATATTGTTTCCATTTCAAAACTACGCTATGCAGTTTTCAAAACAATTTTACAAAATCCATAGCGAATGACCACGGTCAGTCTGTGAATCACAGTCCAGTTGGCCAGATATCATGGACCAATCACAGAGCAGAGAATGGGACTATGTGCATCATAGTGATATATGATACAAGGAGTCCCTTCTTCCATGGTGCAGTCATGACTACAGTTTGGCAGCCCTGATCCACGGACTCCTGGTCTCATATCACTATAATAAACAAAATCCCATCCTCTATACTGCGGTCGGTCCATGAAATCTGACCTCTGTAGTTTGCCATTGGCCTTATCACAGGCATTTACCCTAAGAAGCTTATGGCTGCAAATGTTGAATTGTAGTGGATTTTTAAAGATTTTGAAAATCCAGATTAAATCAGCTGCAGGAAATTGACATGCTGCACAGAAAAAAAAAAATTGTCAATTTATGAACAGAAAAATCCATAGCGTATCCAGGAGCTAAATAATCTCACCATAATGATAATGTATTACGCAGCAGATTTTTTCATGGAATATATATCTCTGCTAGAACATTACAGGCAGTCTCCGGGTTACGTACAAGATAGGTTCCATCGGTTTGTTCTTAAGTTGAATTTGTATGTAAGTCGAAACTCTATATTTTATAACTGTAGATCCAGACAAATTTTTTTTTTGCCCCAGTGACAATTGGAGTCTCAAAATTTTTTGCTGTAATGGGACCAAGGATTATCCATAAATCTTCATTACAGACACCTTACAGCTGATCATTACAGCCTGAGACTAATGTAACATTCAGAGAGCTTCACCAGTGGTACCAGGGGGCAGAGGGGTCCGTCTGTAAGTCAGGTGTGCTTAAGTAGGGGACCGTCTGTATATACTGTGGTGTAACTAGAGCACACAGGTAGAGCACATATAAGAATACGGATGTGCTGTAGCAATGTAACTGTGAATGAAGCGGAGATATAGATATATATATATATATATATATATAACCCCAGTGTATGTGATGTCACAGAGCCGCACACAGTGATGTCACAGAACAGGATTGCTTTGTGCCCGGCTGATAAAAATGCAATCGAAAGACTGAAGGAGGAGTGGGAGGTGACCAGGACATTAATCATCTTGGAGCAGCTCTCAGCTGGACAACCGGGGGAGGCGAGTGAATGTGCAGGTCTACAAGAATGTCTCAGAACATTCAGTCTATGAGTCCGCTATGGCCTACCAACAATAGACAGACTATTTTTAAGACAGCGTCTTAAAATAGTGTTTGCCTCTTCCTGCCGTCCCCTAAATTAGCTCTTGCGTTTTACTATTGATCCGGGTGTGTAATTGTGTGATGTGTGTGTAGAGGCGCTATGGTAATCATAGAGTAACGATGATTCAGAAAAGAAGCTGCTGCTAAATTTACATATTAACCCTCCGGGTTGTATCTAGCCTGAGACGTCTTATTTACCTGTATGCTGTTAGGGGGACCCTCGATCACATCAAATCTGCCCCAAGATACCGTTGTGTAATAACGATGTAAAGTATTCTTCATCCATGGTCTGTTTAGTTATAGAAAGCAATCGCTGCACTACACCCCAAGCCGATACCGAAATATGATACATTGGGGCACATTTACTTACCTGGCCGACGGACTTCACCCGAAGTGCATTGTCCGACGTCAATGCACTCTGTTGCGATTCACAAAGATCGTGCGCCCGATATCCTGCATGTGTCGCTTCCCCGCTCAGGTCTGATGGAGTTCACCTTCTGCTTCCTGGTGCATGTAAGTGCATTGGATGCGACACAATTTGAATATTAAATTCCGCGTTCAGTCCAAAAAGTCTTATATGTATAGCTTCTATTGCCAAATGATTAATATCCGGTTCTGTTAAGTATCCATACACAATCCATATATCATATTAAAAGGGGAAACTCTCTTTTTTAACCGCTTTACGCTCCGCACCGTACATGTAAGGCGCAGAGGTGCGGGGGTTATATGAAGAGGGCTCACGGGCTGAGACCTCTTCATACGCAGGTGGGGTTTGTTGCATAATGCAGACGCGTTACAATGAGCCAGTGTATACTGTGCAAAAACCATCAGACCATCTAGGGTTAATGTACCCTAAAGGGTGTAAAAAAAAAAAAAAAAAGTTTCAAAAATAATAATAAAAAACCTAAAAGTTTAAATCACCCCCCTTTTCCCTACAACTGATACAAAACATAATAAACAGTACAAATCACAGACACAATAGGTATCAGCGCATCCCAAAATGCCTTAAAAAATTTAAAAAACGGTTATTGCCGGTGGTGACCCCCATAACGGAAAATAGCGCCCAAATCTCCGAAACGCGACTTTTACCCATTTTACGTCACAGAAAAATGGAATAAAAAGTTACCAAAATGTTGAACAGACCTCAAAATGATAGCAATGAAAATGTTGCAAAAAAAAAAAAAATAAAAACTCGAACAGCTCCGTAAACCAAAGTATGAAAAAGTTATTAGCGTCAGAAGATGGCAAAATAAATGTTTTCTTTTTCATAATATTCGTTTAACGTTGAAAAATGTATTGAAACGCCATAAAACCTGTATAAATTTGGTATCACCGTGATTGTACCAAAGAATAAAGTAGAGGTGTTATTTAGAGCGAGCGCACAGTAAAAGTCGTAAAAAATTAGCCCACAAGAATGTGAAGCGAACATGTTTTTTTTTCCAATTTTTCCACATTTGGAATTTTTTTTTCCTGCTTCCCAGTACATGGTATGGAATAATAAATAACATCACTGTGAAGTTAAATTTGTTTTGCATAAAATACGCCTCTGTATACAGAAAAATTAAAAAGTTATGGATTTTTGAAGGTGAAGAGGGTTTAATATGACAGATAGGGCACGTTCACACGATGCGTTGCGTCACGTTTTTTGATGCCTTTTTGACGCGATCACATGCTGAGGTCACATTGCGTTTCCACTGCATCTGCTAAAACACAATGTAACCTCAGTGTGTGATCAAGACTGAAGCCTTTGGAATGCGCCAAAAACTCATCAAAAAAAGGGGCAAAACACAATGTGTTAAAGCGTCCATATAGGCATTTGAAGATTGCCCCCCCTCCAGCCGGTCGGCTGAAAGCAGAATGTAGAAGAAGCTGCAGGAAAGACTTTCCCTTTTCAGAATAGCAGAAGTACATGCACCCTCTGCATCTGTAGCTGAACCTGGGAGAGGGGGATGATATAATGCTGGACATATTTATAACATAGTTTGGTAAAAGTTACTACTAAAAAAAAAAAAACACTAATTGGAAAAATGACTTGGAATAATTATTAAAAATTATCAAGTATCAAGATAACGTCTCACATGTCTTGAAAAGTAAAATGTGTTCTGATATGTAAAGCATCTCCAGAGATATTGTCATTTAAAGAAGCGCATAGCAGAACGTCAAACATTGACCTGGACATTCCATCGCCAATGACCTTCGGTTGTGAAGGGGTTAAGGGGGGAATTGGGAGGGGAATATCACAAACATCCACGACCATTGGAAAAAGGAAATCTAGGTCCCCCATAGCTTTTACTGTGACAGATTGCGGAAAAGACGTTTATGAACATGACAGTAACCAACTTCAAACGGCCATATCTCCTGAACCCTGGCACCTAGAAACACAGCCGCCCTGTGAGGTCAACTTCTGACATCAGCTCTTCCAGGTGAAAGTCATGATTTTAGGGCAGTGGGACCCCTCCACCATCATCCCTATTTGTCCCCCAATCCTGTGGATAAGGAAAAACAGATACATTGGGGGACATTTACTTAAAGTGTCGGTGTCTGCATTGGCTTTGTTACTGACCTGCTCTCGGAAAGAAGATACACATTTAATATTGTAGAGCTGTGCAGAGACGTTTCTGGCGCCGAGACCATTTTCTGTCCCCGAGACCATTTTCTGTCCCTGGGACCAAAATCTGTCCCGAGCACCAGAAATATGTCCAACAGTCCCTGCTAGACCAGTTTTCTTTTGGTCTACTTTCTGCCAGTTTACAGCGCCCAAAAATGGCTGTGACACATATTAATTCTGTCTGAGTTTCCACTCCGCCAAAGCCACGCCCCTTTTCGGAGAAGAGTCGGAGCAGACGGAAAAAGTCATTTTTTCTGTCCCCGACAGCTAATAAATAGGTAGGAGAGCAGAACATGTGGTGAGAGCGCCACAAAACTGGCGGAAACGCCATAGTAAATGTCCCCCATTGTTCACAAGAACCGGACTACCAGTAATCCAGAGGATTCTGTGAACAGGTGACAACTTGCTAAATTGGTACAACCTTCATGACATGTACCTGTACATCATATGTTGGTTAAGGATGCAAGCTCACAGGCTGCGCTCACTCCATACACAGCGGGTGTCTGTTGCAGCTGACACCCATAGCTTCCGCCGATTGTGGGCGTTAACCCCTTATATGCCACCATCAGACAAGCGGGTTCTGCCATCTTTGATCTAGTCGAAGCCCCCTGTGACATCATCAGAGAGCGCCAGACAGTTGCTATGACGGTCAGGGCCCTAACTCAGGGTTGATCTGTCGTTAGCAAACTCTTTTTACAGATCCAGAAAATTTTGCAATATACTGCAATACCGTAAAAATCAAAGCCCACAAGAAAATGGGCACAAATGTAATTTTTTGGGCAAATGTTACCACATTTGTACAAACCCTCACAAAGCTTTGTAGAAAAATAAATAAAGTTATGGATTGGAGTTATGGGGGTGTTACTAGAGCCCCTCCATAATGTACAGGCTGTTACACTGGGCAGGAGCGCCCCCCCCCTTCTATGAGTAAGTGCCCCTGTTAAGACCTAATAAGCAGTGACAGAGCTGATATACTGTAAACATGTACGAATGAAATTGATTAATAAACTATAACCCTAGTACATGACGTGGGCTAGGAGGTCTGTAAAACGGAGTCTACTAGCTCCCAAATCACAGAACAGAATTGTGTAGGGCATTATATAAGCTTTACAGTAAAGTTTACTTTAAAGTAAATTATTGCATATATACACCCCCTATACCCTGTGTGCAGTTATGACATTTTTCCATTACTTTGCAGAGTTCTCTCGACTGCACCATAAAATTGCATAAAGCAGAGAAATGTCTTATTTTGTTGGATTGTTATTGTATTGGATCTTATTCTCCCCCCACCTAAGATAAGCAGCATCATGTCTGGTTGTGCATCTCCACACATTTTATTTTTCATGATGCAAGGATCCCCCCCTGTCCCTGTGCCAAGTCTCAGAGATCTGCCCAAGACATGGTCTGTTTCCACATTCTGAGCGGGTTCCTGTGCGGGGGACCATATTACAATAAAAAGTGATAAAAATGTACAAACAGCAAATGTCTATAGAGAAGTCATAGAGAGATCTCCACTGCAGGATGTAATGTAATGCAGAATACTGGCTGCTGTAGATTACGCACGGTCTATGCGGACCCGCACACAGATGTGTCCATTCTCAGGCTGCAGACATCTCTCCCGTGATCCGGTAGTTTGCAGTCGCGCCATTGTGATCCGAGCAGTTGGCTCATACACATGTAACATGACAACAATCATGCGCAGGAGACCTAATGCACAATGCCAGGCACCCGTCATTTTCCGGATCCATTCTGACAAAGGCTTAAACGTGGAGTAGTTGATGGAAAATGGCAGGATGTGTACAGCAGCAGCGCCCTGACAGTGAGTAATCAGGATTCTTACATAAAAGAAAGTAAAAATAGAATATTTTAATTTGGGGAGGTATGAGTTATAAGACAACAACAGGACAACCATATTCACCATCCACTATGGATCTGGAGGATTAGCATTACAGCTACACACCGATTGACTGTCACTCAGGTTTGTGCAGGATTGGGTGAACCTACATTGTAATAACACGGCGAAAGGAAAATTGGGCATGTTGGAAATAACCTACCCAATCATTTAGTTCGCTCTCTTTTATCCTCGCCAAGTGTGCATGTGTGTAAGGGATAGCTGTAGGACTCATTGTTTCATTGATACATCCATGACTCCATCTCCATTAATTATAAGTAACTGTTTACGGTCATGAGAATCTTATGTCCACAGACACAATGACCGATTGTCTCCTCCATCAGACCCTGCAGGGAGCTCCATCAGCACCATGGGGATGCTAGAGATATATAGGGCAATATACTGTAACGGGTTGCATTATTTTACTAGGGAGCTCCTAATTATGTGAGATGAAGAAACACAAGACACCAGCCTTCCCCATCAGTAATGCTAAAAAAAAATAAAAAGCAGATAGACATCTTGGAACAACTTAACCCGTCTCGTTTGACAAATATCATCGTTAAAACATCTGCTACGACTCAACGTTGCGATGGTTGCCAAGTGACAGGTGCGAAGTTCTGCAGAGGAGGCTCAGCTTGGGATGTGCTTCTCATTTGCCGAGCTAAAATTGATCAGGTATAGATTTTGGGGAAGAGAAGATTAAGATCAGATTTGATTACATTTTTCTAAAATGTATTGAAACCCCTGTGACCCGTTGGTAACTACTGCAGGTAGTTTTGGATAAAGGTCTCACCTGATATGAATAAGCCTCCAGGCCTGGAATTTTAACTATGGATAAAATATACAGTATCCATACATTATAAGCACGTTTTACAGTAGTATGACAAGGAGCGCCCCCTGGTGAATAAAGATGAAGACTGAAGAATCCATTCTACTGCTGGACACATTTTTATATGCAGGCTCCAATCCATTACCTGGAGAGGGTCATATCCTAAATATCAAATGACACATCCGGAATTAAAGTACAACAATTTACAAGTGCATATAAGAGAGGCGCAGTGTCCAGAAAGATGCAATATCCTGACCAAGATGCCTGTATTTACCAGTACTATCATAGTACAGCTTAATAATCAATGGCAAATCTATAGTTTACTTATCCAGATCATAAGAGCCTTAATATACACATCCTCTTATCCTGCCCAGCCAGGGATCACCCACAATTTTCAGAACCATCACCAGCTATAAAGTGGCATCGTGTTGTAGTGAACCCCTCAGAACTATGAAGGAATTTCCGCATTTGACTCTATATGTGCAGATTGATCTGTATTAATAGCTTTTTCCCAGCCCTCGGGCAGTTGGACAACTAAAGGAGCACAGTCCTGAGGATCCTCTTCAAAGTCCCACTGAAACCTCTTGGTAAGATGGGTGCGGAAGCGGAGAGCTTTTTTCCTTAGGTCTTTATTCGTGGGTGCGGAGCATAAAAATGAGAAAAGGACCTGAGGGGGGTGAGACAAGAACAGAAATTGAACAATTGGTTGCTTTAGAAATTCTTGCCTTCCCCCAAGTTGGGGGGAGTGGTATTAGAGCACAACCGTTCCAGCTATTGGCTTTACCCCCAAACTATACATATCTGACTTGTTTCCATATTTCTGTAAAAATTAAGGAGAAAAATCAAGATCTGCACACTAAAGCAAACCTACCATCTGGAATCTACTTACAGAAGATCCCATGGCAGATTCCCCATTGCTTGGAGATGTGCTTTATATAGTGGGTGTAGCCTTATTGTGTCCCCCTCCCCCTTAAAAAATAACCCAAATCTATCTATTTAATAATATGCTCATTTTCTACAGGTGTTTTAAGTAATAATTACATCTTGTTTTTTGCTTAAGTTAAAGTGAACCTGTCACCAGAAAGATGATTTTCCAATAGCCTGTGCTATGCCGATTTTAAAAATGCCTTTGTTAGCATTCTGAATCATTTCAGTGGTTTATAATGGTTTGATTTACCTAGCTCCGAGCCTTCAGTGTGTGGAGAGTCGTGTGTTCCTGTGTCTCCATATACAATCCTCCTCTACTCCACACCATCCCCCTCCCTCCCCTGCCTGCTCAAAGCACATGACAGGAAGAGTGGAGGGGGAGAGGAGGCCGACACAGGCAGAAGCTGCCATCTAACCCAGGACTCACCGCTTGCTGCTGGCGGGGAATCATGTAATGTAATATAAACCATTATAAAAAACTGAAATAATTCTAAATGCTAACAAAGGAATTTTTAAAACCAGCATATTATAGGCTATTGGAACCGGTCACCAGCTTAAAATCACATTCCTGGTGACAGGTTCACTTTGATATGCAGCCAATATGGCTACCAGCTCAAACTCTTGTATGTTCAATGTGCCTTATTATACATCCATACTCCTGTAATAATTCTGGGGACAGTTAAAGAAATCTCCTTCTATGGCATGAATACAGAACAGTCTAATAATATTTACAATCAAAGAGGTTGGCAACAATACCAAGGAGAAAGGAAAAGGACACTGCTCAGGATTAATATACCTGCAGAGTACTTGTCAGGAAGTTGTTCTGGGATACAATGTCTATGAAGAAGTCTGTAGGAACCTGTGCCAACTGGTGATACAGGACAGAGATGACCTCACTGTACAGATCTGGATGCTGTAAGGAGAACGTCTCGGCGCGGCACAGAAGATTTAGCAAATTCTTCCACTGTTCGAACCCCTCATAGACGTTACCCAAGAGGAAGCAGACAAAGGAAAACTGCAGCTCCGCTGAAAATTAAGTGCAAATAATTTTAAATAACTGCATAGCCACACAATATTAGTTATAACATCATCAGGGTATGTATTTATCAGTATTGGAAATGGTATCTGGATTAGAGGCAACTCTATGCCAGGTCATGTCATGTATTTCTATGTCCTCATACACAACGCTGTGGTTTCCAATGGCCCGCGTGTGAACCGACAGCCTGACCTGCAAAAGTAGGTTCTTTTCCTGTCCGTGTTTACAGCTCATTTAGTCTTTTCCCCTTAAAAACAGATGACCCACAGGCTGGAAACAACAAACCAAGAGTCTGTTGCTTGCGGCCCGTGATATGCAAACCTCAGTCCTTAGACAAACCCTTTTCACTAACCTAGGAATGCCAAGGGATTTCCTGGATAGTTGATCTCAAGCAGTTGCCCAAGTGCATAAGACAGGTCCATGCTGTGTTGAGTGATTTCAGCAGCGCTGGCGTTCTTTGGGTACATTTTCTCTGGTAGCTGGCTAAATCTGATTTCTGTTCCCTCTTTTTGCTTCATTTGGGGTAGCCTGGACATGCCTTCCTTATAGTTTTGGCATACAGTGTCATACCTGTGTAAACAAAAGGATTAACAAATATTACCTACAACATATGCTAAATACACAGGGGTTTTGTCATGTATACTACAGGGATAGTCATCTATAATATCATTAGATGACCGGTGGTGGTAGTGGTGGTATGTTAAGTACCAGCTTCATCCATAGCTTAGTGCCTGTCCTGGTTCACTGGAGTTACAGCTTTCATTCACTATGATGTGAGCCAAACCTACAATGAGAGGGACGCCCGTAACAGTATGGATGGAGGGGCCTTCTTATGGTTGCATCTGTAGTAAACCCCTGTAGAATTATGGCTTCTCCTTCAGTTTGAAAAACACTTTCAATATGAGATATCAAGCATAATTATTTTGTCTTTCACAAGAATTGGAGTATACCCAAGTTTCATATGGGTGTGACAACCACTCTTTCCATCGGCTGACATAGTCTTGTACTTACCTTTCTCTGTCAATCCTATAGGAGTGATAGAGCGATGGTCGCATATGCACACTATTTATCAATTTTTACAGAGGAGTATGGGACCCTCATACTCATGTTTACTGGGGGTCGTTACCGGGAGGTGGACCTAAGCGATCAAAAACTTACCCGTTAAAAGAGTAGTGTTAGTGTGGAAACCACTTCAATACCATGGGAATGTAGCAGAGGATTATGCTCAATGATATAATGATGCCAGGGAACATATTATATTAATATGCAGGTCACTCAGATCAGAATTTATACAATTATATTTGAAAACAAAAGAAAAAGGAAATTGTGAAGCAAGGAATGTCAGATTTACTTCACCAATGCATTTACCTGGGTAAGTTGTGCTTTGCCCTGTCTGCTGTATGTGTCATCTCCTCCATAGGTAAGACTTCTGGAAAAGAGCAGATGGTCCCGCAGGCTGGCTGTAGCCTCAACATGGCTTCTTTAGATATGTGGTTGGTCAGAGATACCCAACTGCGAAGACTTTCATACGGGTAGGGCCCCAAAGAACGGTCCAATGATGTCAGCTGTTCCCGTAAATTTTCAGCCTCCTCCTGAAAAGCAGCAACCATCTCCTCTTCCTTAGAGTCCCAGCGAAAGAGACAGATTTCTTTTTGTTCCAAATAAAGAAACATTCCCGAGCGGGGACCGGTCTCTCCAGAAGCCCCCACTAATCTTTTTACACTGTAGTGAATAAAATGAATCCCTGGGGGCACCATCTTCACCCCTTTGAAACGAGGGCCAACTTGCCAACTGTTTGAGTCAATGCCAAATTCTGACCCCTCTGGTAAACCGAAGATTACAATTGTTGCACCTTCAAAGAACAACTGTCGTGCCAAGTCTGGATCCATTTCTGTAGATGAACTTGCCATATCTGCATGAACAAAAGTTACATTTGTTAAGGTCATAACATTACTAACAGACATGACATAACAGACAGCCGTTCCCCTGACCCAGCACATATGTCTACCTATGTGAAGAATAGATCAAACCCCTAGACACCGTCAGACACCGTCTCCATGAGCAGAAAATAATTGGGCATGTTGAAATGTTTAACTTTAAAACCTGAGGTTTCTCTATATATTATGGCAGAGAGTTAAAGTAAAACTGTTCTAGTTGCTCACTGCAACCAATCAGAGCTCAGCTTTCATTTTATAAACAGCTGTGGTAAAATAAAAGCAGAGTTCCGATTGGTTGCCATGAGCAACTAGAATAGTTATGCTCTCAGACACTTAGGATCCCCCCACCCGCCCACTATCCTTTATTTACAGACATTCTATATTCATTCATCGTAACAGTATGTTGCAAAATTTTGTTCATACCAGTGCCTTCAATAGATGTTTGTGACCAGAACCATTCTCGTCAGTTCAGTGGTCTCTTTACTTCCAAGGACATCACTATACAGCGCATGTACTAGGCTTTGGTGTTCCAGATCAGGACCAATCACACAAACAAGACTGAACACCAAAAAGGCTGGATGACAAATGACCATGACAGGTGCCTGCTGATCTCAAATTGATCACTTATACAAAGGAAAGGCCATCACTTTAAAAAGGACAACACAGAAGGGCTCAGGTAAACTCCCCAGAGCCCTTCATGCCCATCAGTATAATTTTAAACGTTGATAAGGAGGCACTTTATAATAAATATATGATTCTCACCTGGATCTATGTGTAAGAGTCCCGGGTCTATAATAATGGATATTGATGGTAAATTTTCTTTAAAGGAAACCTACCATTACATTTAAAATTATTCTAATGCTCTCGGGAGCTTACCTGAGCCCCTATGTGCTGCAGCTTCACAGGCTGATACAATGCTTCCCCATTCCCCTCTGTCTGATGTAATCTCACTGCAGTCAAAGGTTCAGCGCACAGTGGGAGGGGGAAGTGCTTCTGCACAGCGTAACAGCCTGCGAAGCTGCAGCAAGGAGGGGCTCTGATAACATCCCCCATGGCCCTTCTAGCTCATTAGCATCATGATCACCACAGTCACGATAGATCAAGATCACCACAGTCACGATGCATGCATCTATGAGTAAGTGTTCTGGGACAACCGCATTATACATTTGCTGTTGAGTGTATCTGGGTTGCAGAATACTATATGATCATCCTATGGGACCTTTTACCGAAAATTGAGTTGTCTAAAGTATACAACACCTATAATGAGGCTGGAATAACTTAACAGGCATCCGCAGAATAGGTGATATCCACATCAATGATAGGGATGGGTAGGACCCCAGGATTACAATAGGTTATGTGATACACGTAAAAATGTAGCTGCACATTATCACCTTTATTCATCGCTATGTATCCTGGCGCTGCACCCAGCTATCCCTCACCATACAATACAACATAAATGGAGCAGGAATGACCCATCAGGAGACCCCCAGTGTTGAGATCAGGGGGCTTCCTGCAATCCGGCCCAACAATCACACACTTCATAAGAGATAACTAAAAAAAACCTGTTCAGCCCTTTTAAAAGGAAAGGAACTGAACACGATATTAGGAGTTTGTTATTCTAGTAATTTTCCTAGTTTCATGACTGGGAGGGGGGGGCAGGGGTGATGATGATAGTATTTACACCGGTATTTTCATATTTAGGGATTGTTTGTTGCTACCTCTGATGTGTTATGAGCCTAATAGAGTAGGCTGTCACACTAGGCTGTCATGTCTGTCAGCTATTAACACAGCAGAGGACATACAACCTAATAATATGGTAATGGAGATGAAGATGAAGATGAAGATGAAGCTCCCCCTGTGGTCTCCACCACGAAATCTCCCCTCTATCCCTGTTATGGACACTACTCACCTGCGTCCCGTCTGCGATATTTCCTGTGCGCCGCAAATATCTTCCCCAAGACATGGGGAACGTGGGGAAATTGGTTCCGTGCACATGTGGTTCCTGCTGTCAGTCTTAAGCCTCGTAACCACATTTCCCGCCCTTTTCTGAGAGACTTATCTCTGTTGTACCAAGGCTTTGACATTGAATATTTGTGACAATATGAGATATTTTATGTAAAAAAAAAATGCACCCGAAAAGAAGCAGTGATTTCAGTGTCTCCCCTGCCTGTATTTCATTCAATGGAATGGAATGGAATTGAATACAGTCTTGTGACTGGCAGAGGGCTGACATTATGGTTCCTGACAGTCCTCATGGTTGCTGCAGATTTTAAGTTCCTATGTGAATTTCATGCAAGGCAGATGACGACCTTAGTGTGCGTCTACACATTGAGGCCGCGTATGCATGCAGCGTTTGTGCTTTGTAAGGGTGGTGGCACACGTGGCGTTTTGAACCCGTTTTTGGGCTGTTTTTATGCAGTCTGTTAAAAAAGGCATCCATTTTTGACCAGTTTAAATTAAGATAATTAGTAAAACTGTTCTAAAACGCATGCGTTTTTTTAACGGACTGCTTAAAAACAGCCCAAAAACGGGTTCAAAATGCCACGTGTGCCACAATCATACATATCACAACAGCTGAGAAGAGGAGATTTGCGCTCTTGGTTAGTTCCTGCCATCTTTTGGCAGCTTTTAATCTTTTTTTCTTCATTGCTCGAAGTTTAAGCAGCTGTATTTTGCTTCAAAAATCCATAACTTTTTCATTTTTTATATAGCTGTGTGAGGGCTTATTTTCTGCATATCAAATTTTACTTCTCCGTGATGTTATTTATTATTCCATGCCTTTTACTGTAAAGCTGGAAAAAAAACGCATGTGCGTCACGTTTATGTGGGCTCGGTTTTTATGACTTTCACTGTGCGCTTCAAATAACACCTGATTTATTCTTTGGTTCTTTACAATGACGATGAAACCATCTTTATACAGGTTTTATTGTTTTTTAACACATTTTCAAAAATTAAACGAATATGTATGAAAAAGGAAAAAAATTGTCACCATTTTCTGAAGCTAATACCTTTTTCTATGCAACATTTTGATCACTATTTATTCCATTTTTTATGTGATGTAAAATGGTGTAAAAGTCACGTTTCGGACATTTGATCGTCATTTTCCGTTATGGGGATCACCACCGGCGTGTCTGCGACTTTTGCTGTTTATTACGTTTTATATTAGTTCTAGTGAAAGGGCGGTGATTGGAACTTTCGCCACCCTCTGATGACTTTTGGGGGAGCGACGATTGGATCTGCCGTCTTTGACATGCCGCCAGCAGCTTTGCGGGTGTCATCTGAAGAGTTAATAGACACAAACGGTGCAAGCACCGACCGCGGTTATTAGTGGTGGAGTATACTGCAGTATTTGCTGCAGTATACAACAAACCCCCACCTGTGTATGAAGCTTAGTCCATAATTACAGCACCAGTATGCAGTTCAATACATACGGTAAGTATGGCACCTGAATCAAACACACCATCGGACCAATTCCGGTCCCTATATACATATACGTAGGATACCAAATGATTATACGTATATATAGAGTCCGATAATTAACATGTATACAGTGCCCCCTTTTAGTACATACTGTACCCCTGTAATAAATAGAGATACAGTGCCCCCTATAATAGCTATATAATGTGCCCCCTCTGTTAAATACCATCCTCCCTCTATATATATATATATATATATATATATATATATATACTGTGCTCCCCTCTATTTGATATATATATACTGTTTCCCTCTCTTTAGATGTACAGTATATACTATTCCCCCTATATTATATTTATATATGTATATACTGTGACCCCTCTATTATCTATATATACTGTGCACCCTATATTATGCTCCCTTTATTTGCCCCCCAATATGTATGTATCCAGCACTCTGTCCCCAGTATACAGATAGCCTCGGCACACTGCCCACAGTATATAGATAGCCTCGGCACACTGTCCCCAGTAAATAGATAGCCTCGGCACACTGTCCCCAATATATAGATAGCCTCGGCACACTGTCCCCAACGGTGGATATAGATAGCCTCGGCACACTGCCCACGGTATATAGATAGCCTCGGCACACTGCCCACGGTATATAGATAGCCTCGGCACACTGCCCACGGTATATAGATAGCCTCGGCACACTGCCCACGGTATATAGATAGCCTCGGCACACTGCCCACGGTATATAGATAGCCTCGGCACCACTGCCCACGGTAATGATAGCCTCGGCACACTGCCCCCGGTATATAGATAGCTCGGCACACTGCCCACGGTATATAGATAGCCTCGGCACAATGCCACGGTATATAGTAGCCTCGGCACATGCCCACAGGATATAGATAGCCTCGGCACACTGCCCACGGTATATGATATAGAGCCTCGCACAATGGCCCAACGGTATATAGATAGCCTCGGCACACTGCCCACAGTATATAGATAGCCTCGGCCCACTGCCCACAGTGTATAGATAGCCCTAATGCATGCTCTCAGTATAGATGAAAAACTGCAAACTGCTTGAGGTAAGAACTATATATATATGTATACAGGCAGTCCCCGGGTTACATACAAGATAGGGTCTGGAGGTTTGTTCTTAAGTTGAATTTGTATGCAAGTCGAAACTGTATATTTTATAATGGAAGTTCTAGACAATTTTTTTTCTTTTGCCCCATTGACAATTGGAGTTTCAAAATTTTTGATGTAATTGGACCAAGAATTATCAATAAAGCTTCATTACAGACACCTTACAGCTGATCATTGCAGTCTGGGACTATAGTAAAGCATCCAGAGAGCTTCACCAGAGGTCAGAGGGGTCTGTCTGTAACTATGGGTTGTCTGTAAGTCGGGTGTCCTTAAGTAGGGGACCACCTGTATATATATATATATATATATATATATATATATATATATAATGAGGAGCTGCTGATGGGTATTTCATTACTGGGGGAAGCTGCTGTGCATTTCATTGAGGGGAGGCTGTGACCAATGCATTTTCCACTCTAGGCTTATACTCGAGGCAATAGGTTTTCACAGTTTTTTGTGGTAAAATTAGGAGCCTCGGGTTTTTATATGCGGGTCAGCTTATACTCGAGTATGCAGGGCCGGCGCTATGGGTAGACAAAGGTGGCAATTGCCCAGGGCCCCCAGGGAGAAAGGGGAGAATCTCTTCTTTCAAATGAATCTTGAATTGTGTTTCTAGGTGTCCTGGATCCAGAGATATTCAGGTTTAAAGTGAGAATATCAGGTGCCATTTTTATATATAAATATCACTTCCGACGGCAGTTTAACAGTTAATAGCTCCGTTTTTCTACATTTTAGAAACACAAATTTAGATTCATATAAAAGAGGAGACTCTCTTCTTTCACAGGAAAAAAGAAGTGAGGTTCTATGTGTCACAGAACCAGAGATACAGCCCCCTGAATTGTCTCCCCCATCTCCAGATTCTTAGCCATCAGGCTGCAGGGAGTATTAGCTGCACACAGGAGCTGCTGCACCTCACAGATAATGGAAATATTCACTTTATATGTTTCTAGTACTACATTTTGAGAAGGGATAATATCAACTAATATTCATGTTTTTAACCCTTCTCTATGCAAATCTAAGAACACACTTTGGGCCACATGTATCAATCGTTATTTTCTGTTGTTTTTGCGCCTTTTCGGCGCACCGTTTTTGTGCCATTTTTGCGACTAAATGCGGCCAAATGCTAGCTGCGCAGCAAAAAATAACCAGCTTTCCCTCATTTATACTAGCAATCCAGATGTTTTGATGCGCCTAATGATATTCATCACTTGCAACTTTTCATTTAGGCGCAAAAACGGGCGCAAAAACACTCCAGCCCCAAGGTGGCGTTAACTGAGAAGAAAGCACTGAGCCCCTTTGCAGAACAGCTCATTTCTAGGAGAAAAGCTCATCCAGACACTGGAGACACTAGAACATATCATACAGACATGAGATACTCTGCAGACACTAGTACAGATAATACAGTCATTAGATACTCTGCAGACACTAGTACAGATAATACAGTCATTAGATACTCTGCAGACACTAGTACAGATAATACAGTCATTAGATACTCTGCAGACAGGAGCTGCAGACTCTATTTACAGTTCATCACCTTCTATTTACAAAACATTCTGCAGAATCCTGAGCTCAGAGCAAGAGAGAAGAGAACGTTACAGAATGTTGCACATAGTACTGACAAGTGTCCCCCATGTCATTCTGCACAGTATCACCAGTGTGTCTGAGGGGGATACTGTGCAGAATTACAGGGGTGCAGCAGGAGACCAGCACTGGGGCATCCCCTCCAGGAGAAGCCCCTGCTGAGGAGGTCACTGGGTGCTGGGTGTCACACACCTGGGTGCTGCTGTGAGTGTTATCTTCATTCTGGGCTGTGGGAGAAGCAGAGAGGAGCTTGTAGCAGGATCACATGTAAGTGCCTGAATCTAACATTGCGCCTAAACTGCGCCTAAACTGTGTTAAAGTAAAGTGATTAATAAGAGGCAGGAAATTAACTTATCACAGATGGTTGTAGCTTGTGATAATTCTGGAAAACAGTGCGCCAGAATTTAGGCGCAACTACTACACCTAGGCGCACAAAAGTGATAAATGTGGCCCCTTCTCTCTTATTCCCTTTTTTTTTGTGATAGTTATTTTTTGTTTTTGTTGGGAAAATTGACTGATACGATGAACATTCAATCCTCTTCGCCTAATGTGACTACACCGCGACCAGAACATGTCCGAAAAGTTATATGTAACACCAAAAACACACACGTTCTGGAATAAAGTTTTTATTTTTTATCATCCTCCATTACTTACACCCATGTTATGACGTTCTCACTCTCATTCTTATGAAGCGCGGAGGGTTCTGTTATTGTGCGGATAATACATTGGCGACATCTAATAGTGACTTTTATTATCTCATTAGCTGGGTTTATGGATATATAGTTATTTATTTGGGTTACCATTGTGTAAGGAACAGACAATGATACATCTGTGTGAATTTTCTGCAGTTCCCTTTGCTGCATATTTTGGTGAATATACACATGTGGGGTCTGTATCATCTCCTCTCATCTGACTGTTTTAGGAAAGTAGATTTTCTTTATATAAGTATCTGGATTTGTACATATTTTAGAGGAAATTTTGAATGTTAATTGCCAAATGCATCGCCTGGTTGTCTGCTTTCAAAATTCTATAGGTTTTTATTCTGTTTTATTGCTATATTTTGCAGGTTGTGACTGTCTTAAAATTTCTTGCTGAAAAGCAGATATCTAGTTATTACAGTTTTAGTGATATTATGTGGAATTATTTATGTGAACATATCAATAGGGCACATTTGTGAACTCAACAAATGTCCATGTATTACATTTAGGAGATGTGAAGGTAAACATTTTCTGTTTGGATCAAATTTTTTGCCATCAAAGTCAAATTTTAAGTATTTTTAATAAAATGTTTCAATTTGAACCAAAATTGCATGAAGGTGCCTATGTCTATAAAATCTTTGATGCAATTTTGAAAATGGGGCAAGTGTCTGCTTTCAGAAAATATTGGTCCCCCTCCCCAATGGGCCTCACAGTCTAATCAACCTACCAGTAATTTTTTGGAGTGTGGGAGGAAACCGGTGGACCCGGAGGAAACCCACGCAGGCACAGAGAGAACATACAAAATCTTTGCAGATGTTGACCAGCGCTGCAAGGCTGTAGTGCTAATCATGGAGCCACCATGCTGCCCATAAATCTCCCTATCATCTATCTATCTCCTATAAAATTCTCCCATATTACAGTTTGTTTTACCATACTAAAGAAGCCTCTTGCTGACTGTGACTGGTCATAAAATAGTTTTATTTTGGGGCCCCACTTTTAGTTTTGCCCAGGGCCCCACTTTGTCTAGAACCGGCCCTGCGAGTATGTATGGTAACTGCCATGCTATATTCTCCCTCTGGTAATCTGTGGCAAATTGGCAGGTCATTAACTTGCATTGAATTAACATATGCTGCCACCTGGTGTTCATAACTAGAACTGAGGAAATGTATGGATTTTTAAAGGAAATCAACTACTTGGATATAGAGTATTGTAAGCAAACATTCTTCCTGGTCAGCGTTTTCATCTACATCCAGGATCAGATCTTCATTAGTCCTAAACTCTTGGCATTTTTCCCAAAAATGTCTTTTAAAATGATGCTAATTAGTCGCTGGTGCTCCTGTGTACATCACAAAGGGTGCTCGGAGCTCTGTCTGCTCATAACTATGGTCGTCTCCTACGTTCTCCCTCTCCACCCATTCCCCTGCCTGGGAGCTTAGTGACGTCACTAGCTCTCAGGCAGGGGAATGGGGGGGAATGGGTGGAGAGGGAGAACGTAGTAGGTGTGTATAATTATGAAAACAACAGGAGAATCAGGAAGGGAGAGAGAAGGGAGGTGAAGGTATCAAACCTATATACCAAGTAAGTCCAGATCCATGTGGTACGTAATAAAGTGTGGGTTGGACCGGTATGGTAAGTAACACACCAAAGAGAGGCTTCCCATGAGCATACACAAAAACAAAAGGTACCCCTTTAAGGAGGGACAGGGAAAGAGGGGTAAAAGAGGGGTCAGACAATGCTGAGGGAGAATGACAGTGCAAGGCGGCGACAACAAATGAGAAAGTCGTCACCCCGGGCAGACATAGGGGGGCGCCGGGGTCAGTGTGTACGCAGGGGGAGGTTGGGGGGGGTCAGTGTGCCCGGAGGGAAAGGGGGGGTGGTCAGTGTCCGCAGGGGGAGGGAGCGCAGTATGGCCACTGGAGGGCGGCCCACGGAGGGGCCCACTAAGGCTCTGTCGCCCAGGGGCCCACTAAAACCTGGAGCCAGCCCTGCGTACCAAACTCCATACTTACAGAGTGCAGGGAACTGGGTAGAAAAGCAAGCCAGCGCATAAATGTCCAGATGCCACAGTTATAGCCGCACCTAAATATATTACCTAGTGTTTCACTTACCTCTTCACTTACCTAATAAAGGTCCACATTTCTGTCCATATCATTGTTTGTCAGTAATACTTACAGTGTAACAAAGTGTTCTTCTTCTTATTTTTAGCACCAAATATTGGGGCACACTTACTAAGCTCCGTGCGCCAGTTTTCTTTGCATGTTCTTTTTAGTGCAAATTGCTTTTACAGGTATTTAAGAAGTGTCTGCACCACATATGTGTCACACATGGCCAATTTGTGTCGTGGCTGCACAAGTCATCATGCAACACAAATTTCTGCTCTGAAAGGGGGCGTTCTGGTGCTCAGTAGGACCGTGCACCAGATTAAACATGCAATGTCCGACAGCAGTGTGTCACACATCGCATGTTAAAGGTGCCCTCCAAAAAAGTGGTGCACTCTGTGGGGGCAGTACAGGGGCCACCAGATTCATGCAGAATGTGTGCCAGAAATCCTGAATCTGATGCCCCCTGCACACTACACAGGACACTGCATTTGGAGCAGTTTGCACTGTTCTTAGTAAATGTGCTCCATTGAGTATTGCCACGCCCATTATCACTGGGCCTTTATTTTTATTTTGCCCAATAAAATAAGAACAAAATAAAAATAATGAACTCTAAATTGGTAGAAATAGTAACTTTAACTTGTCCTGCAAAAAAACAATGTATTTGGCGGAGGCTTGTGCAGGGTTTATTTGTACGCCCTGCCTGGCATAGAAAGAAACGCAGCCAGAAAATTTTCACATATGCAGTAAGTGCGCAAGCGTAGGGAAAAGAACTCCCTGTGACGGCTCTGTGTTAGACAATAGTCACAATGAGATTCCATCTGAACAGTAGTCAACCTTTAACCCCATTTAATTGTATCTCATTGAGCGGAGACGTTGCAAGTTGGAGCGGCTTCTCTCACACCTACACATGGTATTGTGAATGTTGAAATCAGACAACTATTACCTAAAACGTATCCATCTTTTCATTACATTACAAAGTCCATTTTATCCAGGTATCACCTAATGCTCTGTGAACCGCTAAAAGGTTTGGTGCTTTTATCAAGTGTGAGACACTGAAGGGTTAACTGTGGATGGGCAATATGTTTCCCCTGGGTTTTCCTATTATGCAAGGCCTTAGTGTAGAGGTTGTGTTTGTCCAGCTGCAAACACTGTAAATCCGGGAAGTACGACTCGAACAAGCTATTTGTTGGAGCAATCTGCTGGAGCAGATTTTTATTTCCATATAAATCTCCTGGGCTGGATTTATATGGAATGGATTCGCAGGCTGGTAGTCGGGTGGTCCATTTCACCTCCTTGTTAGGCTAGGCCAGGTTTTGGGTTGTTCAGCACCTTGGACAGAGGTGGTGGTAGCAGCCCAATCAGGCTGTATAAAGCTGCTGAGCAGAGCTGACTGAGAGGAGTCTGGCAGAGCACACACAGCCCTGACTTCCATGTTTTAGTGGTGTGTTAGGGGAACTCTTTGTAGCGCCCAAATGGGTAGGATTTTGTTTATGTTTGATGCCTGAATGTGAAGGCTGTTTTGTTTAGTATCTGCTGCTTGAATAAATGCAGGCGAGACCTGTTTTGGACTGGACTTTTGTGCCACTGTCTTGAACTGCATCACAATTCTCCACTACCTCAGGCGAAAGCAGAGGTGGATCCAGTGGGAAAGGAAAAGGTTAAATTATGCTACACATAGATGAGTTTAGTATGATAAATATGGTCTGAAACACTGTGCAGAGAGCAGGACTCCTAGAATCATAGTCATCTACTCTCCTGAACTGCCCGGGACATTAGTACTGGGGGAAGTCAGGAAATCCTAGCATCATAGATTACTAGAAATCTAGGAAATAATGCGTCACTGCAACCATGCTAATAATATGTGAACAGATACATTTCTACTCAATATACAACTCTTCTATAAGCACAGACATCTTAAAGCTCGTAAAAGAAACCATGTAGATGTTTGCATTGCTAACTCCAGAAAAAGGATTGGAACCCTCCCCAAACGCCTTCTGTAAATAGAGGGGTGGCTATCTTTCCAGGTAACTTCTTAATTTTTTTAAGTGGCCAAAGTAAGGAAGGCCACCACCTACATATTCAAGACAGAAGGTCGCACCTTCTGGACCCATCCTGTTTGGTGTGCCATACATTTTTGAGTTTGGGAAATCCATTTAAAACTCTGCAAACTTATATTTCATATTCAAATACAAAAGGAAATGTTAAAGGCAGGATTTACTCTTCTTTAGCCTTCTTATGCCCTTGATTATAATAAAAAAAGGAAAATAATAAAAATAACATTAACATTTAACATCTAGGCATAATTTTAAAAGCTTTTTTTTTTTATAAATAAGGGCATAAGAAGCTAAAAGAAGAGTGGATCCTGCCAGAGGGGGCACACACCAGTATGACAGTGTGCTTGGTTTATAATCATTGATCCTGGTGGTAGATTTCCTTTAAACGCATTTAGAACAATACTCAGTCATAAGAATAAAATATTTGCATACTATTACCCTATAGAGAGAGGGGAGGCAGTGAGCCCCCATGCTTGCAGTATATATAGCTGTCTCCTGCACTATGGGCTAGGCTGCAGTATGACTAGCTTTTTTCTTGCTCTCCCCTGCTCTTTGAATGTTTTATACAATATTAATATACATCCCCTTTAAATAATTGATGGTGAGAATAAGGAAGAAGTCGCATGTCACACTGACTTTGATTTTATTGGCTATAGAGCAGTGATCACGGTGCACAGGGGGGAGGAGGGACTTGGGGGAGAGCACAGCATTGCAGTGGATCAGGCCTCCCCCTGTGCGACGTTAAAACCTTTTTCACACATACACACACACGGCTCAACCTTTCCACCCTCCCCAACTAGCCAGGACATCTTCTGACTCCATCGCCGGCAACAAATGGGTTAACTGTGCAGAAAGTCCTACTAGCAGGGTCCAAAAATACAAGAGTCCTACAGTATCGGAACACATCCGTCGCCTTTCATTTCCATATTGCTTGCTGTTCGGAACAGCCGGGACCAGGGGGAATACATTGTATCATCAGAACAGACGCCACTGCCGCAATTCTACCTAATGTGACATGTCAACTGCAGATTATCAGGACAGAATCGTACAGCGCTAAGTATCTATATGAGAGATTTCCTGGCCTGGAATATAGTATATCAGAGAGAGAGAATTGCTAGGTATCTAATGCGTATAACAAATGATGAGTTTATGAAGAATTATTAACCCCATTGTTGCAGGAAGCGCCCTGAAGAACGTCTGAGGGATTCCCTTCGGTGAATTTTTCAGTGTTTTTTTGTTTTGTTTTTATTCCGAAGCACAAATTTCCTAACCGCGCAGATAAAATTGACTCTGCGGATGCCACATGCAATCTAATCACGCATTGCTAGGCATGCTTCTCAGAAGAGGAGCCATCGTAGAGCTGATGCACAAGAAGGAAGTGTCCCATAGTCATCTTCACAAGAGATGTTACTCCGCTCCCAGGAAGGTGACAAGTCTTCCATTGTCAGGGAATGCTGTCAGCATGAATTCAGAAGCCCCTCGCCCATTTCGAGGCTTTGCAGCTGGCATGTGCTGTAGGATCAGGGAAGGGAGGACAGTCCTTATTTTATGAGACGGGGGGCAGAGAGAGGGAGATGGAAGGGAGGATTCACATCCAAAATCCAAGGTCAAGATTGCTAAAGAATGAAGAGAATTAGATTGTAAACATGAATTCTTTGTTATGTATCGTACATAGTCAGCGCTCTACAAGATTTATGGCATCTCACCTGCTCTTTCTCTCCAGGCTCCTCAGGAGAAGGTTCTGTTTCGCAGTACACCACCGCCTTAGTCACCAGCATGTCTGGGTGTTGCAGTTTTGCCTCCTTTATAGCCATGGCGAGCGCCTAAAATTAAGGAAGTGTAGGATGAACTGGAAGTGTTAAAAAAAATTGACTTATCTGTGCTCTGACTTCCATTAATCTGCTCCATTATAAGATGAAAATATAGAAACACCAGATGTGTAAAATGATTAACACCATTAAATTCTAAAAGTCCTATATACAGCATTTTTTGTCCATGAATTTTGTCAGAATTTACAATGAGACCCTGACACAGATGTGAATTGGGTCTCCTGTCCTCCTATTGAATTGAGTCCTATATGTGTGCTGGAACCTGTCACTAGGGTCAGGAAGTAAGAGTTCTCCTTACGGAGACTGCCAATTAAGGCCACCATGTAGGCGTGTGGAGTCTTCTAGCCATGGATGCTCCACTAGGGGGATTGGGGTATATACAGTTGGGAGTCTGTTCCTTCTGGAATAGATATACTGTTTTGGTGTTAACCCTGCATCATGTCATAGGCCTCCCTGAAGGTCATGCTTGATGTCAAGGGAGCTGCCTTACAAGGTAGCTAAACGAGGTGTGGTTTTCCTTATCCAATCCTGGAAAACTTTGCATATTTTCCAGGAGCCTGTCACCACATTTTTCACAAATACACCTCTAGTAACTATCTAATATCCTTCTTTCAGCTAAAAATTGTTTCCCTCAGACCCCCATAAAATTATAAACTTGCATGGTATCTAGGGATCTATAGAGCAAGTCGAGGGGTGTGTCCTAATGTCATGTGACCAGGGTGACATCATCACAGGTCTTTTAGCCTCTTAACATTAGCCAACTGTACTACATGCACATATCTCACATAAAAAAATCACAGCCTTCTCCTCCTCTCTTTGCAGGCTGCTGTGATCATGTGATATGATATGCTGCGATTTCATGAGATATATGCTTGGTGTGCAGCTTGGTAATTTTAGAAGGCTAAAGGACCTGCATTGATGTCACCCTGGTCACATGACATTACTGTTGCATGCAGAGAGAGCTTAGGGAGGAGCTGCTGGATTCAGCCGGAGGAGGTCATGCTTACCTCGACTCACTATAGATATCCTTGGATACCAGGTAAATATATATATAAAGATATATGGAAATATGAGAAGAACAATTTTTAGCTAAAAGAAGGGTGTCAGTTAGTTGCAAGTGCTCTATGGGTACCTGCCACCTACCTGTGGTGTGAAATAAAAACTTTATACTGCTCTTAGATCCATCAGATCGAGTACAGCAACTACAGTAAGGGAAACTTTCTCTTCTGATCTCATCCATGTGCTGTTGTCTTATGGTTCTTGCTAATGTCTTGCCACCCCATCACTGTCACTGTGTGCCATAGTCTATCAGCTGACACAAACACTTATACATTGAATAAATCCAAGCGCTGACACCATGCACTAAAATTATACTCCTACTGAACTTCAATGAAGTTTTACAACTCTGAAGTCTGTAATCAGCGTGACGTACTGCAGTTTTACCTGTTCTTGATCCACATCTTCATCTCCAGTAATAATTATTCTTTTCTCTATCCTTGTCTCGGAAAATCCACCTTTTACTGTCTGCTTAGGACGTAATAGATAGAAAATTGAAGTAAAGATAAAATTTGGTGAAGTCAGCCATACTATATGTAACAGAGTGAACACATGACTTTTCTAGCTTTACATTATTCATATTCTGAATACTACAGAATATTATATTTGATAAATATCATATTTTGACATATTTATCTTCCTCCCTACGTAGGGCACAGCTGCATGGTTCTCTATGGAAAGGGGAGGGGTGAGGAGCGCTACCCCTGGGTCCTGCCCCGGGTGTATCATACGTTCATCTTAAAGGAGCCTAATACAAGCTCTGGTGGGTGCACTCTGTCAATACAACGTTATTGCCGAGCCTGCACTGAAGTGGAGGTAAAGTACGAGGAAACAACAAGTTCTTTCCTATTTTACACCGACTGAAAAATTTGCCTATTTAGTAAAAATTACTTTGACTAATTACCTCATAATTTTAATGAATGAAAAATGTCAAAATACTATGTAATATATGTAATATTTGTGTTTGCAATGTAAAATGTCCTCACCTTTGTCACATGGGTAGTCGTGGATGAGGACAATGTTTCTGCTGTACCGTGAGTAATATTTGCAGTATGGGAAACCTAAGGATATATATAATGATACATTCTGTAACAAGATTACATTCAATACCATCAGAGCAGTACTATGCTGTCTTCCATTACTTACATGTTGTGTACGAGCCACATCCGCTTGCAGAGGTTGGGCGCTCTCACCAGATGCTGCGGCTTTTACCAGATCTCCACCTCCGAGGTCTATCCTGCTTTCCTCAGCCTGCAAAAGATTCAAGATGCAACTTTGAAATATCTGTTGAATCTGTCTTACTCTGGCAGCTCACAGATTGTTATGTCACATAGAAGTCTATGTAGAGGGAAGGGGGAGGTATGAGCAGTAGTAGTGGTAGGAGTGTAAGAGGAGAGACAAAGGCACAAAGGGGGAGATTTATCAGAAGTGTCTGAGGTAAAACTGTTCTAGTTGCCCGTGGAAACCAATCAGAGCTCAGCTTTAATTTTATAATCGGCTGTGAGAAAATGAAAGCTGAACCCTAATTGCTTGCCATGCGCAACCAGAACAGTTCTGCTGTCAGGCACTTCTGATAAATCTCCCCCAGAGTCTGCTAGAAAGGAATAGTAAGCTTCTATCCCACCCCAAGTGCTTTGTCTACTTCAGTTGAGGTCAGTGCTTTCCAACTTAACAATGGAGCAGATTCTCTTCTGCCTCCCATGTGCAGTGTATGGGAGACATCATAACAGCTAGTCTCCACCCATCATCTCCCATCATCTCCCAATGCGTTGGTGGTTCAAATGTTATATTTGTTTGAGTTGTAAGTTCTATATGTGTTTGTGTGGGTTTTCTTTGACTACTCTTATTATCTCCCACAATCCAACAAAAACAAGCAATAAAAAGTACATTAAAAATGTGTAAAACTTTACATTATATGTAATGAACATAAGCCTGGACAAAACTTTTCCCATCTTTTGATATTGTTACCTGAGTGGTTTGCACAGTAGTAATCTGCGTGTGCGTAATAGTTTCTCCATCTGTCCTGCTGACTGCATTGACGCTAGTGGTGACCTCTTTGTGCACTGTCTTCAGCTGGGACTAAAAAGTTATAAAAACAATTGGGTTATGATATGATAACCAGCTGAAATATTATGGAAAATAGCTTATGAATACAGATGATATGAATGAGAATTAAAAAAAAAAAAACATGCACAGGATGGGTATTTGACGTTTTATGATATAATGATGATACATTAACATGCTATGAACACCAGTGATGTCATGTGTCGGTGCAGATGACATCTTGGATGGAGATGGATGGTCACAGCATGCACATAGTGATGTCATGGCACAGTGACATGCAATGTCAAGTAACAAGCTTGAGATGCCGAACACAAACACAAGAGCGGATGGAGGATATGGTACATAAACGTCCACGTATTTGACCACGTCATGCATTTCCAGCACCTTCGATGCACTTGGAATTTTCAGTGATGTACGGCAGCCCTGGGCAGCCAATTTAAGATGCCACAGGTTACGTATTTACTGGTAGGTATGACAACACGGACAAGGGTACGCCTGGACACTCCATGCTGTAACTTTGTACCTCCGTTGTCTCCTCCTCTGGTTTGTCTCCGTCATGTTCTTCTTGGGATGTAGCGGCAAGGTTTTCAGTTGTGCCTCCAGCACCGTCACCCTGGTCCCGGTGTAACTCTGGCAAGCTACGTGTGAAATCTTCAAAGCCTACATTGGAGTGATAATCTCCAATGACAGTGAAGTCCACCTCGGCCTCTAGACTGGACGTAGAGCTGACGGTAATGCTTGAGCACTTCCTCTCAATGCTCAGTTGGTTTTCTTTGAGGAGTCCTGCACTTTGCTCCTCCTCTCCCGTTGCACGTCCTTCCTCTGCTTCCCTGCTGCTCACTCTCTAAGGGAATTCAAAAAACCATGATGGCGAAAGGTCTCAGTGTGACATTACGTAGATAAGAGCCAAGTGGCATGTTGTGTTCAGATGGATTTGTAACAATGGCCTTCCATACATAGTAACATAGTAGAAAAACTATAAACCGGAATATTAACTGTTACAATTTAACAAATGTACATCTCACCAATGCCCACCAGATTTAAATGGACACAACAGTGTGAGTCAACATCATATGACCCCCTCCTCTAAAGAAAATATAATCTAAAGTCTAACTATAAAAATTTATTAAAAGGGTGTCCAATGAGAAGGTTTTTTTTGGCAAAGGGCGTTAAAAATATAGAAGTGATTGTTTTCTTCTCCCAATCCAACACTTACTGGCTTCTCATTGGTCTTATTTTTTCGGATAGAATATGCCCATTACTGACCACAGTGCTGATTCGCCTAAGCTATTGACTAACCGATAGGACAGTTTTTGTGTGTCACCAAGGACAAAAAAGAAGCCAGTTAGTGTCAGAACCAAAGCCCTGGATCATTAGGATGAGTTTTGTTTTAATCTGCCAGCTAGAGATGAGTGAATCCATTAGATTTTGAATACCAATTTTTTCTGATTTGATTTTGATGAACTGATGTTGCTCCAATGGTCCTGAAAATTGGTATATAACCCCCTCTAGCCCTCTGATTTCTTTATAGAAAGGTCCTATGTCATTTGTTAAATTTCTACAAATTTTTGCATTAGGTTAGGGGTTAAAGGGAGCCTGTCGACGCATTTTCCAAAAGAGCCCTATTAACTGGCACCCTTCTTTTAGCTAAAAATTGTCTCATTTATGCCCCCATAAATCAACTTTATGTTCCCTGGCATCAGAGGGGGCGTGCCCTGGTCGTCCAGCCTCTCCCATCTACTTCTACCCACGTCCCATGCCTTCTAAGTATTCACCATTTCATGTCATGTGACCAGGGTGATGTCATTTAAGGTCCTGTTACAACTGCAACATCTGATGTATTTATAATCCTCCATGGAGGCATGCTGTGATTTCATGTGATCAGATACATACATAGGGGTTATTTATCTTTGGTTTTACTGGGCTTTTATGGTGTAAAAAGTGGTCATTAAAGTTTTTTTGGGACTTTTCAGTGCTAAAATGTCTCACATTTCCGCAACTTCATTAATGTGGAGTAAACAGAACAGATTTATAACTTGGGACTTTTGCAAAAAGTAGTTACTCCAGTCCCCTGCTGGTGTATGTTCTGGAACTTTTTATGCATTTTGAGACTTTTAGGGGACTTTTTGAATAAAAAAAAATCTACCTCCAGGATGAAGGATTGTAAACCAAGCACACTTACATGCTGGTGTGTGCCCCCTCTGGCAGGATCAATTTGCTTTTAGCTCCTTATGCCCATGTTCTTGCAAAAAAGGCTTTAAAAATTATGCAAACGACCCTGAGGCGCTCTAGGCTCCTATATATTATATACCAATTTCCAGGACAATGGCAGCAAAAAAAAGTTCAGACCGATTCGATTTGGACCTTGACTGAATCGTTTAACCAATATTGCAAAGCTTTATCCAATTGTATCTTGAATTATTCGCTCATCTCTATTGTGAGCCTGGATTTCTGCTGCAGACTATATTACATAAAACATGTTGGATTTGCCATAGGCATACTCTTCATAGATTGTTTCTTCATCACGGAGCAAGTTAAGGCTATTAGACACATATTAGTATTTACATATAGCAACAGTAGACACCTGTTAAAATAGCTTCACACCACTACCTAGAGGAACATTAGATATCTCTGAGCCAGTGCAGACATATATGTATATTTATTACAATTTTTCATGTTATTTTCCTGGACCACATGATCTGCACCCCACACTAAACCAAAAAATTAATACAGTGCACACAGAATCAGGGCAGGACACTAGCCCTGACCTGAAAAAGAACAATCCCGGATTTCCTATAACCCTGGTCCGGCAGGGAGACCTCTCTGAGAGCAGACGGGATGTCCCTTTCCTCCCAAGATGTTGACTCAAGTGGTTGACTCTAGAGCAGGAGAGAAGGATTAGAGTGAAGAATTTCCAAGGGGCAGAGAGCAAGACCTTCAGCACAATGCATGAGACTGATGCTGGGCACCACAGCATCAAAGCGAGGCTCAAATGGATGCTGATTCACTAAGTTGTATTAAACTGTTACAATATCGGGGCCATATTGGATCTATATTGTATTTTTTTTCTATATCATACGGGAAAGAATGGGATATGGATGGATAAATAACTAAAATAAAACAATAAAAAGGCTAGAATGTTAAACCATAGGTCCACCTGAAATAATTACGCATTTCTCAAGGTCGGATAACATTGTCGTGACCATTTAAGAACATATTTCGTCACATTTCTGGGCTTAATACAGCTCAGTGAATCAGGGTCCAGATGCATAGCACAAAAGCAAGAAAACAGCAGCCTCAGTGCAGTGAGTGGGGAGGAGGTGGGATGGAGATTAGTAATTCCTTCTTATCCATGAAGGAGCAAATCGCAAGGCTTTTCAATCCATTTATGCGTTTAATATGGGACATGAACTGCAGGGTACCTGCCAAGCATTGATTTTCCCAGACGACTAAGAAAATTACTGCAGGAGCCAATGAATCACTGTCATTGAAAGTGCCTGATTCCTGGAGTGGGGAAGATGTATTATAGTCATGTTACCAGATTAGTTAAGAGGATGTAGCTTCACCTCTCTCTTTATCTTTCCACCAGCTCTCCTTCCCGTCTCCTCTTTTGCTTCCATGCTTTTCAGACTGATATTTGGGGACGGGGTATTTTAAAGCCAGACGGTACTCCAGCCAGAAGCAGATGGTGGGAGAGTATTGGCACAGACAGGCAGACAGATCCCATTATGACACCATGCCCCTTCGTATACACACACAGGGACCTGGCGTGCTAGCCAAACCACAACACTTTAATGCCAAGCAGGTTTGGTGCCTCGTTCCCTCCCCCCCTTACAAACATGCTACCGCTGAGGATTTAGCACAGTTACCGCCGCGTCGGTGAGTGTTATTTCACAGCCTGAATCTGGAGATGAAAGGTCTCCAGGAGTGTCTGTTGCGGATTCAGCAGGACTGGCATTTCCTTCTTGATAAGAGACAGCATGGGGCCCAGGATTTGGTTGAACAAGAATTCGTTCACTTGGATTGCTGTCTGCTGCCACCTCTTGATGGCCTCGTTCTCTAGGCAGGCTCACTGGTAATGGTATGATAGTTGGTAGCATAAAGTGAAGCACTGGTGGACCCCAGTCTTCCAAAGGTAAATCTTCTGTGCCCCTTTCGGCTGTCATTTGTACACGTGAAGACATTGACTCATCGGAAAGTCGAGATGCCACAGCCTCTTCTTCATTATCTATACTAGAGGCACAGCCATCTTCAGTCAGCTCTTCAGTATGATCCTCTGGCATTAGGATATCAGTTGTGACATATTCCCTTACTTTTTCCTTCAAGGTTTCATCTTTGTAGCTCTCCAGATTTCTACATGATTGCATTTGCTCATGATGATGATGATGGGATGATATGCCAGTATCCTCTACATCTTCAGGTTTCTGAGGTTCCTGGTAACCAGAGCTCTCACACCAGATTAAAGTTTTGTGTTGGTCTTCCCAGTGGGCATCATTGTTCCACTCTCCTTCGGTTTCATCAGCACTGTCATCGGCTTCTTCTTCGTCACATAAAATGACACGCCTGCTCTCTCCAATCTCCACAATGGTCCTGCTCATATCGTGAGATCTCTCAGATGATCCAGATAGGACCATTCCTCTTTCAGATCGCTTCATGTAGGGTTCTTCCCCATCTACTTCTTCTCCCCTACTCCATGTTTGGCCTTGTTTCACATTGTCCATCTTTATAGCCCATTCTCTACTATCATCTGCAGGAGCACCATCTGGTGCTGTCCTGGCTTTGCCTTCCACTATGTCACATTCACCAGTAACCATCACCAGTCGCTCTTCCCTTTGCGTTAACCTGATTCTTCTCTCCACTCCCTTTACCATTGGTGCCACTTTCTCAGTCCCTTTCTCCTCGTATGGGTTCTCAGCTTCTCTTTCCTCCCTATGCTTGGGAAGTTGCATATGATCGTCCCTGTTGGGAGACAAATCCTGTCCACAAATCTGGACAGTTTCAGATGTTGGCACCTCTTCAAAGGAAGTATGAGAGTTTTCAGTTCTCCTTTCTATCAAAACCCAATGCTCCATGCCCTGCATGGTAATCAGAGCAAGAGGAGTTAGCTTCTAATTCACAGTGAGAGGTCAGAATGGGCAATATATTATATGTCTTACTTGTATCTCACAATAGAACAATCATATACACATTGTAATGTAATGACACATGATTGTGATTTACACTTAGAGAAAAAGATACATTTAGATATGATACACTCTATGTGCAGGGGATGTAAGGGCAGTGCAACAAAACGTCATTAGAAGATCAGACCCTACTGCTGACATAAGTATTTACCCAGACTCACTGGAAATAATACCTACTTCATTAATAGTCTATTGAGATTGTTCAGATTGTGCTCCTCAAATTCATCAAGAGGATGTTCTTAGGGGATTAATACAGTACAATCATATTCCGAAACAGAAGTAATTGGATCCCTTAAAGGGAACCTGTCACTTAAATTAACCCATTCAAACTAAACATATCATTTAAGACTGCTTTTATACTGCAGCACAACTATCCCTATATTGTTGCTCCCTATGCCTGAAAAAACTCCATGGTCCGTTTGTAAAGTTCCTCTGAGCTGTGTCTGGCATATTCGTGTCATTCCTGCTCAGCTGTGCCTCCAACTAATTCTCCTCCATGAAGAGAATTCCTAAGGGATAAGAACCGCTTTCTCTTCAGCCAATCACTGACAGTTTCTGTCTCAACCCCCTTATCCACCCCTCCCGCAGGAATTCTCTTCAGCGAGTGAAACAGTAAGCGTGTGAATGATGTAGAAGAGCTCACTTGTCTGTAGAAAAATCATACAATTTTACCATCAGGAAGCTGAAGCTGCAGTACATGGATATGTATTGATGGTGAGACAACTTTACCGATGGACAGTGCAACTTTCCAGGCACAGGGAATAACTATATAGGCATAGTTGTATTTCTGTATAAAAATATATGTTCAGTTAGTGTGAGTGGTTTAACTGACAGGTTCCCTTTAAAGAACACAATGCTCCGTCTCATAATATTCTGACTTATATTTGTATAATATGCTGGAAATACATGGTTATTATAATCAGAATGCATCTTATTTCACCATATGATTACATTTACTGTGTATTGGATGGTAATCTAGTAGAACACTAGGTTAATGAAGTCCACGGATAACTGCTTAGTTACTTACATCAAAAACAGGTCTAGATTTACATTTTCCATTTGTATTGAACACATAGCAGAGAAGAAGGAGCTAGTCCATTATGAACAGGAATAATATTGAATAAAGTTCTATTCTTGTTCTCTTCCTACAAAACACTATTCTTATCTGCTTAGCTCTTCCTAGATAGGACACTATATACAATTTACTCAGCTCCTTCTGCTCTATAACATGCTGCCTGCAGATAGGACACTATGTAGAATCTGCTCAGCTCCTTCTGCTCTATAACATGCTGCTTGCAGATAGATCACTGTACAATCTGCTCAGCTCCTCCTGCTCTATAACATGCTGCCTGCAGTTAGAACACTATATACAATTTACTCAGCTCCTTCTGCTCTATAACATGCTGCCTGCAGATAGGACACTATGTACAATCTGTTCAGCTCCTCCTGCTCTATAACATGCTGCTTGAAGTTAGATCACTGTACAATCTGCTCAGCTCCTTCTGCTCTACAATATGCTGTCCATGGATGAGACTTTGTGTTCAGTGACTAGTTCTCTTAAAATCCCAGGTCATTCCTGTGACACCATGTCTGTGGTCCTTCATTAGTGTCTGCTATCATTGTGGCATTGATGAATTACAGTAGCAACATGTTCCCAATCTCTGGCCACAGAAGTTACATGTTATTCATACAGACATCACCAGTTATTGCCTGCAGGGGTTGCATGTCGGTAGAGCACGTCATTTCCCTGTAGCAATATAAATATAGAGTGTCAGGAGACCGTAGGGCCGACCTCTGAGTGCAGAGGGACACGTTAATGGAAGATTTTCTTTTCCCTTTGTCATTCCTGGCAGGTCCAATTATTTTTTGGAATATTTTTTTCTATTTAAATGATCCACCTCATTAATATTATTAGAGACCCAATCACAATGAAAATCATTTAGTATACTAGTAACAATGTTAATCATTCGTCTTTGCCTTTAGATATATACATATAGGACCTCATGCACACACATGTTTATGTGTGCTGTAAGCTGCGGCTAACCCAGAGCCCCATAGACTTCTATTGGGCAATTTTATGTCGATGAACTCACGCTGGACATTGGGATCCGGATTGAGGACCCTGTGCTGTCATGACTTTCATTACTATAGACTGATAGTTCCCTCCCCTTAGGTTACCTGTGGGCTACTTAATATATTGGATTTACTACACTGTGTAAGCGCGATTTCTGCTTTATTTATATTTTTAGTTTTGGAATATCCCTTGGGGGCTTGGACAGGGATGGCACAAAAAATCTAACTGTAACTGTACTCGGGTCTTTCTCCTGGTTACCACACAGGTACTTCGGTCTTGGTCTGCTGCATTGGGTCGAAAATATCAGGGGGTCATGGGACCCACTTCAGCCAACCCATGACCTCACCGGACCCTATGACGTTACTTACATCAGGGGAAGTGACTTCCTGTGGTCTAAGGAGAGCAAATATTGTCCAAAGCAGGTCCTGTGACCCTACTGGACACTTTCTGCAGGATACCGGGAGCAGGTCAAGTACACCACTGGCCCAGCCCCCTATGATATAACCCTTTTCATTTCTGCTCTATCGTTGATCAATTTGGCATGTATTTTTTTGTTAATTAGTCCATCGATTTAAAGATATAGCCCCCGGAAGTTTATAGTATTTTTTAGTATATGTGAACCACTGGTTGGATTTTATCCATCAGTGAAAATGTGTCAGCATTATGTGTGTGATGACAGGTTATCTCAAAGTAGTAAATGTGGAGTGAAGAATCCTTGTACCCTGTAGTAAAACAGAAATGTAAAGTTCCCCCAATGTTATATGATCAAGAATCATCACACACTCCTTATCTCATTTATCTTGTCAAAGATGTCAACTATGAAAGTATAAATTTGGATCCTACGTGAAAGATTTGCAAACGCTCCAACATTAAGCAATGGAAATGTGTATATTCTTATACAGATTATTATATAAAGGTAAGGCTACTCTGTACATTGTGTTAACCATGGAAAACAATGGATATAATGTAAGGTGAGGCACCTCGGGAGATGAAGCCAAGCTTTTCTGGGTAAAAACATCGGAATCCTGGGCAGTGGTGGCATCATGCTCGTCTTCTTCTCTTTTTCCAGTGTCATCTGTGTCCTGTGAAAAACCAGAATAAAACTAAGTTTTAGTAAAGCAACTGGTATCTTACTGGTGAGGAACCCATGGCCATTATTCTTACTCATCGGGACAAATTTACTAAGAACAGTGCAGTATGTACTATGTGCAGTTTGCCTGTGTATAGTGCAGGGGGCGCCAGATTCAGGATTTCTGACACCTTTTCTTCATGAATCTGGCACTCCCTGCACTGCCCCAACAGAGGGCACCACTTTTTTTGGTGCACCTTTAACAGGAGGTGTGCGACACAATTCTGCCGGACTTTGCATGTTAAATTGCTGCACATTCCAACTTAGTGCCGGAACGCTCCCTTCAGTGCAGAAATTTGTGTCGCGTGAAGAATAGTGCATCCGCGCCACAAAACGGTCACGTGCGACACATATGTAGTGCGGACACTTCTTAAATACATGTGCAAGCAGTTTGCACTAGAAAGAACATGCAAAGTTCGACAGAAAACTGGCCACGGAGCTCAGTAAATGTGCCCCATGGGGTCTAGAACTTTGATCTGTATTGTTGCGTTGATATTAGCTCAATAAGGCTCAGTTCACACCTACATTTGGCAGATTCCATTTACTCTAATGTATTAGGAAGTAGAAAAAATATTTTTCGCTAATAGAAACGGAATTGTAACAGAAGACAACCTTCCGTACATGACAGTCAATGGGGAACAAAAGGTGAAATGGGTCCTTTTTATTTACCTTCTGTCCTTAGTTTGCCCCAATTTTAGGAGAGTGCAACGGAAGCCCTGATGTAGGTGTGAACTGAGCCTTAGCAGAAGGTATTTGGTCATAGTTTATAGCAACTTGTTAAAAGAAAATATTGTTGACCAGATACCACTGTTGGCCTGGTACATGTGGTCTTCAATGTTGCACAAGTGTTTTTCATAGATGGGAGGCGGAATATAGAATCATGAATGTATATTCGGCCATATGTCGGGTTAACATTCCTTAACCATGTTGAAAGCAAAACCCAAAACGAGCCAGGAATAAAGACATTGAAGGTTACAGAAAAGAACACTGCAACCGCAGGAAGATCTGAGAAACAGACTGTTAAGTCAAGATGCCAAATGTTAACATTAAGAGCTGAAAAATATAGAACATGGCCTCTTATAAAAAAAAGAAGACTGAGATGGTTGCAGGGTAAAAAGCTACATATCCACCACTTCAGTCCAATCAAGTTACAGTGAGCGGCCGCTGAGGCCTCCAGTAGAGCTCCAGCCCCCAAGGTAACGCTTTGATAAATCTCTCGGGAGACTAAGAGAAGTAGAAATCTGATCAAGCTGAATTAAGATGTTCCAGACAAGACTTTCAGAAGGAAGGTCTCTATGGGGTTCTGGATTAATGAAGCAATTGCTACGCTATCTCTACCTGGAAGGATAACTGGAGAGTTTTTTTTTTTAATATTCTGTACATGGCCTCCTCAGACATCATAGGAAAGACAAAGAGGAGGGAAATATCTCCTGAATACAGCTTGATTATCTGGCGGATAAAATGCTGGGGTGAACTGCTAAAGGTCACAAAATCTATTTAGATGCCATTTCCGATATGTATTTGGAAATGCCACTTGGGATCCATCTTTTATTTTTCCATTAAATGTTATTTAATCTGATGCCAATTTCCTGACAGCAAAGTCTGCCTTTGTGTAAAGATAGCAATGCAGGAATTTAAGGTTTTGTAAGATTTCTATAGCTTTTTAACGCTTAAAAAATAGACCAAAGTGTTGGATTATTCTCATTGGAAGAATAGAAATAACCTAATGCAGAATTTATCTGATTTGCCAATGAATGTTTCTCTATCGCTCATCGGTTCTAATACATTTTCACCGTTTTATTTACATGGCTAGAGGTGCGACTTGTCCTGTGACATAAGGTCCCAATGTGTCAATAATATATTGCAACTTATGATGGTAAATGTGGTTGTGTTGTGACCTGCAAGTTGTGTAAACTATCAAATTGCTGTGCGACCACATTCACAATCGAAACTTGTGACTGGCTGTGTGACATTTATATTACTAAAGGGGCTGTCCAGCAAGGAAAAATTTTAAGTTTTCCTTTATCCCCACGATAGGGGATAATTTACTGATTGGTGGGGATCCCAGCTGTACTCCAAATAAATACAGCAGCCGGTCACACCAGGAACCTCTAGTGGAGATGGCCCTAGTGCAATACTCGGCCATAGACAATTCCATAGACAGTAAATGGAGCAACATTTTGCATGTCTGACCTGCCACTCCATTCATTTGGAGTGTAAGGGGTTACAAAATACCTTTGTTCTCATGATCTGTGGGGGTCCCACCACTGAGAGTCCCATTGATCAGCAACTTAGCCCCTATCCTGAAACTGGACGACCCTTCTAATGTCACATTGCCATGAAGCCATTGAGGTGTAGGAATACCTAAAGGAGTATTCCCATTTCAGCAAATTGATGTTATTGTTTGTATTAGGAAAAAATTTAATTTCCAATATACTTTCTGTATCAATTCCTCACAGTTTTCTAGATCTCTGCTTGCTGTCTTTCAATAGAAAGCTTCATTGTTTCTTAACAGTAGACATAAATCTGCCCATGGTCACACAGGTGCACTGCTTGTTGTATCACAGAGAGTAATCAGAGATGTTCGATATAACGAGCCGTGCACCTGTGTGACCAGGTCAGATTTCTGTCCACTGGAAGTAAACATTAAAGCTTTCTATAGAATGACAGCAAGCGGAGATTTAGAAAACCGTGAGGAATTGATACAGAAAGTGTAATGGAAATTTGTATAACTTTTCAATATTCAAACAATATCCATTACTTATTAAAATAGGAATACCCCATTAGCATTTAGAAAGAAATGTCTGGATAATCAGGTTGTCTCAGTATCATTTTATAATTTTTCTGTAGAATTTATCTCTAATGGTTAGGTTTTTATGAGGTCAGCTCTAGAAAAGGACAGACAGTACATGCCATTTTGTTCCCCCCAGTTGCACTCTGTCACAGATCCCACAACTCTTTGCCAATTGAACCCACCGAACTGGCAGAAGCAGTTGACCATGTCATTTTTTAAAGGGGTGTAATAATTGCAAACCTATAATCCTCAATAGAAGGTAAATCTCTGGCACACCCCATTCGGAACAAATACATATTTGTGGGGTGGCCAGAAGGAGACGCTGTTGTCCGAGAGTATTAAGAGCAGCGTTTTTCACAAAGTGCATAAATTTGATTCAAGCCTCATCCTGGTGGGGTGGGGGGTTGAAATAGATTAAGCAAGTTTTCATGTCTTGTCGTTGACTTAGTTTTTCAATGAGTTCAGAGATTCTGAATGCTTAATAGCCAAATAAGGGGAGGGATATGCTGCAAAGTCAGCTTTGCCGAAACTGGTTGTTTGTGCGAAAAATGTAAAACACACATATGATTTCAATTCTCTAAAAAGAACTAGAGAATATGTACACAGCTTTATGGCAATTTATACCCAAAAAAAGACTGCAAATTGAAAGCAGCACCAACTATGCAAATACTGCACCGACTGTTCTATGAAGTGTGAGATCGTAAAGAAATCTGAATGTAATCATATAAGTCGCTGTCTGCCGGAGCTTATCGCGGTTATCCGGTTATCTTGGCATCCGGTTTCACTGTAATTAGCCTTGAAAACTAATTATGTGTTGAGAAGTAATGGCGCACGAAAGCACAACATATTATATGTCCGCCTCTTATTCAGCCTGTATTATTCCTAGTGTAGGGCCCGAGACATGGGGCATGACCAATCATGAGTTAAATGAATGTCTAAGGGTCTATACAACGATCAATGCCAGATTATTGCAAAAACAACATCAAGTCCTTGATATAGGTTTTTTTTTTGCATGAGACCTAAAAATGAGTTTGCTTGTTTGTTGTCTGGACCTTCTACACAGGCCAATGATTGTCTACAATTGTCATGATGAGCCATCCTTAGACTCACAGAGTAGACGTTGCTCCCACTGACCTCATGTTTGGAGGATGAGGATGTAGGCGAGGAGGGCAGCCTCTTTTCCCGCCCGCGTTCCCTGTGGACTAGTTTGCTATTGGGTTGTTTCAGTGTCCTCTTCAGCTCGTTGATGCTGGCCTGATGCTTCAGTAAGACGTCCTGCGACTTATCCAGGAACTAATAATGGGATATGATAAAAAAAAAAAAGGTATTAATGCCCAACTCTTAACCCCTTCACTCCACCACATGCTGTAGACCTCTCTGGCAGTGAAGGGGTTCCTGTAGTTTAAGAAAACAGAACACGTGATTATAAAAATGGCTATGAGGGATGCAGAGTTGCAGCAGGCATGTCCACCACGAATCCTCTAAACCGGGAAAGTTTTGGTAAAATGGGGGAAATAAATGCAGGAAAGATTTAGGGGCGGGCAGGCAATCAAGCGGGTGGCCTCATGACTCTGTCTCTATTCTACCTAAAAGATTGAATTGACTAGATTAAATATAATAGGATTTTAATTTCAAGGCGTTGGGGCTAATTTAGGGGCTAACTTAAAGGGGTATTCTCATCTGGGCACTCGCATTCAGTTTCATTAATCTGCCATATATAAACATTTCTTCAATTAGATGTTATTAAAAAAAATGTTCCTGTGTGAAGATAATTTCTCATAAATGTTGTCATGTTGTCCCTTAGAAACGAGATAGCTTCCTCGGATACGGCCACCTCTGATGAATTGAGTGCACAAAGAAACAAAAGGTTATTGTATATGAAATGTCCGGGAGTTACTACATGTCGCACAGCCGTCCTGTGGTAATGATTGCTGAATCCTGGTGGTCCGGCAGGACTTTATAGCGCAAGTCTGGCCACCGCTGCCAGAGTGTGACGTGGTCGTATCCGAGGAAGCTATCTGGTTTATAAGGGATCATATGACTACATTTGTGAGAAATTATCTTCACACAGGAACATTTTTTTAATTAACATCCAATTGAAGAAATGTTTATATATGGAAAATTAATTTAATTAAATGTAAATGCCCAGATGGGAATACCCCTTTAAGGTTCTTACTAACATTGAGATCATTAAATGTAATGTAATTAAGCAGAAATAAGGACCTGGAATTTATATATGAAGGTTACCATTTAAATTTGGCTAAATAATAATATATGGAATATATTAGAAAGTGAATATCCTAAAGGTTCCATGATGTGGACAGGATTATCTAAATTGAGGTCAGCCACTCCACTTCCAGAATATCCTGTTTTTTTCCGACTGATCTATGAAAAAATCTGTAATTTGCTTTTGAGGATCTTGTTTCATTTTCATAAACTTCTCTACAGTTTCCTATATACAGGCAGTCCCCAGGTTAAGTACAGGATAGGTTCCATAGGTTTGTTCTTGAATTTGTTCTTGAATTTGTATGTAAGTTGAAACTGTATATTTTATAATTGTAGATCCAGACAAACATTTTTTTGCCCCAGTGACAATTGGAGTTTCAAATTTCTAATTTTTTTTGCCTTAATGGGACCAAGGATTATCAATAAAGCTTCATTACAGACACCTTACAGCTGATCAGGGCAGTCTGGGACTATAGTAACATCCAGAGAGCTTCACCAGAGGTCACAGTGGGCAGAGGGGTCAGTCTTTAACTATGGGTCATCTGTATGTAGGGGACCACCTGTAATTTGTTATGTGGATAGACTCTTCCATAAAACTCTAAGTAGTAAATGTATTAAAAAGTGCAGATGATAATTGTAAACTTTGTAATAGATTTTATGCCCTTTTTCCTCACTTTCTTTCTGTTTATTGCAGTGTGTATAAAGCAGCTCTCTACTCACACAACCAATAGAAGTTGATAAGATTTCTAGTGATTTAACTCTTTACATAGAGTCAGTGTATAGTCTCCTAACAGAGCTGGATTAGCAAGTGAAATATATTCTAGGTATTTAATGAGTTAATCTTTACCCACTTTCTTTATCTATCTACTACCTTGAGAAGCTTTAAAAAAAACTGCTCACCACAGGAGAAGAAAGGAGCAATGGGGGAGAGAACTATTTTCTCCTTTCTTTCTACTATTTAGCAGTGAGTGTAAATAATTCTCTCTCTCCCATTCTTACACTGACAGCAGAGTAATAAGAAGCTGATAGTTTTTTTTTTTTACTTAACGTATCACAGACAGTAAGGGGAAAGACTTATCTCCTTACAGAACTGAATTATAAAGTGACATATTTTAGAGTTACCGTAATTCTTAGCCTCTTCTCCTTACCTATCTACAGTTGAAAGACATGTAGCTTTAAGAAGCTCACTACAGGAGAAGAAAGAAGTAGCCAGAGTAGCATTTTTTCCTTAATAAAGTATATTACAAAGTTACCTATCATCACCTGCATTAAAATTAACAACTTCTTAATATTTATTGCTTTATTAGGTAGAAGAGGCTGTTGCAAGACAAAACAAATTTACTATAATTTAAAGTAGATAGTGGCATTGATTAAAATACAAATCTACACCAGGCTATAGTTGATGTGGAATGGACATCCTTGTACTTGAACTGTAAAAAGATGCAGCAAATGTATAAAGATGCATGTACATGTTACTCCAGTGTTGTGCTGCTGATATGCCCTTCATATTAAATAATAAAATTAATTTCTTGATGTGTGGATATGTAATTTACACTTCTTGTACACAGCTTATCAGGTTGGCTAAAACTTTTTAGAGATATTTAGCAATATTCACCTCCCTAACCCCCAGTACTGCTTTCTGATGCTTCTCAGGTCCTTGCTGCTCTGTGCTCCTCTCAATATGCAGAAAGTGACTGCAGATAGTCAATGACCTCAGCATTAGCACTCCACATACAATGATCATGTTAAAGGAAATCTACTACTAGGATGAAGGATTGTAAACCAAGCACACTGACATACCGGTGTGTGCCCCACTGGTTGGATCTGCTCTTCTTTTAGTTCCGTATGCCATGGTTTTTGCCAAAAAAAGGCTTTTAAAATTATGCAAATTAGCCTGAGGGACTCCGGATCCTATAGGTGTTAATGGAGACTAGAGATCCTCGGGCTCATTTGCATAATTTTTAAAGTCTATTTTCTTAAAAGCAAGGCCATAGGAAGGTTAAAGAAGAGCAGATCCTGCTAGAGGGGGCGCACCCCAGTATGTCAATGTGCTGGTAGATGTTCTTTAAGTTGGACCAAGAATTAGAGAGAACTCTAATTAGTTGAATAACATGGGGTGATTGAGGCAGGTAATGTTAAAGGGGTTGTACCTAACGATCCAGGGCGGCAGGTTGAGCATGCTCCTTTCACTACTATGGGAGTGTCACAAATTGCTGAGCACAGCACTTGGGTATCTCTGGCACTCCCATAGACAGAGAATGGGAATGCTGGAGATACCTGAGCGCTGTGCTTGACAATTTACAACATTCTCATAATATTGAATGGATCATCCATTAGTGAAAAAGGGACCCCGATTTTCCAAATTGTTAGGGGTCCCAGCATTTGGACCTTCACTGATCAGATGTTATCCCCTATTCTGTGGAGGTACAACCCCCTTAACTCTATTTTTTACCCATTCTACTTTTTAAAAAGAAAATTACCCCAAAGGGCAACACCTTTAATGTCTTTTTTCATTACCCAAAGGCTTACATTTCTTATCAATTTGGCTGTGTGAAAACTTTTTCAGAGCTGAATTTTTGATGTCTAACAAAGGATACATGGTGACTTACCATGGAACCCAACAGAACTGTATGATCACTAATGGGGGATCTAAGCCCTTCCGTCATACAGTAAGAAGTATTTGTAATGGAGTGGTGGTCCTGCATACACAATGCCAGCGGTGGGACCCCTAGCTACCTCTTTGGATAGATGATCAATATCCTTTGTGGTCCAACCACTTTAAGAAGATTTTTCTAATGTCTCTTGGGACCGTGTAATTTAACTTGGTGTGTGCTATATTGTATTTGTGAGCACCACTCAATATATGACTGTATATAAGAACCAGTAATCTATTACATTGGCCACCATGGGGCTGCTTTAATGCACTTAGGGAAAGGGTTAGTAGGTGGGTAGGATGTGGGATAGATTTTAGGATAGGCTGATGGGATCCACATTGACAAACGTGGTACTAAGGTACATTGGGGATAGAGGGGTACTAGCTGGATGCTAGGTTTGGGGTAGGTAGATGGGGACTAGGATAGGTAAATGGATGTTTGGTTATAGGTGGGTACCTCCTTGTGCCGGGGAGTGCTCTCTTGCTCCGACTGGTAGCAATAGGCAAGAAACAGAAGCAAGCGAGTGAGTGTGAGAAACACATACAGACATATATGGATACACAGAAATATAGATAAGCAGCAACTTAACATCTAGATCCAACACCTGGATTTTACTTGTGGACATATAATGACATATGACATAAACTCAGGTTATATCAGAAAAAATAGGCAGCAATGTTCAAGTGTACAAAAAGAATACAAAGATGCATATACTACACAATGCAGAAACATACACAATGCACATGAGATATCTGTTTATACATATGGCAAGAAATACATGGAGAAGAGTTCATATCTCTATATGCAGGTTCGCCCTAGTGTAACATTTCCTTATGTGTCCTGGGGCTCCGCCAATGATGTCCTTCTTACATGTATATTGATGACTAGTTACATGTAGTGTACTGATGGGGTACTCCGTGCCGCCTGGTGCTGGGGGGTTTGGTACTGTCATGTTTCACACTTAGTGTGGTTATCTTGCTCTGAGGTTTACACGCTTGTGGTCTGAAGTATTCTCGAGAGATGAATAGCGGCCTGTAAAACCCCATTCGGATTGGAACAGAAGTGTTAAAAAAAATAAAATAAAATCAATAAATTAATCAATAAGCATATATAAAATGTTGGATTTGCAAAGTAGTGCCGTGTAGTAACGCTTTCTTTTTCCTTACAGTACATAGGAACCTGTGAGCCGGAATAACTCATTACACTCATTATACATCATTACTTAAAGGGGGTTTGATATATGAATAACCTCTGCATCATCAGCGTAACTAGGAAAGACAGACTTATGAATGGGGCCCACTTCCCCCTTAAAAATTATACATATTTGTATACTCACGCAGCATGTACACAAATACAGCATAAACATACATATAGTAAATACCCATTATATATATATACACTCACATATATACAGTATATACACACCACACATCTAGCATATACACACCCAATACTGCAGATGCAGGGGCCCCCTGACATTATGGGCCGCAAAGCAGCTGCTATGGCTGCTACCCCTGTAGTTACACCCCTGCTCTGCATATTGCTTATCAATATCAGATTGGTGGAAGAATATCCCCTCGCACCACCATAGCTGCAATGCCTTGATTCAGCCACTAAGCTGAGAATGGAGCTGTCTGCTTCCTGTTCCATTTCATCTGTGGGGTACTGGGTATTGGACCCCCACCAAACTTATCTTTATCCTTTGTCCTTAAGGTGCGTTCACACATTAAAAAACACAATGCAGATACCCAGGGTAGGGTCTAGGCCCGATTACATCTGCGTTACATGCGATCGGTAACTAGCACACAGTATTTTGTATATCCTCAGGGCGTTTGCATTGCATTTGTAAAAACCTACAAACACACTACAATGGTTATTACTACACAGAAAGAAGAGATTTATTGGAAGTGTCCCAGAGCAAATCAGTTCTAGATGCTCATGGCAACCAATCAGTGCTCAGTATTCATAAAATAAACAGCTGTGGGAAAATGACAGCTGAACTCTGATTGGTTGGCATGAGCAACTAGTACAGTTTTGCTCTCAGACACTGATAAATCTCCCCCATAATTTTGTTAACAGTAAGGCTTCTTTCACACAGCCATTGTGTGGAAGTATATCCGTCTGCAAGTTTGTGGCAGCGTATATGCCTGCATTGATGGCTATGGGGCCTGGCGGCGTTACGGTGACCATACCTGTGGCACTGTACCATACCATGCACGGGAAAAAGATAGAGCAGGATCTTTTCCCGTGTTTACGGCCGGGAACCATGCTTCACTATGGAATGGGAATGGGTGAGCAGCGCCCTCCGGAGGGCTGCTGTATGCTCGCCCATTCTATGGCATATGGCTGTGTGAAACTGGCCTAACCAATATTTTGTTTCTAGAATGACAGCTGTGATAATTGTACTGTATTCCATAGGACTACATAGTGATGTATGTGCATTTACTATGACAAAGTAAACGATTGCAAACGTGTTGTGTAACTGTTTTACTGATAAAGTTGTCACAAGTCTAGGAAACACTTGAAGTTACAGTTATCATGCTTCATGACTCACAGAGCCCAAGCCTTAACGTGACTATGTCACCATGAAAATGCAGTTTTGCAGGTAGGACACTGCAATCTACTGTACAATCTGCTCAGCTCCTGCTGCTCTATAACATACTCCCTGCAGATAGGACACTATGTACAATGTGCTCAGCTCCTCCTGCTCTATAACATGCTGCCTGCAGATAGGACACTATGTACAATCTGCACAGCTCCTCCTGCTCTATAACATGCTGCCTGCATATAGGACACTATGTACAATCTGCTCAGCTCCTCCTGCTCTATAACATAGTGCCTGCAGATAGGACACTATGTACAATCTGCTCAACTCCTCTTGGTCTATAACATGCTGCTTGCGGATAGGACACTATGTAGAATCTGCTTAGCTCCTCCTGCTTTATAACATACTGCCTGCAGATAGGACACTATGTAGAATCTGCTCAGCTCCTCCTGCTCTATAACATGCTGCCTGCAGATAGGACACTATGTACAATCTGCTCAGCTCCTCCTGCTCTATAATATGCCAGCTGAAGATGGGAAACTATAGCTGTTCAGCTCCTCCTGCCTTTTAACATACTACTAGCAGATTGCACTGCATTTTCATGGTAACAGTCATGGTAGTTGGGCCGTACACAATGCATTTTTCAGTTTAGTTACATGATTGATCCAGAATACCTTAGTTGAGGCTGCAGGGGTAAAAAGCTTTAGTTCAAGGGAAAAAAAATCATATTTTTTATTTATCAACCCTACCCCAATTTGTATTGCTTGGGGAATAATTATGAACATGACAAAAAACAGGATAAACAGCATGAAATGAACCCTAAACCATGCAAACAATAACCTCAATTATCAAAATGTAAAATGTTACACACAGATATCTAAAGCACAACAGCTTGAAAGGGATGTATCCTGTATATGGACTTCTTAGACCAGGGTCACATGTGCCACTATGATCGCAACGCTAACACACCGGGGGCGGGTCTTGGCCCAATCTCATATGCGAGCCTTGCATTGTTTCACATTCGTATGTGTTTCCCTGGAAAGCTGAAGCCTGCCCCCCCATGCACTAGCCTTGCATTATGTTCGCAACGCTAGCGGCACGTGTGACCGCCGCCTTAGTGAAGGGCCCCCCCTCATTGATTTGTCTGACAATGGTGTTCCTTGAAAAGAGTCCCCTCCACTATAGGAGTCAGTATGAGAATATTTTACATGGATTCCTATGCTTTTATAAGGGTACTATAAAACACTTAGCTTTCGCTGCAGCTGATCCTCATATAGAGAACAGATTATGGAGGGAGGACATTCCCTTTAACAGAATCTGGTGCCTGTAGTCGCTGCTATGCAACTATCGCTCCATATCTACTTTCTTTATTGCTCTGTCATTATCAGATGGATGGAGGTCTGATAACCATCAGCAATTTCGGCTTCTACCAGCACTGGAAGCAACAAAGAGAACCAGAAATCATGTGTCGGACCTCCACCAGTCTGATACTGATGACCTACCCTATGGAGATCTTATTTCTGGAATAATGACCGAATTGTACATACAACATATTTATTCATCCATCACACACCTTCAGCTCTTTGATTTTGGTTGGAGTGGTCACTTCCTCCCCTTCTTCCTCTCCTTCATGCTCAGATGGTTCGTGGTTTTTCTCCGGTGTAGATGCTTCATGATTTTCATTGACTGCAGACTGTTTTGAAAATCCTGAACACATATGTGAATAATAGGATGAGGATAAGAACCAAAAAAATAAACCATAAAACTATGTTATTTGAACCAAACCAGTCTAAGTGCCATCCAGCCTCAAATACCCATAGTCCATTAGTCCATCCCTTTAAAAAGTTCCCTTTATGGAGTACCCTATATCAACTTGCGCAGCTATTAAAAAAACAAACACTTACTTAGATATGAGTCTGATATAGGGCACATCAGACTCATCTCCTGTTCATTCGGTGCCTGGACATTGTTTCAATGGAGCTAGCATAGTACACCACCGCTCCGTTGCTCATGCACCTAATCTATGGCGCATGCACAGTGGAGGTGTACTACATTGGCTTCAATGAAGCATCACTAAGGCTTCGGGAGCCGTGGACGAAGAATCCAAAAAATGTGTGTTTCTTTTTTATTATGGGTGACTGTTTTAGGCTACATTCACACGGCTGTGAGGAGGATGTATATACGTCCAACGTATATATGTCCCATATATGGCAAAGGACGTAGGGCGCAATACGTGCAGCACCGTACCGTTCCGTAGCCGAAAAAAGATGTCCTATCTTTCCCCGGAATACAGCGCCTCCTCCGGGTGCCATTATGTGCCCGCCTTGCTACGGTACCGCAGCCACACTGTCATGTGAATGTAGCTTTACAGAAATGAAGACTGTCAGTTAGAGGAACTGTGCCAAATTTACTAGAAAAGATGCTGAATATTTTAACTACGTATCATTCACAGACAGTCACTTTAAGAATAAGTCAATGACTTTCTATGGTCGGTTTGTTACCTTCATCCCATAAGACTCCATACATACCTCCTTCATGACTCTGGGACAGGGTATACCGCTTGCTGGCGGAGCGCTTAAAGTTAGGGGCAGGCCTATCTATCAAGGCACTGGCTTGCTGGGTCTGTGCCTGTGTGCGTCCGCTGTATCTGAATTTAGAGCCCATCACTAGAAAGCCCTTAGGGGCAGGCTCTGGGGACACCAGTCTGAAATAGTGAAAAAAAAAAAGAAGTTTATTCTCTGCACATATTGGAACATTTCTACAAAAATATTTCCGCCTGCAGCGTTATTATGGAAGAGGCCTGAAGGACGACATTGTCATTCCTCACCAGACCATTGTGACCCTACACATGGCGCTGTCACTGCAGTGCCACCATGATCTGCATATTAACTCAGCTGTCAGCCTGTGAGTATGAGATATGCCAACTCTCATGACCTGAACAGGATGTAACCTGCATATAAATACTCCAAGCTGCATTCATTATTAGTATTATTTTTCAGTCTTTTTTAAAAAGCACTAGTCTGAAAGTCAACAATTCTGTAATGTTCATCAATACTTTATGGCCTCTCCAACCAAAATTTTTAATTTCCATTTAGAATTTACAGGTTAAACATGTTTATGTCCAGACCTACATCAAAATATATTGATAACCCCTGACTAAAGAAGAGCAAATCCGATGTTTCCGTTTGGGTCCGAGCCGATCCAGCAAAAACAAGCTAAGTCTATGATTGGCCAGTCCCATTGCCAGATTGGGTGTTCATCCGGCAATATGTCTGGGTCGCGCGACCGCACCTCGGACGGGAACACCAGGTCCGGTGTCTGGAAACATTAGCAAAACTTTGACGAGACGCAAGTCTCCTCCTAAATCAGATGCATGGCTCTTGTAGGTTTTTTCGACATCTACATTGACTTGGTTTTAGATTTCAATCATCAAGTTTGTCAGAAAGCTTACAAGCACAAAAATAAATTTGTTCCTGTGTTACTAATCTTTCCAGAATATGGCAGTGGTGGAAATAAACTTCTAACAATTTTTGCAATTTAAAAATGCAGTTTTGGAGATTTTTAGGAAGCCTCAAAACTCAGAGCAGGTTCTACTCTGCTGTCATCAGCTTGTGGGTTCACCTCACATAAGGAATACCCACCAAATTGTTTTGGTTTTGTTTAGGGTTGACCCAGAATCAGCACTTATCAACTATCCACAGGATAAGCAGGTGATCAGTATCTGATTCCTGGGGGCCCCACAGCTGGGAGATGGTGGTAGGACCCTTAGCCATCTCATGAATAAGCAAATAACAAAATAAATGTTATCTCTAAGACTTTTAAGTTATTTCAGGGAGATTTTTGGGTTTATTGGTTAGTCACAAGTTCTTTACGATTCATTTAGTAGCCAGAATAGAAGAGTTTGCTATGATATTCCAAATAGTGGACATCTTAAAAACCAGTTGAATCTCCTTCAGTTTAGACCCATTAAATAACGAAACCATGACCCTAAACAAAACTATGACCCAATGTGAACTAAAACAGCTCCATAAATGTACTATGCTGGATAATAGTAAATTTTATACAAACCGATGACTCCAGTCCAATATTCCATTGTGGAAATTCTAACACCAACCTGAAAAATGTGTGATGTTCTATGCAGACCTTCCAAAGACGCTTGGCCGCTCTGTGATTTGGTAGCTTAAATCCAATGGTACTTTCAAACTGTTCATACTGTGGAAAAGGATATGGGTGTTACTGCAAATATTGCAGAAAACAAACACATAGATAGATATGAGATAGATAGATAGATATGAGATAGATACCGTAGATAGATATGAGATAGAGATATAGATAGATAGAAATATACATATGTGATGGATAGAAGATAGATAGATAATACTCCATGATAGTCCATGATACTTGACATTTCACTTACTTCCCCTGGTCGGATCTTAATGTAAAAGTTGCTTCTTTTGTATGAAATCTTCAAGATTTTGGGCCAGGCGAACCGGTTTATTCGCAACCGGTCTCTGTAGATCAGGAGCCCATTGGCACAAACCCCCAGCATTATATCTATACCTTCAGAGTCCTTTAAAGTAAATGAAAGAGAGTTGAGACTTCAATGCATCAAATGTTGGGATGTTATGACTGAACTAGAAAGTGCAGAGCAGAGAAGGAGAGGTAACCAGGGGATCTGTGAGATGAGGGGGTTTTTTTGTTTGTTGGTTTAAAAATAATTTGAAATCAATGAACAATCCCTTTAAGCAGTGTGAAATACTGTTGCATGTAACCAATGATCATTGCATACAGGGTTAAATCAAAATACCTGAATTTGTGAATAGGAAAATGTGATGCAACCCGTAAGTCTATTTTATTTTTGCCTTTACAACAGAATGGACTCTAAACAGATGGGATTCTGTTTAGCATCCGTTTAAGGTGTACGCTATTCTATTCCCTACATGGAATATACCAAGGCTCAGTTAATACCTGTGATCAGCAGGTTGAAGTCAATGGGGAACGAAGGATTTTCTTTCACCTTCTGTTTTTAGTTTCAGTTACGCTCTCCAAAAACGTTAACATGTGTAACGTTAACCCCCAACGGAGGTGCAAACTGAGCCTTGTGGACACCACTAGTGTCTACAAGTAAGTAAGAAAGGAAGACGGCAGTCACTGGTGGATGATCCCTACATCCCATTACCTTGGCATGGTGTAGATCTACTCCATACATTGACAACTTCTTGGCATTTTCTAGAAAATGTATTTCGGCCTCGGCCGGAGTCATTCCTCTGGATAAAAGATACAAACATAAAAAAAATATATAAATGCAAAAGTACAACGTTTTACATGTGATATATAAAAAAGGGAAGTCTCATAGGCCGGTTCTATAAGTGACATGTTTACAAGATAAATTCTGCAGAACACTAGTTTTCCTTAAAGATAATCACAGCCTACTGAATCCTGAGCAGAGACAATGGGAAGCAGTGTTCCTCGATCATATTATACAACATCTGCAGGGGTAAGGTACAAAACCTTTAACTTCTCTGCTAGAGAATGGTCATTGTTTGTAAAGGAGCCTCGGTGTCTCTATATCCGGCTCACCTGGAATAGCACAACTACACACAGACCTTGCCATCAATGTACGCGGGCGACGCAGTACTAGTGCTCCTGCTATAGTCCCGGAAGAGCATATCAATAAGAGCCACAAGTAATAGCAAAATAAATGACCTCCACAAGAAATTTTATGTGAATTTTATGTAGATCTTGTGTACATTTTTTGACCATAGGTCACAGCTATCATTTCCATATTAAGGTCTTGACACATTTCCTAAGAGTAGGGTCAAATTCTATATTTCTAAAGAGTTACAGTAGAGTTCACATGGTTCACATAGATGTCTGAAATTTAATATCAAGGAAGAGAGGAGAAACCTAGTCCATTCTAGGCTATGCATGCAATCAGTGTTAGACTTGGATTCCTAGATAAAATTATTTTTGGAGCCCAACCTTCATACCCCGGGAAATAGACTCTGTCATCCTCCAAAATAGGTTGTCTTCTGCTATACCTCTGGGGTCCAGAATTAGTCTCAGCCCACCAGAGGATCCTCTGATTCTCTGTTGGGCTCTTTAAAGAGAAACTGGCCTAATAAACTACTACCAGTATGTTGTCTATCAGTTTTACACATGTGTATCACATGAATCATGTTTCTTTCATAGCCCAGTGTGGTTCCATCACCCAGAAAATCAACTTTGAAGTGAGATGTAGATTGCTTGTATAAAGTCAAGAAAGCGGAGAGTCAGGGTGTGGAGTTCTGAACCGCCTCTTCCTCATGCATTGGACTTCAGGAGATTTAGTTAGGGATTTCTCTAGGTGCAGAACCATCAATTGAAGGTATGTTCTGAGACAGGGAAAGCTTGAATTCAGTGTCAAAGTCTCCGCCTCCTCGACTTTATACAACAAATTTACACTTACTTCAAAGTTGATTTTCTGGATGATGCCACCAACCTGGGCCATGAAAGAAATATGACCTGGAAGGTGTTCAGCTGCTTGAGACATACTGCTAGTGGTTTCTGCTGACGGGTTGCCTTTAAATACTGCTTGTCCTTTGCAGTCTACATATACTACAAATAAAAAAACTGACACGGAGTAATCTGCAGATCATTTCCAATACAGAGAAATTCCGTAAAAAATAGATATAGCTGAGTCTATTGTATAAAATAGTATCTTTTGCCTATAGAATTAATTATCAGCCATCATTTGGAATTAAACACATATAGTGGGCGGTCTCGCTCTTGCAGTGGGTGGCCAATTAGTGAGTAGGACCACCCACTGGACTCCTAAACACAGAATGAACATTGAAAATACAAATTAGACCTGTTTTTCCACCAATTCTATAATAAGATGATGGCAGGTCACAACATCTGTTTAGGTTGTCACCTGCTGTATCCTAATCTCAGGACTGTTACCTGTATGTTTTGTGAAGCTCCATCACTCTTTCTTCCAACTCTCTTGTCTGATTAGGGGAGAAACGAAGTTCACTCACATAATTTCCTTGATTCTCCTCTGGGTCATAGTCACCAAGCTCAGCTTGTACAGTATAAGACCCCAATAGGGCATGAGTGACAAAGGAACAGGGTAGACGCCCGCTAATGATGTCAGCACGTAACTGTAGGCACAGATAATACCTGCCGCAAAATAGCATAAAAAATAAACTGATGTACAAAATGTATCAGCAAATAATGTCACAATTCATCACACAGCCTGTTATTTATAGTTTAATACATGTTAATTGAGCCCAGAGCCCCTCAGGCTAATTTGCATGATATTTAAAGCCATTTTTTGTAAAAACAAGGGCATATGAAGCCAAAAGAAGAGCGGATCCTGGCAGAAGGGGCACACACCAGTATGTCAGTGTGCTTGGTTTACAATCCTTCATCCTGGTGGTAGATGTCCTTTAAATGCAAATATACTGTGCTTTCTGCAAAAACTCCACTTTTCTGTTTTTCTACCAATTTGTGATAAAAAATACTTTTTTTTCCCCCTTTGATGGGTATGAAAGGGCATTTTGCATTAATAGGGACTCTAATCACATAACCTAGGAGCACGGTGACATCCCAGCTAGTTGCGGAATAAATGCATCTTACAGAAATGGATGTGTCGGAGCACAAAAGCAGGCGAGGGTGTACGAGGTCATTCGTGTCGCCTAGCAACAGTTATATACGTTGTCAGATTAACAATCGCAGCGCATTCAAGTTCTTTTTTAACCAAATTCTATGTTTCTATGATGAAATACCAATGCAGTAACACTCCTATTATCATCTTCCCTAATGACCGATGTTACATAAGTTGTACATACAAACACATCCATACAATGTATGTTACTAATGAGGAAAAACAGACTGCACAACCATATGGCCTTTACTCATCCACACATGAAGAGTACGTCGCAATATGACATATTTTACTAGCTGATAGTATTATTATGGATCCCAGTGTGATTTTGTGATGAGTAGTTGCTTGACGCCTTCATCTGGTTTACCTCTGAATGTATAACTGGTATTTTGCTATGTTATGGTCTATGGCTTCAAGGCTCCTAGACACTACAGGTGTTTAGCGTAGTCAATAAAAAGCGGAATCCCTGGTGTTGCTAAGCAACCGGCGTTCCGCTGGATGCGCTGTTAAACAGCAAAATAGAACTCATGAATCTAAATGAGGAATTCATGGACCGGCATCATCCCAGAATCACTCTTCTTTGATTTGTAGGTCATTGATTGTCAATCAGTTTACTTAACATCCGCAGCCTAGAAGGAGGTTTGCGGCATCTCGAAAGCCCAGAATGTGCCTTAGGATGATCTGACACTACAGTTAGCAGTCACTTCTAATTCTCATCATTCAACCTTTGATGGTACTTGGACAGGCAATTGTTTTTTGGGTTGGATGTTTAGGAGCAGCCAATCAACTAAAGTGAATTTTGGTGGTGGGTGCAAATATTCGGGTCAAGCTACCCTTAGGATGATTATTATCTATTTATTCATAACTGGGAACATCAATAAGGATTATATTACAAGTTTACGGTCTGCTCTCAGCTGGGGTGCACCAGGCATGAAGCAAGCTGAGCCTTTCACCTCAGGCAGCCCACCAGGCAGTATCAGGGGTGCAGTCACCCGTTACAAAGCAAGTCCTGACACTTTTAAACCAGTGGGGGTCATTTACTAAGGGCCCGATCCGCGTTTTCCCGACGTGTTACCCAAATATTTCTGATTTGCGCCGTTTTCCCCTGAATTGCCCCGGGATTTTGGCGCACGCGATCGGATTTTGGCGCATCGGCGCTGGCATGCACGCGACAGAAATCGGGGGGCGTGGCCGACCGAAAACCCGATGGATTCGGAAAAACCGCCGCATTTTTTTTAAAAATGTGTCGCGGAGCTTGCATTTGCACTTACCTTCACTCAGCCCGGCTCGGTGTATTCCAGTGCGTTCCAGGGAACTTCAGCACAGCAGCGCCACCTGGTGGTCGTCGGAGGAACTGCCTTAATAAATCCCGGCCGGACCCGAATCCAGCGCAGAGAACGCGCCGCTGGATCGCGAATGGACCAGGTAAGTAAATCTGCCCCAGTGTCTTTTCAAACCGATTGTCAACCCATTGTGATGTCAATACAGGTGTAAGACACCTACTAAAAAACCATGATATATTTCCACAACAAGAGGTGAAATGGGTCACCATTCTTTAGCTCGCCTCAGTAGAGAGTTAAGGTTCACCCCTGGATCTCTGGTATTGTATGAAGTTTACTGCTCTTGTATTTGTGACTACATACAATCCTAAGGTATGGTGCAGTCTGACTAATAAGTCCTCATGTTCACCGCCATATTTCCTGGTACATGGGAAAGTTGACTTTAATGTGAAATATGGCGATCTATTTGAATGGATATGGTATTTGAGCTGTGAGACCGTGCTGCAAAGTATAGAGAATGTCCTATTTAGAACCGAATTTGCAACACTGTCAACACAATAGAAGACACTTACTGTGGCATACAGGTGACATGCGGTTGTCATAAAGCCCGTTTTTGCTCCTCCTACAAGTGCCATAGTGAGTTGGAAATTTAGTTTGCAGTTTTTCAGTAATTTTACATCAAAATTTGGTCAATACCGCCCAGCGATTTTACATTAGTTGTGGTAAAACCGTGTCATAACCACAGTATGAACCCAGCCTAAAAGTCTTATTACACTTATCACATATGGATCTCTGCTGCCGTCTTTTGAACTACAAGGGATTGTACCAAACTTGCTTGATATCCTTTATCTTCAGGATAGGGCATAACAATTTGATTGTTGGGGTCTGACTGCTGGGACTTCCATCAATCCAAGGCTAGACCCCCAGCAATCCATAGAACAGGGATCTTGTTCTCACTAATGTGTGGAGCAGCAGGTCAATATGCATCCTCCCGCTCCATTCAGTAACATAGGAGTTTAAGAAATTGAAGAGCAAAGTGCTTGGTTATGTTTGGCACTCACATAGATGAGGACAGGAGTGCCAGAGATCGCCATACATTGTGCTTGCCTATTTCCTTCTCTCCTATAGTATTGCATGGAACGGCAGGGCACATGCTCAACCTGCGCTTCATTCAATTAATGGGACTGGGACACCCATTCTCACGAACTGGTGGAGGGGGGTCCCAGCACTGATCAGATCTCTAATGAAAATTAAATTTAGTACAATTATGTCAATTATGTTGCTATCTTTCTTTTTTTTAAAGGGTTTTCCAGAGTGGACACTATTTTTTATATTAGTAGATTATCCTACTATAATGAAAATTTCTAAGTATCACTGGTGGGGGTCTCAATAATCTGCACTGATCTGCTGTTCTGGAGCCTTTATGCTATAAAGGGGACAAAGATAGAAACAGTCAGAATTTAGCCCAAAATCCCTCCTGCAATACAATGGATGGAGCCATCTGCTTCCAGATCCATCACTAATATAGGCTCCAGCGTCAGGGGCAGTGTGGTATTTTGTGTGGGAGCTTGGTTTTGTATCCCTATTGATCAAATACTGATGTCTAGTCCTAAGGAAAGGTCATGGGATAAAAAATTCCCCCTAGCCTTTGAAAACCCATTCATCACTACATGCTGGGATTTTAGGCCATGCATAAAAAAAAAGTCCTAAGGAATTTTTTTGCAAATTTACCACTGAACTTACATAGATTTTATGACATGTGATAAATTACGTGAGTGAAGTCTAGGTGTTTTCCTATCTCAGAGGTTGGTCCACATCCCCAAGACTTTTTCCATTTTTCTATTGACATATTTGTCATGTGAGGAACAACAACATTCATTGTTGATCCAATTCTTGCTTTAGCTCACTCACACTCCCCCCCCCCCCCAAAAAAAACTGAAAAGAAAAGAAGATAAAAATGGATTCTATAGATTTCAGTGGGTTTCTGTCCGAAATCAAAACTATCTTATCTGTTGGTTCACTACAATCACTACATCCTCAAGACCCCATTGATGCCAACATTGCTAAATGCCTCACACCTTGTGATGTCTTCTGTTAGTTGAGCCGGATCAGGAGGATAAAACTTCACTGTAAAATTAAAAGTCCAAGGACCACCTGTAGGGACAAGAAGTGCTGGTTAGATGAGGAGGTGAGCCTGGCCGACTGACCGAGATGGAGGAGACATCATCATTGGAAAGAAATAACAATGGTTGTAAAATGGAAAATATAGAGAGAGAGTTGATGCCAAATATGAGTTTTAACACTCACTTCTTATCTGTTTTTTAATTTCCTTGGAGGGATCCAACCAATTCTGTAAAACCAATTGAGCAACGTTACTACAGAAGAGTCACAAGGCAGTTATATCCTAACATACATTGGTACATATACACTGATATTAGTTCTCTCATTTATACTTATAGTTACCCCATATTCATAGCAGATCAATCTAAATTTTAGGGGGATTCTGCTTACTTTTAGGTAGAAGAATCCCATAGAAATATATTAACATCAAAGCACTGTAGGATATCTGAAAGGATATCAAACAATACATGATTAATCCCCCAAGTTGAGAGTTTAAAGGGGTTGTCCACTTTAAGCACATTACAGCAAATAATTAATATTGTTTGTATTAAAAAATTATTAAATTTTCCGATATACTTTCTGTATCAATTCCTCACTGTTTTCCAGATCTCTGCTTGCTGTCTTTCTAAAGAAAGCTTCATCGTTTACTTCCTGTAGATAAACACCGGTCCCCGGTCATGTGATGTCACACAGGTGCATGGCTCGTTAGCATCACACAGGTTTGATTACACTGATATAACGAGCCGTGGACCTGTGTGACATCACATGACCATAGACCGGTGTTTATCTACAGGAAGTAAACAATGAAGCTTCCTGACAGCAAATAGAGATCTTGGTAAATGTTAAGAATTGATACAGAAAGTACATTGGAAAATGTTATAACTTTTCATTACACAAACAATATTAATTATTTTCTGGAATGTGCTTAAAGTGGACAACCCCTTTAAGCACTTTGACCCCCTTAGACCCCTGTCTATGGAACTATACAGAGGGAATGGACAGCAGTATATCATCCCTAGGTACATGGTCATGTAGGTTGCATGACTAGGAAATTGCTATCACCATGTTCCAAGGAAGTGGCCCGGATTTGCATGGCCCCTGAACGCTCCCCAACCTCTTCTCTTTGCTTTAGGTAAAGGATCTATTGGTCTCATGATTGGATGCTGAAGCCATTACTAAAAATAGAGTTGGTGGACTGGGGTGGATTTAGGTTAGAGTACCAGGGCACTTAACATACACGGATTACCGTCTAAGAACCAGGGCCATTAAAACATAGGGTGCTGTCACACGGTGCGTTTTTGGTTAGTTCTTGGTGCATTTGTAAACGCAGTTTAAAACACGTTTGGCTGGTTTGAATCTGTTTTTCTTCATTTGTAGAAGTTTAAGCAGCCGTGAAAATGTCATTACAGGCTTTAAATCAGCCAAACACATGGTAAACATGCAAAAACGCACCAAGAACGCAACATGTGACAGCACCCATAGATCTATTGGCCATGCAGCCTGTGTAACCTTTTACATAGAAGATGGTTACGCTGCACTCCATGTCTCCTATATAACACTGTCAGCAGTTCTGACTCTTACAACCACAACAGACTCTTGTTAAATAAAATATTAGACAATTTCCATTCAAATCAATGAGCCATCTATGTAATGTGCGGACATGTCGGCTCCGCCAGAGAAAGTGGTGCTCTTAGTAGTTTTAAGCTCGGAATAATAGATGAGGGTCGTGTACAGAAGACTCCCTCCTTATTAATTCACAATTAGGTTTTCCAAACCAAAATAGGACCCTTTAAGAAAGCGAAAGAGCAAAGAGGAAATGATGGGTTAGCCTGGACATCGTCATGGCTGAACACTAATTACCACCAAATATATGAGGTCTCTGGTCCACACAGGAGATAATGATAATGCGGGTTGGCCAGATGGTTAAGTGCATCCTGTCATTCGGCAGGCGCACGATTGGGTGGAAACTGTACAAACAGGTCTCAAGAGAGTAATATATATCGATCGCAACGGGAAGACCTCTACATCCACTGTATTAAGATAATTTTGTTAAAACCTTTAGAGCATGTAATATGCTTCCCAGGCTTAGGATTTAGTGTTTCTTCTATGAAGCACATCAGTGTGAAGGCTCCGTACATGAACACATCCATGGATGGAGAGTACGTTGGAGGTGGATGAATTGTCTCATATCTAATGATATCCCAATATATCGGTTTGTGAAATTTACAAGTTTTACCTTCTGACTGTCAGTATCACAGAATGTAAGACCAAAATAATCTTTCTCCAGCAAGTTGAGGTGTTCACATACTGTATCAAACAGGACCTGCCCCCTGGCATGTTTCTGAAACACAAGCAGCCATCAGTCAAAAAAAAAAAACCATCACAATATTGATCAGCCATTAAAATTATTCTATGTGGTTAACCCCATACTGACAGCATGTATTTCCTACCTCAATGTCAAACTCGTATTGGGAAGAGTCCAGGAGCGTCACCCTACAAATGGCATTCTTGGGTTTTCTCGAAGATTTCTGCGGTGATCTCTGATTGTGAGAAGGTGTTGTTCTGTCTTGGGATACGTCAAGCCTCTCTTCACTCTATAATTCAGAGTTATAAGTATTGTTTTAGAATTTCACACAAAAATCTTTGCACTTGACATATAATTCTTTATTTATATACCGCACACAGATTACGCAGCGCTGCACAAAGCATGTCAAATTGGTTCCTGTCCCCATGGGGCTCACAATCTAAACAACCTAACAGTATATTTTGGAGTGTGGGAGGAAACCATAGGACCTGGAGGAAACCCACGCAAACACGGAGAGAACATACAAACTCTTTGCAGATGTTGACCTGGGTGGGATTAGACCCCATGATCCCAGCGCTGCAAGGCTGTAGTGCTACCCACTCAGCCACCATGCCGCCCTATAATGTTGATTAAGCTACTAAGGCGCCACACGGTATTCAAAGTGTCAGTGAACATGTCCAACTAATGATCTAAGTGCGTATGGACGCACATGCTCAGTCACCCTTCCTTAGCCAAGTCTTTGGTACAACGTTTACTGCAGAGGAGCCAATAGGAGTAACCCTTTGCCCTGCTTGTCATGAAAGGAGCAAAGCCTCTACAGTAACATGTGTTTTGTAGCTTTGATAATATAACACCTGTACAACTGAAGTAAGGACTGTTTTGAGTCCTAGATAAAAATCTCTAACATTAATTGGTGTCCCTGGGTGGGCAACATACCCCCCCCCCCCCCCCCAGACCCACCATGGCGTCTGTTTGGTTCTCCTGGTCAAGATGGCCGCAGTAGAGGAATATATCACTAACATGTGAGTATAGCTCAGAAGGCTCCTTTTGTAGGGCGAGTAAAAAGATTCTATACTATACTTGTTATCATAGAAATGTGGCAAATTGCTCATAAAAATCCGCTTTGCAATTCATAAATTATTGGTACCCCAGAGCAATAGCCACGGGTAAGCAAAATACATTGGTTTCATCTGTTTTATTTTTTATCATATATCAATAAAGGATTGATTTTTTTTATACTTAAGATGGATAAAGAAAAAGTTTCTCTTTCCTCGTTGCACAGGAGTATTGCAATGGTTGTTAACATTTGTTCATTTTGTACCAGAGCATTATTAACCCTTCATAGTCTGACCTTCTCAGCACTGGTTGGACCGCGTAGGGATGTATCTCATTGACAAGGTGAATGTTAACACAGAGTTTTCAGTCTGGTTATATATTCCTAGGAGAAAACGTCCTAAGAGAAACATCAGCTCCTTATTATTAATACTTACATCTGCAATTCTTCTTGAATTCTCATTGTCTCCTGACCGGTCGACATTGTTAGCAGGGGTTTGTGGGGTGTCAGGGGGGTGTAGTGCAGGATTATGTACCCCATCCTGTGCATGCCCATCTGCACCAGGATTTAGTTCAGTTTCAGCCCCCACCTCTGTGGTCATTGTGACTCCTCAGACTGTTGTAGGCTGCAAAGAAAGAGAAAGGGACCATTAGTACAAAATGTACCCAATATACCTGGATATTATATAGACACCAGTGCTGTCTGATCCTGTCCTGATAATCTGTAGTCAGTATATACCTGGTTATTATATATACACCAGCGCTGTCTGATCCTGTCCTGATAATCTGTAGTCAGTATATACCTGAATATTATATACACACCAGCACTGTCTGATCCTGTCCTGATAATTTGCAGTCAGTATATACCTGGATATTATATACACACCAGCACTGTCTGATCCTGTCCTGATAATCTGTAGTCACTATATACCTGAATAAATATCTGTAAGTACATATGAAAGGGTAAAGGGGGGGGGGGGAGGGGGGGAATGACCGGGACGTGGGATTATTAACTAAATAGGTAAGACGGGCCTGACTCAACTGTCTGATCCTGTCCTGATTTGTAGCAGTATATACCTGGAGATATTATAAGACCCCAGCGCGGCTGTCTGATCCTGTCCTCATAATCTGTTTAGTCAGTATATACCCTGGATATTATATATACACCAGCGCTGGTCTGATCCTTCCTGATAATCTGTGGTGTCATTATACCCTGGAATATATATAGACACCAGCGCTGTCTGATCCTGTTCCTGTAATTGTAGTCAGTATATCCGAGGATATTATAATATACCCCCACAGCTCTTCTAGCCTGTCCTGATAATCTGTAGTAGTATATACCTGGAAATATTATATACATCCAGCACTGACTGTCTGATCCTGTCCTGATATCTGTAGTCACTATAACCTGGTATTATATATACACCAGCGCTGTTGATCCTGACCTGATACATCTTAGAGTCAGTATATACCCTGGAATATATATAACACCAGCACTGTCCTATCCTGTCCGATAATCTGTAGTCAGTATATACCTGATATATCTAGACCACCACGCGTACTGATCCGTCAGCGATATCTGAGTCCGTGATATACCTGGAATTATTATATATACCCAGCACTGTTGAATCCTGTTCCTGATAATCTGTAGTCAGTATATTACCTGGAATTAATATATGAACACCGACACGGTCCTGATCCGTGACCCTGATAATCTGTAGTCAGATTATACCTGGATATTAATTAAACCCAGCGATGTCTATCCTGTCCTGATATCTGTAGTCAGTATATACCTCGGATTTATATTATCATCAGCACTGGTACTATCCTGTCCTGATTATCTGTAGTCAGTAATTAGTACATGGATATTATATAGACCCAGCGCTGTCTTGATCCTGGTCCGATAATCTGTTCAGTATATACTGAAATTAATATACATCCCAACCAAGTCCGCTATCCTGTCCCTGATAATTGTAGTCTTACATATAACCTGGATATTTGTATATACACCGCACTGTCTGATCTTTCCTGATAATCTTCAGTCAGTTATATACCCTGGATATTATATATACAACAGCACTGTCTGATCCTGATCCTGATAATCTGTGTCAGATATATACCTGGTAGATTAACGACACCAGCGGGTTTATCCTGCCCTTAAATCTGTAGTCAGTCATAACCTGGATATTATATATACACCAGCGCTGTCTATCCTGCCCTGACTTAATCTGAGTCATAATACTGGATAGTTATATATACACCCAGCGTGTCTGATCTGCCTAGTAATCTGTAGTCAGTATATACCTGGATTGTATAGACACCAGCGTACGGTTTTCATGAATGTGGCGCATCCTGTGCACAGTATGTGCATAATGTAGCCATGACACAATACTAGTGCAAACACTTTATAGATACTTATGTGCAATCTACTCCTGAAAACTGGCGCAGATTGCTTGATAAATGTTGCCCAGTCTATACACTGGATATTATATAGACACATTATCTAAGTGGTTCTCATAATAGTAGTGTCTGTGTCTTGTATAGCATTATTCCTGTTACAACTGACCAAGGTCTGAATAGTAACACGCTGCCGCACTTTTAGAAGTATTTTCATACCTTGCTCTTTCCTGTATTTTTACCCCCTATGCGTCTTAGAAAAAAAATATCTTCCTAACTACCCCACACAGATGGTCTTTGCATGGCTGACTGGGGGTGTGAAGGGAACAAGAGCCCCCCTCCCCCCACTTTGCCATCCATAGTAATGCTGCAGTAGGCTGTGATGCTAATAGTATACAGTACAGTCGCCCCCTTAGTCTCTGCACTCCTCAGTTATCTCGCTTTGTCTGCTGTTGTTCCTTCCGTTTGTGTAGTTTTCCTTCTCAGATCTTACACCCATCTTCATCATCTGTGTCACGTTCGTATCTGACTCCTCTGCCATCCCTCGCCCATATTCTGCCAGTTTCTTTATAGTCATCATGTCTTTTCTTTCTAAGGGAACTGGCATCCGTGCCAGGTGTGTGAGGTGAGGAACCGCGCTGTATTTATCCCCCTAAGTCTAAATCGAGTATGAGGTCAGTAAGCTATGGAAGTACTTGACAATCCTCAACGCACTCCTCATAACATGTAATATGCAGCCAGCCTTGGGGAGAGGAGAACGAAAAAGGAAAAAATGATCACTAAGCGTAAAAAAGATTAAACACTATCTCCCAAACCAGTTCTATATATCTATACTCTATCTACCCTGATGCGTTTGAAAGAATAAGGTTGGGGTGCGTTTTTATTTGTAATATTTACCCCCAATAGAACCCCAAAAACAGCTGAATGTGTTTACACACATAAACAGTATCTGATGTTAAAAGGGAACCTGTCATCAGCTTTATTCATTTAAACTTCCGAGAACACACAGAATCTGGAATCTGCATCCACTGTGTGCTAGGAGTCTTTGCCTCCCTATGGTCCATAATGTCATCATGTGATCATGAGTGGACATATTCGCGCGAGACTAGACTCCTAGAGGACAGTCTCCGAAAGGCCAAGCCTTGAGTAATACGAGTTTTGGTGGAACAGAGGGACCACAAATAGGGGCTAGCCTAGTTTTGTGATGACTTGGGCCCAACCACAAGATTGGTGGCACACCAGCATTTCACCTCATTGACGGAGCTGGAGGTCGAGGCCATGCTAACACCACGCTGGCCATTGTCTATTGCTCTGTTGAAACAGTATGTCCATTTAACATAGTAACCAGGACTGGAATCGATTTTTTAATAGGTCCTCATATCTATGTCTTTTGATAAAGCAACAACAGATTCCAAGTCTATTCCTTAAAATAGTTACAACCTTGAAGCATATTTATTCAAGAAATGAAGTGAACGGTGATAATAGTAAGGTTACTGTAATAATGTGGTGTCAATAAGGAGCAGCTTCTGTGCTTTTCTGCATTTTTCTCCTGTGGGAGAAGTGTATCCCAATAAGCCTGCAGAGATCCTGGCCATTTCAGACAGATAAGGAGGAGAATAAGCTTAAACTCTTTCAAGAGGAAGATGCACTTGATTAGCTCTCTGAGCATTCAAACTATCGAGACTGCCTCTGTAAGGTAATTCATTGAACTTTATAGGGTTCTTTATCTCTACGGCTGTCAGGGATACCAGAACAGAAAAACTGATTTATACAAACTGATTAGAGGGGAGAGAAGCGTCAGTGGAAAAGGAAGGACACAGAACAGATTCTTTGATAAAGTATATTACAAAAGTTATTATCTCATCTAGATATTATTTATAAAATTTTGTTTATTGCGTTGATATTGTTTCAACACATCGGGCTTCTTTTTGTTCCTATACAGGCAGTCCCCAGGTTACATACAAGATGAGGTTCGTAGGTTTGTTCTTAAGTGAGTTTGTTATGTAAGTCGAACTGTATACATTTTATCATTGTAATCACCAGCCAGAATTTTTTTGGTCTCTGTGATAATTGGATTTGTAAAAATGTGGGGTTTGTCATAGAATCAATATTACACTAAAATCTCATTGAGACACTCTGAAACTGTTACAGCTGTTTATTGGTTAGCTAGGACTCTATAAAGCACAATAAATTACCAATATCCAGAATCTGTTTGTAACTATAGGCGGTCGTATGTAAGTCAGTGTTCTTAAGTATTGGACCCGCCTGTACAAAAGGGCTTCTTGTTTATTCATATAATACAAAAAGAGAACCATCCATTACTTGATCACTAAACAGTGAAGCTTGTACCCAATAGTTAGGGATAATAAAGAGTTTTTAGCCTAAGAGGTCTAACTCTTAAAAAGAGGACCTGATCACCCAGTAATAGCAGTTGTTAAACTGTAGCTTTATGGAACCTTCCCGATAGACTAGGGTCCACTGAGACTATAGCTTAGTAAGCAGCTACTGAGACGTTTTAAGGGTTTTTTTTAGGGGGTCAGCTCCTCTTTAGCTCCGTTTACCCCCAGTTGTATAGAGAGAAGGCTTTTTGTGCGCACCTATAACATAGAGCTTGCCACACAATTGGTATAGGTCCGTGCATGTTAATTGGGCGCACATTTCCGACCGGAGGTGGCCTTTTATGTGCAAAAATTGTTGTCATCATTGGGACAGTGCAGCCTCAGCCCACCATAAATGAGTCCCTTTGACACAATGTGGCGAGACACACTTTCTTAAATTCATGTGCACAGTTTGCACAAATAAGAACATCAAGTCAGACTGAAAATCTGTGGCAGGAGCTCAGTACGGTATAAGGTTTTCTTGGAGGTTTGTTTGGGGTGGGATGGAAAATCCTTCATCCCGCCAGTCAGTGCTGGACCAACCAATGTGTTCACATAGAGCACACAGCCAGCTATGTAACGATACTACTAAACTTCAATTAAGGAAAACAAGGGCAGTGTCCAGCATTCATTACATGTTCACACACAGCAGCTACCGAGACCAAACTGTCATAGCAACAGCAACAAGAAGATGCAGAAAACTGATTTGTTTATATGAAACTTAACTTGTTAGATGCTATATATAGCTCTTGGCACGCTGTTTGTGAAGTAATGTTTAATTAATTTGTAGGAAATTCTTAAATGTATACATTGAACATGACTAAATTTAATGTCCATACATTAACTTAGAACTATCCCTCTTGAATACCAATTAAGAATAACATGTTATAGAAAAGGACAGGCTGACAAAATATTGTAGGGTCCTATTGCAAAAGCAATCGTTCATGTATAGAGCAGGACGGGCCTTAAGCAGATTGTATCAAGTGTCCTATCTGCATGAGCATGTTATAGGCAGGAGGAGCTTTATACCGATAACACACATAGCATAGGGCACATTACTAAGGGTCCTGTTTGACGCATTTTCCGTAGGTTTCGCAAAAATTTACGTTTTGTGCTGAGATGCCACGGGTTTTTTGGTCCACGATCGGATTGTGTGCATCGGCGCCAGCTTGCACGACACAAATCGGGGGGCGGGACGTCGGACAACTCGACTGATTCCACAACCCGTGATTCTATCTGCAGCAGCATGTTTATAGAGCGGACAAGCTGGACAATAGTACAAGGGTTTCTATCTGACAAGCAGCATGTTATACAGCAATAGGAGCGAGCATTTATTGTACATAGTGTCGCTATGCTTGAAGGTGTGCATTTCAAGGTGGAGAGTTATTGGAAGTTGGAGGATGGGCATAGAAATGGGTTAGTCAACTTGCGTCATAGAAACAAAAGTAAAATTATGTTCTATAACAGGCAATTACTGGCAGTAGAAAACAGACGAGGCGGCTCTAAATACAATTTAAGAGGTATCAAAAGAGCTAGATCTCATGATAAGGACATTGTTTTTGGCCCTTATACAAACTACTAACATATTTTGTCCAATTTTTGGGCCACCTATGTCTAGACCAGGCTTGGCTCCACTCCTTTCGGAGAAGGGTGGCTTGCATCTAATAAAATAAATGAGGGATTGAGAGGGGGGGGGGGGGCTTTTATATAAGCATAACATGTGGGAACTGTATATCAAATAACCATGAGGGGCTGTACATAAAAAAAACCCATGAGGGGTTGTGGGATGATAAACTATGGTATATTTGGGATAGGAGGAGACTGTAGCTTCTGATTTTAATGCCGCCCCACTATGTAGTTCACTGCAAAGGGGCCTACAAGGCTCTGTCTCACCCAGGAGGGTACTGAAACCTGGAGCCCGACCAAAAAGATCAAGTTATGTGAGAAGGAAAACCATTTTTGTTTGATCTCAATAGCAGCATGTTATAGAGTAGCATTAAGCCTGAGCAGATTGTCATTGTGTCCTAAAATCTGCAGCACATTGTCTATGAGCAGAGGAAGCGTGCATATTGTACTAGTCCTATCTGCAGGCCTCGTGTTATAGAACGGAGGAAGCTGTGTCAGATTGTACATAGTGGGGGTCATTTACTAAGGGCCCGATTCGGCGTTTCCACGTGTTACCCGACTATTTCAATTGCGCCGATTTCCCCCGAATTGCCCCGGATTTTGGCGCAAGCGATCGGATTGTGGCGCATCGGCGCCGTGCACTGCACAGCGATGAATCGGGGGGCGTCGCAACGAAATACCCGCGGATTCAAAAAACAAACCGCATTAAAAAAAAAAAAATGTGTTGCGTGAGTTTCACTTACTTCACTCGCCCGAGCCCCAGTGAAACTCCAGTGCGTTTCGGGGACTTCATAGTGCAGCAAGCCGCCACCTGGTGGACATCGGAGGAAACTGTCCTTAATAAATCCCGCCGGACCCAAATCCAGCGCAGAAATGTGTGGGGATCCGAACTGGCCGGGAGGTAAGGTAAATCTGCCCGTGTCCTATCTGCAGGCAGTAGTGTTATAAAACAGAGGAGCTGAAGTAAGCTGAAGCAGATTGTACATAGTGTCCTGATATGCGGCAAGCATGTTATAGAGCGAAGAGATCCATTTTGGCCGGACTATGAAGATGAAGATATTGGCAATGTTAAAAAACCAAAACAGGGAATAACTGCACTAAATGCCAAACATATTAGTGTTCCCATTACATCTAGGCTCATAAATTCTATAAATAATCTTTATCAGCGTCTTTCATCGCATCTCAATAACATCTCGTTTTTAACTTATGAAGCTAGCTATATAACATCATTATTGAAAAGGTCATGTATAAATATTTCCACAGTGTTATTATTTTACTATGTGTGTTGTTGGGTGGCGTTAAATCCAATGAATTTTGTTTTTGGCAAAGAAAATTATTATATACTGTCTTCTTTTTATCATTTAAAAACTTACATTTTTTGATATGAATGTGTCGCAATGTAGAACACATTAATATTATATAAGCCGTTGCAGTATTTACTGTATTTAGATAGCGTTTTTTTTTATTAATATGTTTTATTGCAGTGGACTGGGTGGAAACTACTTCTATGAGTGTCTAGGATGTAATCCCTCACTAATACAATGATACCTCCTCCAGTTTGGCGTCCTTCCCTCTGATAAGCAGGAGGAGCAAACTTGGGAACACGCCATTGAGTGCTACTGTCAATGTTCAACGGGGTTCCCCAGTGATGTCACCTGTTCTATAAGGAAAGAGCTACATGATGTGTACCGCCCCAACTTCACATCAAGCGGGGCCTGGGGGCATTCATGCCTCTTCATAGGCTTTCATAGGCCTCAGCTGAACCACACATTGTTCAGGCAGGAGGAAGCAGATGGAAACACCTTGGGGGTAATTTATGAAGCTGTCCTGAGTCAGAATATTTCTAGTTGCCATGGCTAACCAATCAAGGCTCCCCTTTAAAATCATGAGCACTGGTTAAAATAAAAGTGAGCTGTAATTGTTGCCATGGGCAACTAGAAATATTCTGACTTTCACACAGCTTGATAACTTGTTTCAAATCTTTCCTTTCTGTTCTCCTGCAACTGAGTATTGCGTCTATGGTTAAATACAGGCAAAATACAATGGGGAGATTTACTTCCCGTCCATTCGCAATCCATCGGCCGCGTCTCTGTGTGGATTCGGTCCGGCCGGGAAGTTATTAAAGGTAGTTCCTCGAGTCCACCAGGTGGCGCTGCTCGCGCCCCTGAAGACATCGAGGCCTGGAATACACCGAGGCGGGCTGAGTGAAGGCAGGAAGTAAGTGAAGCTCCGCGACACTTTTTTTTTTTTATTGTGGGCGGTTTTCTGAATCCGTCGGGTTTTTGTTCGCCACGCCCCCCCGATTTCCGGTCCGCGTTCATGCCGGCGCCCTGCTCACCAAATCCGATCCCGTGCGGCCAAAATCCCGGTGGCCAATACAGGAAAAATCGTTTTGCAAATCGGAAAATATTTTTTGGTGGTGGGTAAACGTCGGGAAAACGCGAATCGGGCCTTTATAAATGACCCCCCATTAGCCATAGACAATGGTTGACATAGCCCAAGCTCCTATAACAAATAGGACAGCCAACACACTCCTAAGACTAAAATCAAGCACACAATTCTGCCTATGATACGTTCTCCCCAGTGAACTGACATGGGAAACATTTCTTTGGCAAAGCAAAAATCCTGCTGTGTACAACAGATGCCAAACGCTAACCACCAAATAGGAAGTCCATCACCCTAATAAACAACTCCATTTTACTAATGCCAAACCTTTATTATTCTCTTTCTAAAATGGAGATAAGAATTAATGGTGTTCAGTTCTAAACTAATATTATGGACAGCTTCTCATTGCTTTCATTGTTGAAGAAGGAGTCTTGAAATTAGGAAGTTTGATTCAATGTTCACTACCGACGTTCACGCAGCCGTTAAAAAAAAAATTAAAAAATAATAAATAAAAATAAAATAAAAATAGAATAATTACATTTTAAAAAATAATATATATAATAATATATATAGTATTATATATATATATTTATATATGTTTTTAGTTTCCTTTATTTTTCGTTAATAAATGTTTATACATTCGTGGAACTTTCATTCTACTGACAAATGTTTGACCCAATCTGCAGATCGCCAGGAAACACCCTCCAGTATTATCTGGAGAGAATCGCTGAATCACTATGCTTACGAGTCCCACAGTCACAAAGACTTTTGTCCTAAAAGCTACAGCCAGGGTCGATATGGAACATTGAGTGTAAATGCAATACACACCATACCACTAATGATGCTGCAAATAGGCTATTAGGTAGAGAACAGATCAGAGAAAATTCTCCCACAGTCCATTGATTATTACAGACTTGTGTCCCGCTCAAGAGGAGCTTTTCATCACCTCCAAACATTTCCAGCCCTTTGCATGTCATTTAGTAAGTGTGTTACACCTAATTCCAGTGTGGAATTTTATCTGTAGCCTCGCGTTCCCTCAGAAAAGACGGCGTTTCCATTGATTCCAGCACAGTTGGAATATGTCTGTACCACATAGGTTCCTAAGCAATTGCCTTTTTTCTTGAACACCAGTAATGTTGTCTAGTTCTCTACATCAGGGGTGGGCCAGGCCGTGCGGCCCAGACGCAGGAACACCCAACCTGACTGTGGAGAGCCTAAAGTAGCATATTGATACATCTTGGGCTGTATAAAATGTGTACACCCTTACGTCTAATTTTCAATTCAATTTTTTCAAAGTTTAATAGGAGTAGAGCATAAGGCTCATCCATATTATACTTACCATTAAAATTTCCTGCTCCCACCGGAGCCATGGTCAACTGTGATCCCTGGAAGGAGAAAATGCGGGACATCCTGTGATCCACTCATTACTGTCTGCACGGCTCCCACTGTGGGATTACATTTACTTTAGAGTAGACAACAGCCTGTCTGATCTGTCCGAGAATATCACTAGTCACTATACTACCGGGTATTATATATACCCGCTGCCTCTATACCAGGCTGTCATGCATTCCGGTCTCTTTCAACCGTATATCTAAGATAGAATAAATATTAGATTTACTTATTACCATTAAATATTGATAATCTGTAGTCAGTATATACCTGGATATTATATAGACACCAGCGCTGTCTGATCCTGTCCTGATAATCTGTAGTCAGTATATACCTGGATATTATATAGACACCAGCACTGTCTGATACTGTCCTGATAATCTGTAGTCAGTATATACCTGGATATTATACAATATATACACCAGCACTGTCTGAACCTGTCCAGATAATCTGTAGTCAGTATATACCTGGATATTATACAAACACCAGCACTGTCTGATCCTGTCCTGATAATCTGTAGTCAGTACATGCCGGGATATTATATACACACCAGCACTGTCTGATCCTGTCCTGATAATCTGTAGTCAGTATATACCTGGATATTATATATATATACACCAATGCTGTCTGATCCTGTCCTGATAATCGCAAGTCTCAACAGCCCATAAACATGACTTAGGGCACCTCTGTGTTACTATGGCAGCCATGGGCCTACATGCAGCCAGCCAGGTCCAGCATCATAGATAGTTATATATATATACATGTTAGTATAATACTGTATACCTGGATAATATATAGACACACATATTTAGTGGTTCTCATAATTAGTATTGTCTGTGTCATTGTATAGATATGTATTCCTGTTACATGCCAAGGTCTGAATAAGTAACAGCTGCCGCACATTTTATGAGTGTTTTCATACCTTGCTCTTTCCTGTATTTTACCCCCTATTGGCTTAGAAAAAAAAAATATCTTTACTACACCCACACAGATGTCTTTGCATGGCTGACTGGGGGTGTGAAGGAACAAGAGCCCCCCTCCCCCCACTTTGCCATCCATATTAATGCTGCAGTCAGGCTGTGATGCTATATATGTATACAGTACAGTGCCTGAGATGCTCTGCCTCCCATCAGTTATCTCTGCTTTGCTGCTGTTGTTCCTTTCCTTCTGTGTAGTTTTCTTTCATCTTTCCATCCATCTTCATTCATCTTGTCAGTCGTATCACTCCATCCCTCCGCCCATATTCTGCCAGTTCTTTTATGATCCTTCCATGTCTTTTTCTTTCTAAGGGAATATGGCATCCGGTGCCAGTGTGTGAGGTGAGCCCGCGGTTATTTATCACACCCAAGTCTAAATCGAGTATGAGGCAGTAATCTATGGAAGGACTATGACAAATCCTCCCCGCGCTCCTCATACACATGTAATGCAGCCAGCCTTGGGGAGAGAAAAATGATCACGAGCGTAAAAAAGATTAACACTATCCATCCCAACCAGTCTATATATCTCTACTCTACTCTACCCTGATGCGTTTCAAAGAATAAGGTTGGGTTGTGTTTTATTGTAATAATTACCCCCAATAGAACCCCCAAAACCAGGCTGAATGTGTTACACATAAAGCAGTATCTGATGTTAAAAGGGAACCTGTCATCAGCTTTTATTCATTTAAACTCCAGAACTCACAGAATCATGGAATCTGAGTCATCTGTGATGCTAGGAGTCTTTGCCTCCCTATGGTCCATAATGTCATCATGTTATCATGATGGGACAGTATTCGCGCAGAGACTAGGACTCGTATAGGACAGTCTCCGAAAGGCCAAGCCTTGAGTAATCACGGATGTTTTGGTGGAACAAGAGGGAACCCAAAATAAGGGGCTAGCCTAGGTTTTGTGATTGATTGGGGCCCAACCACAAAGATTGGTGGCACCACCAGCATTTCACCTCATTGATGGAGCTGGAGGTCGAGCCATGCTAACACCACGCTGCCATTGTCTATTGCTCTGTTGAAACAGTATGTCCATTTAACATAGATAACCAGGACTGGTAATCGATTATTTTTAATAGGTCCATATCTATGTCTTTTGATAAAGCAAACAACATATTCCAAGTCTATTCCTTAAAATAGTTAAACCTTTGAAGCAATTTTATTTCAGAAATGAATAGAACAGGTGATAATAGTAAGTTATGTAATATACGTCAATAAGGAAAGCAGCTTCTGTGCTTTTTCTGCTTTTTTCTCCTGTAGTGAGCAGTGTATCCAAAAGCCTTCAGAGATCCTGGCCATTTCAGACAGATAAGGAGGAGAATAATTAACTCTTTCATAGAGAATATTTCACTTGATGTAGCTCTCTGAGCAGATTAAACTATTCATAGACTGTCTGTAAGGAGATAAGTCATTAGACACTGTATCAGTTTCCTTTATCTCTCGGCTGTCAGTGGATACAGGACAGAAAACTGAGTTAAACAAACTGATTAATAGAGGGAGAAAGGCAGTATATTACAAAGTTTACTATCCTCATCTACATTATTAATTTATAAAATTTTGTTAATGGTTGATAGCTGTTTAACACATTGGGCTTCTTTTTGTTCCATACATACAAAAAGAGAATCATCCGATTACCGATCATCTAAACAGTGAAGCTTGTACCCAATAGTGGATTATAAAGGTTTTTAGGCCTAAAGTGGTCAGTCTTAAAGAGGACCTGTCACCCAGTAATAGCAGTGTTAAACTGCTAGCTTTATGGGAACCTTCCGATAGACTGGCCGTCCACTGTAAGCTCTAGCTTTAGTAAGCAGCTACTAGAGCGTTTTAAGAGGGTTTTTTTAGGGTGTCAGATCATCTTTAAGCTCGTTGACCCCAGTGTAGAAGGACATTTTTGGCGCACCTATAACATAGAGCTTGCCACACAATTGTATTGGTCCTTGCATGATAATTGTGCGCACATTCCGACTGGAGCGGCCTTTATGTGCACAAATTTGTGTTGCATTGGGCACAGTGCAGCCGCACCATAAATGAGTCACTTTTGACACAAATGTGGCGCGGACACTTCTTAGATACATGTGCAAGCAGTTTGCACATAAAAGAACATGCAAAGTCAGAACGAAAACTGGTGCAGGAGCTTCAGTAAATGTTTTCTTGGATGTTGTTTGGGGTGTGGATGGAATCTCATCCCCTGCCAGTCAGTGCTGGACCAACATGTGCACATAGAGCAGCAGCCATAGCTAATGTAAGTATTACTAACTTCATTAAGAAACAAGGAAGCATGTCCAGCATTATTACAATGTTCACAGCACAGCAGCTAGCCGAGCCAACTGTCATAGCAACAGCAACAAAATATGCATGAAAACTGATTTTATATGAAACATTAACTTGTTAGATTCTATATATAGCTCTTCAACGCTTGTTGTGAAAGTATGTTAATTAATTTGTAGGAAATTCTTAAATGTATACACATTAAACATGACTACAATTTAATGTCCATACATTATAAGTAGAACAGTATCCCTTGAATATCCAATCTAAGGATAACATGTTATAGAAAAGGACAGGCTGAGCAAAATATGTAGTGTCCTATCTGCAGAAAGCATGTTATAGAACAGGACGGGCTAAGCAGATTGTACATAGTGTCCTATCTGCAGGCAGCATGTTATAGAGCAGGAGGAGCTTGGCACATTATACATAGGGGCACATTTACTAAGGGTCCGTTTGACGCATTTCCATCGGGTTTCGCAAATTTTACTTTTTGTGCTGAATTGTCCCGGGTTTTTGGTTCACGCAATCGGATTGTGGTGCATCGCCGCCAGCTTGCATGCGACACAAATCGGGGGGCGTGGACGTCGGACAACTCGACTGATTCCGACAACCCGACTGATTCTATCTGCAGGCAGCATGTTATAGAGCAGGACAAGCTGAGCAAATAGTACATAGTGTTCTATCTGCAAGCAGCATGTTATACAGCAATAGGAGCTGAGCATATTGTACATAGTGTCCTATCTGAGGTGCTATTTCAAAGGTGGATAGTATATTGGAAGTTGGAGGATTGGGCATAGAAATGGGTTATGCACTTGCGTCATAGAAACAAAAAGTAAAATTATGTTCTTAACAGTCAATTACTGCAGTAGAGAAAGACAGGCGGCTTAAATACAATTTAAGGATGTATCAAAAGAGCAATAGATTCTCATGATAAGGACATTGTTTTGCCCTTATACAAATCACTAAAATATTTTGTACAATTTTGGGCACCTGTGTATAAGACCAGGGCTGGCTCCAGCTCCTTTTCGGAGAAGGGGGCTGCATCTAATAAATAAATGAGGGATTGAGGGGGGGGGGCTTTATATAAAATAACCATGTGGGAACTGTATATCAAATAACCATGAGGGGGCTGTACATAAAATAACCATGAGGGTTTGGGATGATAAACTATGGTATATTTTAGGCAATAGGAGACTGTTAGCTTCTGAATTTTTAATGCCGCCACATGAGTTCACTGCAAAGGGGCCTACAGAGGCTCTGCCGCCCAGGAGTGTACTGAAACCTGGAGCCGACCAAAAAAATCAAGTTATGTGAAGAAAACATTTGTTTGATCTCATATGTTGAACTTGATGGACCGGCATCTTTTTCATACCATATACTATGATACTGTAAACTATAGGCAGCATGTTATAGAGTAGCATAAGCTGAGCAGATTGTACATTGTGTCCTATCTGCAGGCAGCATGTTATAGAGCAGGAGGAGCTGTGCAGATTGTACATAGTGTCCTACCTGCAGGCCTCATGTTATAGAACAGGAGGAGCTGTGCAGATTGTACATAGTGGGAGTCATTTACTAAGGGCCCGATTCGCGTTTTCCCAACGTGTTACCCGAATATTTCCAATTTGCGCCGATTTCCCCCGAATTGCCCCAGGATTTTGGCGCACGCGATCGGATTGTGGCGCATCGGCGCTGGCATGCACGCGATGGAAATCGAGGGGCGTGGCCGAACGAAAACCCGACGGATTCAGAAAAAACGCCGCATTTAAAAGAAAAATGTGTCGCGGACCTTGCACTTACCTTCACTCAGCCCAAGCCGGTGAACTCCAGTGCGTTTCGGGGAACTTCACCTGGTGGACGTCGGAGGAACTGCCTTAATAAATCCCGGCCGGACCCGAATCGAGCGCAGAGAACGAGCCGCTGGATCACGAATGGGCCGGGTAAGTGTCCTATCTGCAGGCAGCATGTTATAGAACAGGAGGAGCTGAGAGGAGCTGAGCAGATTGTACATAGTTTCCTATCTGCAGGCAGCATGTTATAGAACAGGAGGAGCTGAGAGGAGCTGAGCAGATTGTACATAGTGCCCTATCTACAGGCAGCTTGTTATAGAGCAGAAGGAGATCCATTTTGGCCATGGATGAAGATGTTGCAATGTTAAAAACCAGAACAATGGAATAAACTGCACTAAATGCCACACATATTAGTGTTCCCATTACACTTGGCCTCATAACATTTCTATAATTCTTTATCAGCGTCTTTCATCGCCATCTCAATAACATCTCGTTTTTAATTAGACAGCTATATAAAAGCAATTATTGAAAAGGTAGTATATAAATATTTCCACAGTGTTAATTATATTTTACTATGTGTGTTGTTGGGTGGCGTTAAATCTAATTGATTTTTGTTTTTGGCAAAGAAAATTATTATATACTGTCTTCTTTTATCATTTAAAAACTTACATTTTTTGATATGAGATGTGTCCAATAGAGACACATTTAATATTTAATAAGCGTTCATTATTTACTGTATTTAGATTAGCTTTTTTTATTAATATTGTTATTGCAGTGGCTGGGTGGAATACTTACTATGTAGGTCTAGGATGTATCCCACTCCATGCTAATACAATGGGATACCTCCTCCAGTTTGGCTCCTCCCTCCTGAAAGCAGGAGGAGCAAACATTGGGAACAGCCATTGAGTGGCTACTGTCAATGTTCAAGGGGTTTCCCCAGTGATGTCACTGTTCTTATAAGGAAAGCTACATGAATGTGTACCTCCCAGACTCACTCTAAGCGGAGGCCTGGGATGCATCTGCCTCTCATAGGCTTTCATGGCCTCAGCTGAACCTACACATTGTTCAGCAGGAGGAAGCAGGATGGAAACACATTGGGGTAGATTTATGAAGCTGTCTGAAAGTCAGAATATTTCTAGTTGCCCATGGCAACCAATCACAGCTCCCCTTTAAAATATTCATGAGCACTGGTAAAATAAAAGCTGAGCTGTAATTGGTTGCCATGGGCAACTAGAAATATTCTGACTTTCACACAGCTTGATAATTGTTTCCTACATCTTTCCATTCTGTGTCTCCTGCAACTGAGTATTCGTCTATGGGTAAATACAGGCAAATACAATGGGGCAGATTTACTTACCCGGTCCATTCGCAATCCAGCGGCGCGTTCTCTGTGCTGGATTCGGTCCGGCCGGGATTTATTAAGGTAGTTCCTCCGACGTCCACCAGGTGGCGCTGCTGCGCTGAAGAGCATCGGAGCGCACTGGAATACACCGAGGCGGGCTGAGTGAAGGTAAGTGCAAGCTCCGCGACACTTTTTTTTTTTTAATGTGGCGGTTTTTCCGAATCCGTCGGGTTTTCGTTCGGCCACGCCCCCCGATTTCCGTCGCGTGCATGCCGGCGCCGATGCACCAAAATCCGATCCCGTGCGCCAAAATCCCGGGGCAATACAGGAAAAATCGTTGCAAATCGGAAAAATTCGGGTAACACGTCGGGAAAACGCGAATCGGGCCCTTAGTAAATGACCCCCATGTATCCATATAACATGATGTGAACATAGCCCAAGCTCCTATAACAAATAAGACATGCAACACAACTCCTAAGACTAAAATCAAGCACACAATTTCTGCCTATTGATACGTCTCCCCAGTGACTGACATGGGAACATTTCTTTTGCAAAGCAAAATTCTCTGTGACAACAGATGCAACCTAACCACCAAAATAGGAAGTCCATCCACCCATATAAAAAACACTCCAATTTTACTAATGCCAAACCTTTATTAATGTCTCTTTCTAAAGATGGAGATAAGAATTTAATGGATGTTCAGTTTCTAAACTATATATTATGACAGCTTCCTCATTTCTATTGTTGAAGAAGGAGTCCTTGAAATTAGGAAGTTGCTTTCAATGCTACTACCTTGAAGTTTCAGCAGCCTTTAAAAAAAAATTAAATAAAAATAAATGAAAATAAATAAAAATAAAAAAATAAATTTTGAAAAAATAAATATATATATATATAAATATATATATAATTATACATCTATTCTATAATATTGTTTTTAGTTTCCTTTATTTATTCTTTAATAATAGTAATACATCGTGAACTTCATTTCTACTGACAAATGTTTGACCCAATCTGCAGGATCTGCCAGGAAACACCCATCCTGTATTATCTGGAGAGAATCGCTGATATCACATGCTTACGAGTCCACAGTCACAAAGACTTTTGTTCCATAAAAGCTTCAGGCCAGGGTTGATATGGAAACATGATTGTAAATGAATACACACATAACCACTAATATGCTGACAAATAGGCTATTAGAGAACCAGGATCAGAGAAATTCTCCCACAGTCCATTGATTATTACAGACTTGTGTCCCGCTCAGAGCGGAGCTTTCATCACCTCCAACAATTCCAGCCCTTTGCATCATTTAGTAGGTGCTGTTACACCTAATCCAGGTCGGAATTTTATCTGTAGCCCTCACTGTTCCCTAGAAAAGACGTCATTCCATTGATTCCAGCACAGTTGGAATATTTTCTGTAGCCCACATAGTTCCTAAGCCATCATTGCTTTTCATTTTAACAACCAGTATGTTAGTACTGTTCTGCACCGTCAGGTGGGTGGTGCCAGGCCGTCTGGCCCAGCCGAGGAACACCCACCTGACTGTGGAGAGCCTAAGTAGCATATTGATACATCTTGGGCTGTATAAAATTGTAAGCCCCTTACTAGTCTAATTTTTTCAATTATTTGACATTTAAAAGGGTTGTCCAAATTTTAATAGGGTAAGCATAAGGCTCATCCATATTATACTTACCCTATTAAAATTTCCTGTTCTCCCCCAGGAGCCATGGGTCACTGTGATCCCTGGGAAGGAGAAATCGGGACATCCTGTATCCAGCTCATTACTGTCTGCACGCTCCCACTGTAGTATTACACATATTACTGTTTGGAGGTGCGGATATCCTGGATATGCCACTCCCAATACTGATATGGGAGTGGTTATGAAGGAGGAGGGGTGCAAACAGTAATGACTGCAGCCCCCTCCATCCGCTGGAAGCCAGCAGGATGTTACAGGAACTGCCAAGTCCGGCTGCCACAGGATGTTAGAGGAAGTGCCAAGTCCTGCTGCCACTTGATGTGAAAGGAAGTGCCAAGTCCTGCTGCCACTGGATGTCAAAGGAAGTGCCAAGTCCTGCTGCTAGGGGATGTCACAGGAAGTCCCAAGTCCAGCTGCCATGGAATATCCCAGGAAGTCCCAAGTCCTGCTGCCATGGAATGTCACAGGAAGTCCCAAGTCCTGCTGCTAAAAGATGTCACAGGAAGTCCCAAGTCCTGCTGCCATGGGATGTCACAGGAAGTCCCAATTCCTGCTTACGACGGTGAAAAGAAACTTTAACATAATAAGTATATATGGGTGACCCTTTTATGGTCACTCCCTTTTTATTTTCTCTACAGTTCAGTATCAAACTTGGTGGGTAGTTTGGGTGACCATGTGGTGCCGCCCAAACCTGATCAACGCTAACATCAGTACCAGTCTGTATGGGGCTGGTTAGGGGGTCCCACATTTTGAGGGCCCCAGTGGTTGGAAATTTATCCTGTGCATAGAGTATAAATAATCTCCTTGTAGTATCTACGTACAACTTAATGGGCATCATAATGATAGCATTGGTGATAATGAAAGAGGAAAGTCACGGATGCTTTCATGCTTTTCTTAGCACAGGAGCGATCAAAGCACATTCACTTTTAAGTTCATGAATATGCCTTATTGTTTGGAAAATGGCAAACATAATATTGCAGGAAAGTTATTTTCTGATGTCACGATCAAGGCTCTTAGGCTCAGGGGTAGAATGTAATAAACTATCTACGCATTGGGGTTACTATTGTGTGTTTTTGCAGATTTGGCATCTGAATTCCTTTAGTCATCGGTGCGGGGATGACAAGGCCATAGTGAAAAGCACATTATAGCTTAAAGACCCACAACACAGGTCAATTTGCTCTATGGGTTTTTTTCCGCAGAGTGTGGATGATCAAATTTATTGTTACTATACATTGCAGCGGATCAGACGCCTCCATGTCTGCAGCATCTAATCTGCTATATGTACATCCCATGGGACCCCCAGCTTAATGGGGAGCCTAAATCTGGGGACTTAATAACACATACACAGTATTCACTTCATTAAACTTTGGAATTTCTGAAATAATTCTATGCTATGTTTTAATGACTTGTAATTTTCTTTAAATGTGGTAATCCTTGAGGTTAATGTATAGGCAGATAGGAACCCATTTTGGTAATGTCAGTGGTAAATGGTCTGGTGACCACATATCAATGGATCACATTATCAAATTCCCTAGTTCTTATAAAAGAGCCCGTCTTTGTACTTTCCATTCTGTTGAGTGCTCTGTGTAAGGACCTTACATCCATAACCTAAACTTAGTACAATTTCTGTTCACTGAATAAATCATTTTGGCGGGTGTCTATAGATCTACAAAAACTTCACGGTGCATATTGCATATGAATTGGGAAAACTTGGCAGAAGTTTTCCATTGCATGGACCATACTGTGGCACTTTATATAGGATATCGGATAACAATCGGATCGCTGGGGGTCTGACCACTGGAACTCCGGTGAGCACAAGATTGGGGGGCACATTTACTCAGGGTCCGCGCACTGCGATTCTGTCGGGTTTCCCAAACAATTTCTGTTCTGAGCTGAATCGCACAGGGGATTGTGTTGCACGCAATCGGATTGTGGCACATCGGCGCCGGCTTGCGTGCGACACAAATGGGGGGCGTGGCCGTTGGACAACCCGCCTGATTCAGACAAACCGCAGAATTTAATAATACACCAGGAAGAAGATGGTGAACTCCGGCGGACCTGAGCGGGGAAGCGACACATTCAAGAAATCAGGCGCACGCTGTAAGTGAATCGCGGCAGCTCCGAATCCTCGTTGGACATTCCGGATCGGTGAATGCAACAGGATGGGTAAGTAAATGTGTCCCTGGGGTTCCCATTCTCACTTATTGATTGAGTGGAAGGTTGAGCATTTATTAGGAGAGAGAGTTGGAAACTGACAACCAAGTGACCCTCGTTCTCAAGATTGGTTGGGGTCTTAGCAGTCAGACTGCCACCTGTCAAAATGATTCCCTGATCCTATGGTTAGGGGATAACAATATAACTTTGTACAACTCCTTTAAAGATGTCTATACTTCTTAAAGGGGTTTTCCCACAAAACAAGTTAGTTATGAGACCTACAGATCACTAGAAGGGGTGGTCTGATGGGGTCCAAGGTACCTCTACCACACCCCTCGTCTCCTCCCTAAATGAGTGGAGCAGACGGCCCCGCATGTCCATTCTACTCCATTCATCTCTATGGAGGTGACGAACAGCACCACAATGAATGGAGAAGAATGGACATGCAAGGCCGTCTGCTTCACTCATCTCAGAGAGAGACCAGGGGTCCGACAGAGGTTCCTCGGACCTCCAATTCTTGTGATCTGTGAGGGTCACACCACTGAGACTTAGGATAGGGCCTAACGTGTTTGGTGGGAAAACCCCTTTAAAAAGTAGTTGACCAAAAACTTGTTCAGACAACAACTATTCCTCTCTAATTCTTTATGTCACTCAATTCAGCTGAGCATGCATGTTTTCTAAATCAGGAGAAGGGAGTATGTTGTGGAGTGACACCTCTGGCCCTGGGTTATCTTCAAAATTAAACATACTAAATCCATTTGTTTCTTTAAATTATCTTTCAGGAGAGAGTCAGGAGGCCTCTATCCACATAATAGACTTTGCTGGTTCTGCTGAGATCAGCGGTTTTACTTGACTTTGAATGATGACTCTGGTCTGCCTTAAGACCAGAAACAGAAATAAAATGCATAAAACTTGGAAAACACATATTCCAGCAAATAAAATCTGAACTCTGTTACGTAACATTTGCCATACAGTCTCAAGGTAGTCCTACACCACACAAGATAGCCTTCAGCTTGTTGGTCAAACAACTTTTTCTTCTGAATTTCATTAAATCCTGAATGCTCTACGCAGGGAAAAGTCGATAAGGAATTTTCCTCACAGCAGAGTATCTCCCTTGAATACAAAAGGGTCAGACATGTTGATATCCTACATGCCCAACCCTTATTTCTTCCATTTGTGTTGAGTCACACATCAATTGGTCCTACCGAAAATACTTGTTTTCAGTGAGATCTTTAGAGACTTTGTCTCTGGCTGAAGACATTCAATAATTTCATCTTATCAACCTGTAGGTTGTAGCCAATTACAAATTTAAAGGAATATAGGAGATACGACTATCGGCACCACCTGCCATTCAACTGTTTGAGAGACATTCAACGCTTTGGTCAATTCTAATATTGATAGTCTAGCTGAACCACATGTTCTGGGATCAGACAAAGACAGAGAGCGTAGGCCCAGAGACTAATCACATTCCCAGCTGTCCCTGTCTACTTGCCTCACTCTGCTTTAGCTGGTATGGGACAACTAGAAGACGTTCCCCTCCTGTGCCAAAGTGCAAAACATAAAGAAAAAGACAAGATAAAACAAAGAAGAATAGTCTTGAGAGCTGGGTCACAATAAGGAGGGTAAACACAGTACAAAATCGCAAGGCATAAGGGAAGTACGAATATTGTTGTTATTTTTATATAGAGCACCTTTCATTTCATGGTGCTGAACAATCGGAGGGAAGATGCAGACATGAAGTGAGGGAGCAGAAAAGTGCTGGCAGAATATGTTTCTTGTTGTAACTTAAGTTTTGAAATCTCAATGAATGAGCGGAATATTATACAACTGGTATTACATAATAAGTCATCAGCAGCGCTTATAATGTAACCATTCCCATTCATCTACCAACTCTACAGCTATATTACAGATCCAAGGTCAGCAGAGTTGTTGAGAAACAAATACTACAACTCTCCAACTACAGGACAATTTTCACATCACCACTGGCATCAGATCCCAGAATCTTCAACTATTCTATAGAAAAAATCAAAAGATCTTATGCGGTGCACAACTCTATGTAGCCTCAAGCTGACCTCTCACAATGCAGTCACTGACAGATGCATTTTTCAATGGGCAACGTGACTTCCTGCATTACAGGGTCACCTAACTGGTTCTGCGGAGCACAGGGATGAGCCTTGTTGTTCTTTCATAGACACAGCTGTCAGTCTGACAGTCAGGAATGTAGGGCTTTAGCGGAGACACACAGGTACGCATATAAGATCCAACAACCCTACCAGTCAGTAGTGGTGCCTACAACACAGAGACTGGATTAGACGTACAGCTCCGTTCCTTGTGTAGTGGCCTGATTGGGTAACTGCAGCTCTACTCACTTTGAAGTACTGATTCGGGCTACATTCTTAGAGAACCTATCAGCAGGTTTTTCCCCACTTAATTACTAGTCCCCTCAGGTGCAGTATGAAATATGCTTTCTAGGATTCTCTCTTTTATGTGAAATGTCCCTCTCTCATAAGCAAATATGACATTTCTCATCCCATTTTCATATGAAATTAGTCCAGTTAAGTAGTTGCAGGGGTAGAGTCACTTCAGATGCCCTTATTTTTGCTTGTATAGTATCTAGAATCATGCTTTTTGTGTCGTATTAAAGATAAGAATCTCATATTAAGATCACACCCAGCTTATGGTTCTGTGATCTACAGAACAGGACATACAGGCAGTTAAAAAAAAATAGGTGGGAACTGGATCTTTATCTGCATCTCAAATTTCTAACTATATACTTAGCTGCTTGTATCTCCAGTTCTGTAGCCCCCAGAGCCATAAGCCTGATGTGATCTGAAAGATGAGATCCTTGTCTTTAATATGACACAAAACACACATTTAGAGTGCTATTGAATCGAAGTTATACTGCCCCAGCAACCACTAAACTTGACTGATCTGACGTGGAAATGAGGTGAGGAGACTCATATTTGCCTGACTTTGGAGGCGATATCTTATAGGTAAATTTGTGAGATTTCACATAAATATTCTAGAAAGGACATTTCTATTAGTTTAGTGAGGAAAAACCTGGTGACAGATTCTCTTTAAAGAGATTTTCCGGGCAATTAAAAAAACCTTGGGGGCTGGGTTTGTAATAAGAACACTTCGTTCCAGCGTTCCCGTCTCACTCCGGTACACCTGGTTTTTGAGCCCCAGCCGGAGGTTCCAAGGGGTAAATGGCACCCCTTTTCAGCCAATGAGAACCTTCCTCAAACTAAGGGAAAACAAAGGACGTTAAGTCCCTTGGAAAGCGTAAATGATGTCCTGTGGTCCGAAGAGGGCGGTCACTGGCTGAAGCAGGTCCAGTGACCCCTCAGAACTCCTGCCGTGGTGCATGACATGAAGGAGCCGGAGCTGGGTAAGGATGCATTCTTTTTATTTACCACTCTGGCCTTTAATGTTAATTGTTAGAGCCCGACAGTTCTCATACTGATGACCTATCCTAGTCAGGAGTGGATTTACCCATAACATAACCCATGCAATTGCTTGTGGCCCCTAGATGAGTGGTGCTATACCTCCAGTTCTCCCGCACAAAAATTAACTGCAGGATTGAAGAACTGGGAATTCTAATCCTCCCTAGTGCCCAGTATTGGCACCCACAAATTACCAAAACATTTTAATGCTATGACAGATAAGGGAGCAATAGACTAAACATTTCAAGCAAAGTAATGTATTAGGGTGATTCCCCTATATATAAAGTTGCTGGGCCCCCCCCGTCTCACTCCGGTACACCTGGTTTTTGAGCCCCAGCCGGAGGTTCCAGGGGGTAATTGGCACCCCTTTTCAGCCAATGAGAACCTTCCTCAGACTAAGGTAAAACAAAGGAAGTTAAGTCCCTTGGAAAACGTAAGTGATGTCCTGTGGTCCGAGGAGGGCAGTCACTGGCTGAAGCAGGTCCAGTGACCCCAGGTCCAGTGAAGTACATGAAGTACCTGAGTAAAGGAGCCGGAGCAGGGTAACTATGCTTTTTTTACCACTTCAGCATTTAATGCTGATCGTTAGAGCCCAACAGTTCTCATACTGATGACCTACCCGAGTCAGCAGTGGATTTACCCATAACACAACCCATGCAATTGCTTGTGACCCCTAGATCAGTGGTGCTATACATCCAGTTCTCCCGCAAAGAATCAAAAATTGACTGCAGGATTGAAGAACTTGGTATTTGGGTTGTAATCCTTCAGAGTGCCCAGTATTGGCACCCACAAATTACCAATACATTTTGATGCTTTGACAGATAAGGGAGCAATAAACCAAACATTTCAAGCAAAGTAATGCATTAGGGTGGTTCCCCTATATATAATGTTGCTCTATTTTCTATAGGCACGGATCCCACTGTGCCAAATCTGTCCATATAGTCCTTCCACCAAGGATTCTGTCATTTGATGGCACGAATTGTGATGTGTTCTGCCGTCAAAAGTGATGGAAACTCTGAAAAACCTCATCATGTAAACAAAACCATATGCAAGAGTTAATTACTGTTCAAGAAAGCCCTAACAAATTCAATATTCCATCCATCTAGCACCTCAAGCCATGACGTTAATGGCAAGTGTCATATTATCTTGGAATCGTTGCTTTAGAGAAAATTCAGTGCGGGAGCCTTGATTGTAATAGCCGCGTTATGGCACAGACCAGGCAATCTGTCTTCTCTTCTGCATTTTATGGAAGACGTGCATCACATACAATAGGATCCTTCTGCAGCATCTTATGAATGCAACACGAGAAGGATAATGAAGTATATTATAAAGTGATTCGGTTAAGTAAAGCTCCGGTACGCATTTTTTCTTGTTCACTTCAATTAATATGGATTCTACAACCAAAATGCTATTTTAATACGCGCTATTACTACCTAAAATAAAATCTAAAAACACTCAGCTTGTGGATGCACAAGAACATGATAAGCATTAGCCTAAAAGGAATCAATGGATGATAATTCAAAGAAACCTAAGAGGGGGGAAAAACTTGAGCACGGGATTGGACTGAGAATCCTTTGGTTGGACCAGGCTCTGCAAATGGTGGACCACCAAGGTCAAGCAGAAGACAACCCCAATTTGGAGGTAACTGGAGCAATAACTAGAGGCTTTAGATAATCCTGGATATTACTTTTAGGATGATTCATACAATGGAATGGATTTTATTGTTTTGAATATACCTTATATCCTACATGAAGAGGCAGAGGTCCATTGTGGACAAATGGTGGGCCACCAAGGTTCAGCAGAAGACAACCCCAATTAAGAGGTAACTGTTGACACTACTTGACTGCCCTCTTCATTTCCCCCTCTGATTAGAGATGAGGGGACCCCAACTTAAATGTCCCGTGACCAATCACAGGTAGCTAGGGGGCGTCAATTTGCCAGATATGCTGTCCGGTCAGCATTCTTGCAATCTTGTAATACATCCGGGTTGGGCGGGGCGCCCCCGACCCCGTACCCGAACTTCAAGTCTCATTTCTACCTCTACGGTACACCAGTCTGACACCGTACAAGAGACTGTAGTGGCGCATCATTTTGTGGGATACAAATGTCTCGACTGCTGATTTGTACCAAATCTACAACTTTTTTGTGACATTTGCCAACCTACTCCAATTTTCACTTTAGCCTAATTATGCCAGATTTATCACTTAAATCTATATTGATTTATCACTTGATTTATATACTACAACTTTTATAAAAGGCACAAATTCACCCCAGTCCTGACCTGGCATACCTGAGAATTAGTTGTGCAAAAATGTGCACCTTTTTTTAAACTTATCACCAAAAAGTCTCAAATCCAATGCAGACATTAACGCCTCATGTGCCACATCTATCAAGCAGCTAAATCCCGTATAATAAATCTGACACACAAAAAGCACCTAAATCTAAAAATCTGGTAAGAGAACCGGCTAATGAGAAATTTGCAGCAGAATCTGCATAAAATACCATTGCAAATGTGCATTCATTACATGATTACAAATTTCAGTCTGGCTTTAACTGTAGTAACCCTTATGTATTTTTACATACAGACTATGCTCATAGAGGGTAAAAGCACATTTATAGTACCGCAATGCCCTATATAGACCTCATTCACTTGGGCCTAATGCACAGAAGCCAGGACGACTATAAGGAATGTGATTTGCCAACGGCTACATATCTCTTGGGAATTTTTGATGCAAGAATAATTTGGTTAATTAAAATATTTTAGGTAATTGCACATAATGAGCTGCTGTAATTCATTCTCCCGTATACCTCCAACCATGTGCAATATTTTTATTGTTTTATTCCATTATTGTTTTATGAATTAAGAACTACGAATTAAAAACTTTCCAATATTTTTCAGGATGCTTCTCTGGAGATTTGCATGATCCTGAGCAACCAGATGTTTTGCCTTCTGTTAAATCATGTTTTTGTTTTTTTGTGGACGTGAAAAAAATAGGGAACAACGGATGCCATATGACCTGGTATGGTGTTATACAGACCCTGCTATGACAGCCATGGGTCCCAGGTAACAAGGCAACCAAACGTTACCCTCCCAATGACTGACACCCTTCCGATGATGTCATAGGGGGCACTGAATACATACAAGTTGGCGGTGCCCATGTGCCGACTGCGGCACTCGTGGACGGCATTTGATTAAATCTGATCCACAACGGCAAATTGCAGTAGATTAACCACATGAGTACAAATGTGCTGTAGTTGAGTTGCATACAACAAATATAAGGTCTGTTTTTGCAATTTGTGGACATTAGTGTGTGGTCATCTGGTCTGCAGGCCCCCTGTACCCTTCAACCTTTGCATTGTAAAGATTGAAAGCCACACAAGACCCACAACAATAATTGACATTCTGCAGGTGAGAAGTCCCATCCACTATGCCGTTACTAAAAATCCCCACTGGTTAGTTGCTGGTGATTTCATAGTGGTTGTCTTGACCTGTCTTTTGGACCTAACTCTAACCCTATTAGTGGAGGTTCACACAACTGTTACATCAGAATCCACTACAAAAATGACTGATTTTGCATGATAGAAAAGGATAGGCCATGGGTGATAAGAAGACGCGTCAATCTCTGCCAAAAATCTCTGTTAATGTTACAGTGCATTGTAGTGGATGGCAAGAAGGACAAGGGCTTTTTACGTACATTAGTGGTCATGGGTAAGGCTGACCGCACACCAACACTGATGAATGAAAAACGGACCACGTGCAGGCTAAATTTCACAGGCCGACCACAGTGCCAAGAATGAGACTTTATGTAGCATAGTGATATATGATGTGAGGAGTCCCTGCTTCCCTATGGAACAGAAGTAGGATACTGTAGTCATGACTACAGTAAGGGATTCCTTGTATCGTATCTCACAATCCTGAATTCAGTCTGTGAAATCCGGCCAGTGCACGATCCGTTTGCACAGTGGTGTGCCACCGGGTTGTCCTCATATCGTCAGACATAGCACTTGTACTTATTACTAGATACTATGGCAAGTTCAGATGCAGCCTGGAAATTGGTGGTAAATCTCAATCCTAACCCACTGCGCCTAAAACACATATAATAGCACCATAAGTGGAATGAGCATCTGTCGGGTCATTAATAACGACGATTATATCTTAACACCGGCTTATGGGGAGAAAGGAAGAGTTAAAAAGTAAAGGACCAGTGACATGGAATGCAAATGACGGCAGGATTAAGGGATCATATGAAACAATAGGGAGGGGGGGGGGGATGAGTAGAAGTTATGTCATCAGTTACATTCATGTTATTTCTATACATGGACTCAGTAGATGTCACAGTAAATGTTGGTACTTACAGCTCCCGTCCTCCACAGGGCTCTTCTCAGGGGCTGCAAGAAATCAACAAGAACAGATTAGATAACATTCCTCCAGGTAATGTAAAGCAATATTCTCTGCATATACTGCCATACCATTACAGGTAATGACCCGAAATCAGCGATCAGATCATGACGTGAGCGAGCTGGACCCTCGGCAATGAAGGGGTGAGCCCTACCAATAAACAGCAGAGCAGTGGGAGTATACAGGAACTAGAGAGTGATCCTCAAACAGGTTCTGGAGGGCGGTGCTGCAGACTGTAAGAAATCTCCACCACCTGCACTTGCCGAAATATTACCTGTGGAACAACTCCACCCCCTAGAGCGACCTTCACATACCTGTGACACACACACACGGCCTCACATCTGAGCCTTTATAAACTCGCCTCATAGTGTAACACAACATAACTGCAGAGTCTACATAGAATAGTGTATGTATACATAGTATACTGACCTATACACCAGGAGACGGACAGTGACCAAGGTGTAAGTAACCTATGTATAAGCTGCTTGTCATATACTCTGCGTCATCCTATGCACCTACGCCGTTTCAGATCCTGAACCAAAAAACCTCAAATAAATGATATATGGGATATATGGGTATGATGACATTCACACGGTGCGTTTTGATTGCGTTTTTTAAGACACAATCCTAAGGCTCCAACCAAGATCACATACTGAGGTAACACTGCGTTTCCATTCCGTTATGGATTGTGTGTCAAAATGCACCGTGTGAATGTGGCCTCAGTGTGTCGCTCACACACATAGGGGCTCATTTACTAAGGGTTGCGAATCACACTTTTGTTGGACTGTGCGCTGTTTTAAAGGATTGCACGGCTTGGACAGGTATTTAACAGGTGTCTGCGCTGGGATTGTGTCGCACGTGATCGGATTGTGGCACAGCTGCGCTGACTTCCATGCGACACAAATCGGGGGACGGGCCATCAGATGACCCGATGATCCGACTCATTGTATCACAAGACAATGCACTTCATGCACCAGGAAGAAGAAGGTGAACTCTGGCGGACTGGAGCAGGGAAGCGACACATGCAGGATATCGGGCGCACGATCTTAGTGAATCACGGCACAGTGTATTGTCATCAGACAAAGCACTTTCAGTGAACCAGCAACCGCGTAAGTAACGCGATGGTTTGGGTGCCACAAGAGAGGGCCATAAATGCCCATGTAGAGGATCAGAAACACTCATTTGTGTTTAAGAACTGATAAAGCATTGAAAAAATAATCATCTTTTTATGTATAAGACGCTCAGCGTGCAAGTGCTTCAGGGGAAGGCCAAATCACTTGCTGTAGACAAATCCAGAAAATCAGGTCCACCCCTAGTGCACTTGAAAGATTATTTACATATTCCTGAAGGGCTTCTAAGAAATTCTGTTATCTCCTATACACAGGATAGGGAATACTAAAATGATCGATGGGGTTCAGACTGCTGGGAACCCATTCCCCTAAATGATAGAGCAGCAGGATAAATGTGTGTCCTGCCGCTTCATTCAACTTTAAGGGAGTGTTGAACATTGCAGAACACAGCGTTCAGGTATCTCCAGAACTCTCTTTCACTGTCTATAAGAGTGCCAGAGGCGACCCATTCCCATGGGTTCCATAGTATTAAATGGAGAAGCAGGACGGATGTTCATCACTTAGTGAGAATGGATCCCCTGCTCTTGTGTTCAGTGGGTGGCCTTAAGTTGGATCCTTTCCACAGTATAGGATAATAATAATAATCTATTATCTAATAAACTTCATCAATGTATGGCCACCATGGTATGTTTTTGTTTCTATAAAAGTCTCCTACATGTTTTGTTTTGGAATATATTTGTGACCTGACAGACTCACTTTAATTTGTGAGGGAACCTGGAAAAGTGTTTAGTTTCTTTGCAGTGACACTGCTGTATCACCTTTCATATAGGAAAGTTATCAAGATAAACCACTAGACTCCTAAGCACGTAAAAAGTGCAGATGTAATAACATATGGATTGGTCTTACTGTTTTCCCACAAAAATATATATATCAATCTTCAGAAAAGACTGCACTTTCAATGTGACCAAATTATTCGGGGTGCGCAGGACAGAAACCTTGTGCGTTGGCAGGAGGAGTGTAAAGACTGGAGCATGATATGCCCAGTCGTGATAAATTCTCACCAGCGTCTTAAAATATGAATTAAATTATTAGATTCTTAAATCCATTACAAAAATTTAATACTAAATAATTAGGGCAATTTATTTGAACTGATGCATCTCACCCCTCTTATTCCATTCCCTGCTGCCTATAGAGCGCTCTGACCTCTTATGGCACGCATCTGGAGACCTTTGGCTGGCTTAGGTTTTCGCTATAAGTTTTCTGGCACAAATAATATTTTATTACTCAAGCAAAGGCATCCTTGAATCCTACCCAAAAGTAAAACTACACATTAGATGGCAAACAATAGTCATGAGCCAATAATGTGCCACCCTTAGTTATTCATCAAAAAGAGGGCAATTTTTGTTTCCTATTCGTTCTCATTGGTTCCAGTTGAAAACAAGAGGATTCATTTAGACTTCAAGTTGTCTCCGACCTATTATAGCATCAGGCAGATCCAACAATAATGATACATAGATGTGATCTAACCCTAGAGTCATCTGTAGATGTCAGATAGATGTAAGATATGAGGTAATGCCAATTTGCTGAAAGAACTTGGCATAATTTCTCATTAATATGAAAGTATCGGAGTGATTGTTACATAGCCTGAAGCTTAATCTACAGAAATAAGTTTCTCTAATTGAAAATGCTATCCTATAAATTTGGGGGGGTATTTATCAGGATTCTGCGCCACGTCAGCCCTGAAATAACCGCAAATGTTATTAAAACGTATTGCTAGAACTTGCGACTATTTTTGGCAGAGAAATGCTTAGAAGTGGCGCTTCCTTCTAAATCTTATTTCTTAAAGAGTCGGATGTTGTTACAATCCACATTGAGGCTATTGTACAGACCTTGCAGTGCTAACAAGCCCCCAGGTTTCCCCAAATCTCATAAGTCACACAATAGAAGGAGGAGGCGGCACTCGCTGCTTGCAATCCCAACAACTTTATTCCTGTGGCTACATAAGACAAATACATGGCGCTCTTAGTTAACGGCGCATGATAAATAACTCCCATAATGCTGATATATAAAACCTGTAGAAGGAAGAGACACATCAATAGATCCCATCAATCTTGCATTTTATTCATTAAAGAGGTTGGCCACTATCACAAAACTTTACCAGGAAGTGCAAGACTATAATGGAGTTACCCTTATTCTGAAAGTTTGCTGGGATACGTGGGTCACATGACTCCCAGGCAGCAGGACTCAGGACTTCCTGTGATGTCCGATGTCGTTCTGGAGACCATGCAGTCATCACTGTTTGCTCATTTACTAAGGGTCACACGCTGCACTTTTTGGACCATGCACATTCATCATGGCTAAAACGGCTTGCACAGGTATTAAGAATTGTCTGCGCTGGGATTGTGTCGCATGTGACCCTTTCGTGGCGTGTGCCGTTGGACGCTCCGAACTGATACCGAGTGCCGTCTCCCACACCCTATGTTAAATGTGCAGCACAAAAAAGATGGTGAATTGTGTCGGACCAGTGCGGGGAAGCGACACATTCATGATTTCACGCGCATGACCTTAGTGAATCGCCACATGCAGCATTATACACGGAAAGAGCACTTTTAGTGAACTATAATGACTTTGTAAGTAAATGTACCCCAATGTGCCAGAGACTTTCACAAATCCCTGCAAAGTTTTAACAGGGTAAGTGTGTGCGCTGTCCCTAGGTGATCCTATTACCTATGTAAAGTTTTGTGATAGTGGCCAACCAACCCCTTTTCTATGCCTAAGAGTCCAATGGGCGGTCCTACTTGACTTATTAAGATACTGAAGTCTCAAAGTTGTACAGTTCTACAATGTAGGATATTAATCACTGATCAGGACTCACTCCTGAACTGAAGTCATTCAAATTAATAAAATCTGCTAAATTGACTTTTTTCCCTAAAACTATACAACAGCACACGGACGTATACTTTTTTTTTATATCGTGAACTTATTATTCACTGATCCATTTGAAAGCTGTAGAAAACTCAGAGAAGATCCTACCTTTATTTTTGGGTACAAAAATGTTATACACGTGTGGTCCATATTTATGATGCAGTTTATAGGTAACACAATCGTGTGACCTCATTTGCCAGTCTCCTTTTTGTGCACATCCGCAAAATCGCATGACCTACGAAGAGTTTTTACAGACATATGCCAAGGCAACAAATTACACACTGATGGCACAAGGATTGCAAAAACGGACCCCAAAACTGTGGTTTATGACTCTAGAACAGCTACACATTCATGTCTAACCTTAAGTCAACCAAAGTTTTCTTTAGTGTTGAGTTTCAACATCATGTTTCGGGGTGGAATAAGCCGACTCTGCCTTATTCTGTAGACTTGACCACATTTTCTCTTATGGTTACTTTAATAGCAGTCAAATATGTCTTCTGCTGTCTTATCCTAAAATGTATCTCATTTACACATATCCTCCCCAGACTACACTATGGTAGAATGTGCAAGGACTATTTAAAGGGAACCAGATTTTACCTTATTAAACTAGCAGCCCCCAAAGGTAAAGTTTAAAATGTACTTTCTAGAATAAAAACTCCTCCAATGTCATGTGAAAATGTGCAGAGAAGACTCATATTTGAAATTAGTCAAGTTTAAAACCTTCAAAATTATCTTCTGTTCTGTATGACCTAGAAACATGCTTCCGGTGTCATCTAAAAGATAAGAATCCAGTCTTGCACATTGCATCAGGCATGTGGTTTTGTGAACTACTGGAGAAACAGCTGGATTCTTGGATTTTTATTCGTACCTCCCATTTTTAACTATTTCTTTAAATGAAAGAACCACAAGCCTGATGTAATCTAAAAGATGAGATTCTTATCTTTAATATGATACCATATTTTCTGGTATAATTGATTTGAAGATGGAGGCATCTGAAGTGCTTCTCGCCTGCAGCTTCTAAACTTAAAAGGGTTTTCCCACAAAGGAAAGTAAGGCCCTATCCACGGATCCCGCAGAACACGAAAACGAGGGGTTCGTCGCCGCGCATGAAATTGTCAATCGCCACGCTCACGATCTCCGTCAGCTTGATAGAGATTGATAGACCAGAGCGGTCATGCACGGCCGTCTGCTCCATTAATTTGACGGAGACCCTCGTTTTCACAATCTGTGCGGGTCTCAGCCCGTGGAAAGGGCCTAACTTGCCTTTTTGGGAAAACCCCTTTAAATGGGTTGTCTGGTTAATAGCAAGATAGGCCCTATCCACAGGATCCACTGATAAGTGGGGGTCTCCGTGATGAATCACGAGAATGCAGGTCCATTGTACCCCAGTTACGCCCAAGATCGGCGGAGCAGCCAGTCCAGTCTCTATGGCACTGACGGAGATAGCCAAACATCACACTCGTCTGTCTGCTTGTCTGTCAACTCTATAGAGATAGGGGATAGGGCCCATTTTGCTATTAACCAGACAACCCCTCTAACTTATCTCAGGCAAAATATGACTCTTCTCTTCTCATTTTCACATGACCTTGGAGGAGAACAAGTGAGATTTCACATAAAAGAGGGAATTCTAAAAAGGGACATTTTATACCCTACCTGTGTGGTTAGTAGTTTAATGAGGTCATATCTGCTGACAGGTTAAAATACAATATACACTGTATACTCCATTTAATACTCAATTTAGGAACGGTGATTTTATTTTCCTTCTCCATAGATAGTGGCCCAGCTATTATAAGTCCACCTCACTTGTAAGGCACCACAGCGTGACAGCTAATAGACGCTAGTCTGTGTGTTCATATCAATGAGTAAAGCAGTATGCGACCTTGACTTAGTTTGACGTTGTCTGGCTACAAAGATAAAAAGAGGATTGCAATAAAATGCGGAACAAATATCTGCCACAGTCTCTGTAAGAGTTGATGGCTCTTATATCATACAATACTCCTAGAAAATCACACATTTATGCTCCATAACAGACTATATGACACAGTTCAAGTTTGACATGGCTAACCTAAGGGCACTGAGAGGTGCCTATGTCTAAACGTGTTCTCCTTCACAAAAGTCACTGTATAGTTATGTATTAAAGGGAACATTAATGGTGAAAGGTATGTGAGAATGTGTAAGGTAAAGGTCACGACAGCAGCTCCACCGCTCCACAAAACCGATCTCCGTAGAAGAGGCCAGTAACGGGACGTAGGTACAGTATGTACTAATAATCTAATAAAAGGAGAATGTTGTATGGCTAGTTATCCCCTATGTCCAGGATAATGGATAATATGCTGATCTGTGGGGGTCTGACTGGTTGGTCCTTCACATATGACAAGAACAGATGTAACAAGGGGGAACGGCACCTGGATTTTTTAAACAGGTGATAATAACAATGGTTAAACATTCGTTGAACCGCTTTAAGAAACAGACCCTAGTGATAACAAGTGATTAGCTCCAAGCCTGCTCCAAATAAGTAACATGGAACATATGGCAGGCACATACAATGGGCAGAATACTGCTCCAGGGTCAGGAGACCAAGTATCATAGTAATATATGATATAAAGAATTACTGCAACAACCATGGAACAACCATACCATACTGAAAACAATATTACCCATTGAGATGCAGGGACTCCTTACATCACATATAACTATGATGCTTGGACTCCCATCCCTGGAGCAATATTCAGTATATAAAATGTAGCCACTACACAGTCGGACTGCGCACACTCATGTGATTTAGATCTTAGACAGTTTTTTGTTTTACCTGTGTAAAGGCAAATCCTTAAATTAATTTTTTTTTACAGTAGAAAAGTTTCACGTTTATAAATAAATGCAACAATGCAAATGTAACCTGTTCGGGCTTCAGCGTCATTCTCTGCCCGTAGAGGACGACAGAAGATGCACTGTTGACTTAGTTGACATTCTAACCTAGTTCAGCACTAGTCTGAACACTGCCTTACTTCACTCCTGGTTGGCTTTGATTTCCATAAAACATGTCTGTCTCCTGTTGCCTTTCTTCTGGGCTGCAGACAGTTAAGCTAGCAGTGATGGACAAATGCATCTTCCACTCACATTCCGCTGTGCTAATCTGGATTGTCTGGATGTCAGGGGACTGGAACTCTGATATCTCATAAGAAGATTGTTTGTCTACTTCCCAGTTGCTTTTGCTTCTTGATTCTGTACTGCATTGTTCTATTGGTTTTCATTCGTACTTATATGACTATACTTTTGTGTTTGTTTTGTCCAGTCTTGGTCTCCTTTTTCTCACTTTGGCCCAGGAAGGCAACGTCGATCTGTTGTCACCTACCGTTTAGAGTAGGAGAGGCAATTAGGTAGGATAAGCTGGGTGGGTGGGGGGGGTAGCTTTAGGGCTCACTGTCTTATTGTTCGTTTCCTATGAGGAACATTTTTAACATACAAAAGTAAAAGAGATAAAAATAAATCTACAGCTTTGTGTAGATTGGATTTACATGGACTGTCTTCTACTGTTTCTGTATGCCAGCTTTTGTCCACATGCATCTATGAGAATCCAAAATAATGGATAGAGGAAATATCCGCATCTGCGATTTTGATGATGTATGCAAGTATATCATGGGTTTTTTTGCCAAAAATAATTATATTGACAGAACTGTACAAATAGCAAAGACAGAGTTTCTCACTATATGGGCACAAGATGCATATGACACATAGTTTCTTGAATAGATATTAAAGGGCTATTGTGAGTAGATGATTAGGCATTAAATAGTTTCATCTAGAAAATGCTTGTAAAGAGTGAAATTTAATCATTTGACAGATAATTACAGATACAATCTTATAAAGTATATTATAATTCCCAATTTAAGGTTATATCTACCCACTTCCTGGAGGAAGCACGGTGGCTGAGTGGGTAGCACTTCTGCCTTGCAGCACTGGGGACCTGGGTTCTAGTCCCAGGGTCAACATCTGCAAAGAGTTTGTCTCTGTGTTTGCGTGGGTTTCCTCCGGGTCCTCCAGTTTCTTCCCACACTCCAAAACATACTGGTAGGTTGTTTAGATTGTGAGCCCCATGGGGACAGGGACCAATTGGTCATGTTTTGTGCAGCGCTGTGTAATCTGTAGGCGCTATATAAATAAGGAGTTATTATATTATTATTATAGTCCTCTGCATCAGTTTTATGTTGTGGCTACTAGGGTCTAGGTAAGGGTTTTCTGATGAAAGCACATAGACATCTATGCAGCCTCTTACTCAATAGATAATGTAAAAGAGCATGGGGGACCTGGAGGATCCAGATCAATAGTTTCTGCTGATGTGGTTTAGGTCTGATCCCAGCCGTGTTTGTGTGTTAGAGATTAGAAGGGTAAAGCCCATTGCCCACAAGTGAGTTTGGTGGAAACTGGCTCCGTGTTCTTGCTGGATTGATGGTACATCAGTGGGCAATGACGTATGAGATACGTCCTGGATTCTAGGAGCCATAAGTTCAGATCCCCGGCCTAAAATCTCACCTAGAATCACACATGTTCTATGATTGTCATATATTGGGGCACATTTACTTACCCCGTCCACGGAGTTCACCAAAAGTGCATTGTCCGACGATCATGCACTGTGCCGCGTTTCACTAGGATCGTGCGGTCAATATCCTGCATGTGTCGCTTCCCCGCTCAGGTCCGACAGAGTTCACCTTCTTCTTCCTGGTGCATGTAAGTGCATTGTCTTGCAACACAATTTAAAAGTTAAATACCACGCTCAGTCTGAATAAGTCGGATCATCCGACGGCACGCCCCCTGAATTTGTGTTGCATGGAAGCCGGCGCAGCTGCGACACAATCCCAGGGCAAACCCCTGTTAAATACCTGTCCAATCCGTGCTATCCCTGAAAAGAACGGACAGTCCGGCGAAAGTGCGATCCGTAACCCTTAGTAAATGAGCCCCATTGAATGATCTTTTTTTTTGGGATAGAGGGAGAGGATGAACATTCCATCCTCTTATCAGAACCTCGGATCACTGAACCTAATGGACACACTGGGGAACATTTACTAAGGGCCCGTGGAGCGCATTTTTGTCGGGTTTCCCGACTATTTCCGATTAGTGCTGCATTTAACAGGGGTTTTTGGCACATGCAATCGGATTTTGGCACATCGGCGCCGGCTTTCACGCGGCACAAATCGGGGGGCGGTCCGTCGGTCAACCCGACTGATTCGGACAAACCGTGGAAATTTAAAAACCAAATTGTGTTGCAAGATCAGCACTTACATGCAACGGGAAGAAAAAGGTGAACTCCGGCGGACCTCAGCGGGGAAGCGACACATGCAGGAAATTGGACGCACGATCTTATTGAATCGCGGCAACTCCGAATCCTCATTGGATATTCCGGATCGGCGGCTTCAACGGGACAGGTAAGTAAATGTGCCCCACTGCGTTCAGCTCTAAGACCAAACTTGTGGGCAACGACATCACAAGTTGTCCAAGCTTGATCCATCATAAAGCGTCAACCCAAAATAATGAAAGGTTTGGTAAATTTGAATTTAAAAAATAACACATTTAAATTGATTAATATCTTAGTCCTGCATAACGGGAGATATCAGAGAAAATACTGATCAAACTACTGAACTGCATATACTGAGCTACAATTCCCAGAATTTTACAGGGCCCCATTGTACAGTGTTATCTTTAAGGAAACGGAGAGCATAATTATAAAGTACAGTAGGTCACTGTCCCTAAGAACATAAGTACTACACTATATACACTATAGACCTCTGGAAAGTCTCTATACACAGGCCTCAATGACTGCTAGAACAAGGCTACGTCCTGGTGTATTTGGACAGGGGTTACAATAGATCTGCTATGGTTGTGGTCTTTGTTTTCTCTGTAAACCTAGAATATAGGAAATCAATTAGAGGAGGCTTCTTGTCTGTTTTCTTTTGCTCAGGCAGAACCAGCCAGAAAGAGAAAATAATTCTATTTATACAGAGGACGCTGATATAGGGAAATTGTACTTCATGTGGTCTCTGAACACCACAGGAATCACCCAGAGAAGGCGGCTAATTGGCTGATCGGCCGCTTTTAGTGCTTCCTGTTGGGGAGAATCCCAGGAAATGGAGTGCTACCAGAATCGGGGGAAGGATGGAAACATCGAGGAGTAAATACTGTCTTATTATGGGTTTATAATAAGAAGTATTTTATTATTTCTATCATTATCCCCTGTAGAATTAGATTTTTTCCCCAATACTCCTGAATATTCAGTTATATTCTTAGCAAACTCCACTAGTCACAATCCAAAATGGAGCTATGTTATTAAGAATAAAATTCCAACCAAAATGTTGCATTCTTGGGAAAAACAAAAGACATTGGCCCACACTTATCAAAAACAGTGCAAGCTAGATGCAGTTTTCCTCATGAATGTGTAGGGTGCGCCTAATTATTGAATACTGGAGCTCGGTCTGCCTGTGTAGTCTGCAGGGGGCGCCAGATTCAGGAATTGTGTTGCCCATTCTTCATGAAACCGGAGCCCCCTGCACTGCTCAGACAGAGTGCCCCTTTTTTTTTTTGGTGCACCTTTAACACAGGGCATGCGACACAATGCATGATAAATGTGTTGCATGGTCCGACAGAGCACCGGAGCGCCCCCTTCAGTGCTGTATTTTGTGTTACAGCCGGGCCACAAAAAGGGTCATTTGCAACACAAATGTGGTGCGGACACTTCTTAAATACCTGTGCAAGCAGTTTGCACCTAAAAGAACAAAGTCCAACAAAAAATTGTTGCACAGCCCTTTGTAAATGTGGGCCACATCATGCAACACAATTCTGTCCAGTGGCAGTAATAAATGTAGCACATGGTCCGACTACCCTTTAGGTGCAGAACTTGTGGCGCGGCGGACATGGTGAAGCTGTGATACAATACTCAAGCACACACTTTATAAACACGTGTGCAAGCACTTTGCATGTTCTTTTCAGTGCAAAGTCAGACAGAAAACTGGTGCAAACACTTGGGCCATTGGGTTCTGAGACTGAACCCCTTCCCAGCTCTCCCTGCCTATTTGTCTGGCCAACCAGTCGATGTTCCCTACCTGTGCCAAAGCAATGCGAAAAGACAATGCAAACAGAGCGGGATGGCTGCCAAATTTGGGACAAAGGCAGGAGGACAATGCAGTACAAAATCAGTAGGTAAAAGATAGCAGAATAAAGAATGACAGAATACACTGCAGCTGACTAAGTGCTAGACTATAGACTACTGAGTCATAAGACCTTATATGAGAATCCAAGTCCCAGTCCAGAAGGTGATCAGATCAGTACTCTGGCATCAGACAGGGTGACAATGGGAGTGGAGAAAGTTTCTAACAATCACGACAGGTCACTATTAATGAACCAGAGCAAAGTCTTCAGAAGACAGATGGGTGTGGTGCAAATCAATCAAGGTAGAATCAGGTATAAACCAGTGCTAACAATGGCGATATCAGAGCGAAACGCAATGACACTATCAGCACATCCTAAGCCGTACTTCACAAATGTTACAAAGAGCAGAGTTGAGTTTGTCATATACCATAACAAATAGTAATACCCTGATTGTCAAGAAAAATCACCCACGTGACAAATTCATCTCTGCTACATCTGAATGTAACAGTTATGAATGACACTGATATATGTCATGTCATGGAGAAGCAAATCCCAGCACAGACTTCTCTACCAGGAGGTTACTGACCGAGAGAATATGTGTACTGAGAGTCTGCACAGGGTACAGCCTGTAAACCCGACCAAGAGAGCACGGCATGTCATACACTTACTCAATGTTTAGCACATAACAGAGAAGCACAATGTGTACATGCATACAAATAGTGCAGGTCCGAGTACTCCACTGACAATACACTCACAGATACTTCTCTCAGAGACAGACAAATAGGAAAACCCATGTGTATACGCTGGATGGATAACATGGATACACTCTTTTGTATGAAATAGATACACAGTATAAAGAAACACATTGCAGTGATTTATATACAGCATATAAAGTCCTGGCAGGGCGATTGCTCATGGACAGTTAGAGATCACATGACCCTCCATCTGTGGCCATTTTATGGTCAGGAATGTCTGATGAGGTAAAAGACAGGAGGCTTCACTTTACATATCAAGAAAGTGCAGAACTTTTAAACAATGTATTTTGGTAAATAACCTGCTCCCCCTTACATAAACTTTACTAAAAAACCCTTTTAACCCTTTTATCACAGGGAGGTACATCAGTGAGATATGTCCTGGATTCTTGGAGCCATAGGTTTGCATCGCTGGCCTAGAATCTCACCTATAATCACACGTGTTCTATTGTCATATACGGAATGATCGTTTTGTTTATATAATAGAGGGAAAGGATGAACATTCAATCCTCTTCGCCTAAAGTGGGTAAATATTAACACCGTGACCCAGAACTTTTTCAAAACGTTGCATCTAACATATAAAACACAGACACACATTTGTGAGTAAAGTTTTTATTTTACACTACTCCTTTATTTATACTCGCGTTAGGACATTGGGGGGAATTAGTTAATATTGGCATTCTAAACGCCAGTCATAAAATTCCCCCCATCCTCCGGGGGACCTCCGGCCTCTTAGTGTATATGGGCGCAAGCTCCACCAGTTCTGATTTTTAGACCAGATGGGAACTGGCAGAGTTTTCTACTATAATCTCTGACCATCCTGGCCCGATCTCCCCCCGCCCTGCACCCGGCCCTGATCTCAGTCCTAACAAATTCAAATTCTTCTGAACAGCGGAGGGTTCCATTATTGCGCTGCTAATAATGGTGCACTTATCTTGGTTTAAATTAAAGATATATATTTTTCAATTTGGGTTATCATTGTGTAACAGTACAATAATATATCTGTGTGATCCTCAGTGCAATTTTCTGCAATTGCTTGCTGCACCCCAAGGATTTAACGTTTTGTTGTATATTTTGGGGTATGTAGGAACTCCCCACATCTTGCTGCTTTTAAGAAATTATATTTTCTTTATATACCTTATATACTCGAGTATAAGCCTAGTTTTTCAGCACAAAAAATGTGCTGAAAAACCCAAACTCGGCTTATACTCGAGTCAAAAAAATAAATATATCTAAACTCACCTTTCCGGCGACCCCTGTATATCTTCTGTGCGATCTGTCCGGCAGCGGCGGCAGGCTATATACACTGGGGCAGGGTCTGGCGGGCTATATACACTGGGGCAGGGTCTGGCGGGCTATATACACTGGGGCAGGGTCTGGCGGGCTATATAAACTGGGGCAGGGTCTGGCGGGCTATATACACTGGGGCTGGGTCTGGCGGGCTATATACACTGGGGCAGGGTCTGGCAGGCTATATACACTGGGGCAGGGTCTGGCAGGCTTTATACACTGGGGCAGGGTCTGGCTGGCTATATACACTGGGGCAGGGGCTGGCTGGCTATATACTGGGGAGGCTGTGACCAATGCATTTCCCACCCTTGGCTTATACTCGAGTCAATAGGTTTTTCCAGTATTTTGTGGTAAAATTAGGGGCCTCGGCTTATACTCGGGTCGGCTTATATTCGAGTATATACGGTAAGTATTCTGGATTTGTACATATTTAAATGGAAATATTTTATGTAATGTATGCATTTTATCACAGTTTGCTGCAAAGTTGCATGAAGGTGGATGTGTGTATTAAATATAAAGTTATATTTTTATGCTTTATAAAAAATATTTTGACAGGATAGGAGCTTTTTAACTTGGACATTATATTTTTTAACACATTAGGAGATCCAAATATTGCATGACTTTTGTTTTAGCATTTTTGGTTGAGATTAAGTACAGTATTTTGGTATATATACATAGTATTTATACTTATTATTTTTTGTGCATAAACATTTGCTTTGTTGTGAGTTTTATGTGGAAATGTATGTTTTCATGCATTTTTAAAAGAATATCTATTTGTCACAAAGTTGCATGAGGGTGGTACGAGCGAGCTGTCAACTGTTAATTTTGCAGGTTATGACCATTGTAAAATTTCTAGCTGAAAAGCAGATTTTTGGTTACTACAGTGTTAGTGATTTTATGTTAATTCATTCAACATAAGTCTGTGAACTCCACACATGTTCATCTATTACATTTAGAAAGGTGCTAAGCTATTTATTTTCTGTTGCACATTTTTGCCTCAAAGTCAATTTTCATGCATTTTTAATAGATTTTTACACTTTGAATCCAAATTGCGTAGTTGCCTATGTCTATAAAATCCTAAAGCCTTAGTGCACTTTTGAAAATGGGGCAAGTGTCTGCTTTCAGCAAATGGCTTATGGCGTTTAGTATAATTCGTTATGCTGTAGTTTCAATTTTATTTGTACATGTCAAAATTGTAAAAATTTGTCTAGCCAATACCTCAACAAAATTTCCCGAAACACTTGTTAGGGTTAAACATTAAACAACTAACTTGCAGAGGGCCACGGGCCAGACCTCTCCAATATCCATATTAATAGCCTGTCCAACATTGATTTAACATTTAAAAATCAGATTGCTCCTTTAAAGAGGTTTTCCCATTAAATAAGTTAGACCATATCCACAGGATAGGGCCTAACTTTCTGATTGGTGGGGGTCTCAGTGATGGGACCCCCACATATCACTGGGGTCTGATGTACCTCGGTCAGGCCCCTCGTCGCTCCCCGAGTCGACTGGAGCAGCTAGTCGCTCACTGCCCCGTTCATTTCTATGAGCTGACAGATATTGCCAAAGGCAGGGATTAGTGGGATTTCTTATTCTGGGAACCCCAACGATCACAAGAAGGGAACCCCCTGCAATTAGGAAAACCAAGAGAACCCAGTTCTCTTATGGATGTAGTGGCAGGTCAACAATGTGTCCTTCTGCTCCATTCACTACTATAGGAGTTGTGCTTGGGTATCTCTGACAATATTAAAATGAGTAGCAGGACACATGCTCGTCCTATCGCCTCATCCATTAGTGAGAACAAGACTGTCATTCTCTTAATTGCTGGGGGTCTTGTTCTCGTTTTGGAGTCCCAATAATCAGTTCCTCACCAATCAGCTTCTTAGCCCCTATCCCGTGGATAACTTGCAAAGTTGGCACAACCCCTTTAACAGTTCATATACTTGTATCATAAGCACAGACAAATGGCTGTTCCTTCAATACAAATTTGTGCCACATACATCCACTCACACAGCGCTGTGTATAAGCCAGATAAACAACGCTGTTTATAGTGTGGATCCACACAGCGCTCTGTATATAACACAGGGAGGTAAACACTAACACTGCTGCGATGAATGATGGAAGACGTTAATGCTCGGCTCCCTGCGCTCCAACTTGCTGTCAGCCTAGTAAATGTTTTACGCAACTTTTTGTAACCTCAATGAAAATGCCTAGTAAATGTCACTACTTACAATAACACATACAACCCAAGCATCGCTTATCTACCGAAGAATGTCAAATGACATGTCACATGGTATTTTAAGACTCAAATTTCCAAATGCGAAACCTTAAATTGAAGATCTCTGATTCTACTCAAGTCAGAAAATGCTAAATGGACAAGATTGTGATATATTTTTTAGTTATAGTTCACCCGGAGCAGTGCAGAATACTCTTCTAATACTCTTATAGCATTGTTATTGCTTTGTGAGAGTCGAGTTCAACTTTACAACTTCTATTTGTTGGCACAGTTCATGCTATAACAATTTGGCAACATACTTAAGGCATGGGCGCATGGGCAGTTATGCAGTTAAAAAAAGGGGGGAAAGAGTTCTCAGCTCACCTGCCTGTAGTAGCCAAAATTGGATTGGTGCCAGTACATGGAATAAGAAAAACAACACATACTAACCCAAGGTCCCGATTCCGGCACCTGACCAGAAGTTCTGTGGGGGTCACAGCACCCATTTTATCCAATGACCAGCCTTTGCAGTCACTGGCTGTTTTCCAGTAAAATGCACTTCCTGTGTGGTCACCTGGTCCAAGGAGGCCTCTCATTGGCTAAAGCAGGCCCCGTGATCCACTGGAACTGTCAGTGCAGGGCTAAAACCAGAGGACCCAAAGTACCAAAGCAACATGGAAACCAGGGCTGGATTAGTATGTGTTCTTTATCTGTTTCTTACCTTAAACCCTGCGGGTTTTCTAAATTCTTGGAAACCCCCTTTAAGGGGTTTAACAGTATATTGATAGTAATGACCAATCCATAAGAGGTTCTATCAGTTATGTGGGAGTCAGACATTGAAAGCAACAAAGGATCGTTTGGTCAGCCCAGGCTAGTCCCCTGGGACTAGGAGAAGAAACCCCAATATGGAAGCTACAATGGTCTATAACTTTAAGGAAATCTACCACCAGGATGAAGACTTGTAAACCAAGCACATTTACATGCTGAAGTGTGCCTCCCTCTGGCAAGATCTGCTATTCTTGAAACTTCTTATGCCCTTGAATTTTGCAAAAAAAAATGGCTTTACAATTTATGCAAATAACAGCTATGGAGCCCTTAAGGCTCATTCGCATAATTTTGTATGCCTTTTTTTGAGAAAACAAGGTTATAAGAAGCTAAAAGAAGAGTGGACCCTGGCAGAGGGGGCACACACCAGCGTGAGCCAGCAGAATAATTTCCTCTGGTGGCCAAAAGAATTTGTAGAATGACAAAATTAGTTAAATTATTATTGGAGTTCCGGGCACCCACATACAGGTCACCCTTTCATATAGGGCACAAGGGGTTCAATTCTTGTCATTGAGGGTGGTCCTATCAATCAAATCCCCTTATCTTGCGGATAGAGGATATGGGAAAAGCCCTGTAGTGATGGGTAATACATATCATAGCGAACATAGTAACTCCAGATCCTTTTTATATAACACAGATCTTCTTCTCCTTACATAAGAAAAGGTTCTGCAGGTCTAAACTCTTCACACACCCTATAGTGCCCCTTAAACGCCCTCACTACACAGGTTATAACACGAGCAGCACACCTGGTGCCAGCCATGGAGATACACCTAAGACTTGCACTGTCAACAAGGTACACACCCTTCTATGGGTGACTCCCTGAAGTGCAGGTATTATCTTCTGGACCACTGAATTTGGCTGTAAATGCTGAATTTTGTAAATGCAATGTTGACTGAACTGCGGTTATTATTAGACACATTTTTTGGGAAGCAACAGTCCTAAAATATATGTGTTATGTCACTGTGGGTTATACTCTGGCTGCTTTGTCGCTATCTTCCTTAGTTACAATATTCATGAGGGACAACATTGACAGATATGGTGGAAACCTGACTATACACAGAGAACTTATCAGAAGTGATCTATCTTTAGATTTGCCGAAAAAGTTACCTACGGAGGTAGAACGTCTATAAAAAGTAGTATTTTTAATCCCTAGTGGGCTCCATGACTCATACTTGGGTATAATATGAATATCTCTCACCTTGATATTTCCAGAACAAGACAGGACGGGGTTAATTCTGGGCATTAAAGGGATTTTCCAACAACAGTACATTATACTTATAAACACGATGAGTGACAAATGTCTAATTGCTGGGAGACCCCCATCATCCATGAGAATGAGTGTTGCATGTCCCGGTTTTAATGGAGCAATATTCAGGAATCTACTCCATTGGGATGATAAAGATAACTTTGTACTATACTTGTTAGTTTTTAGATTTTAACATGTTTAATATGATAGGTTCTCTTTAACTTAAAAATCTATATTTTATCATCATTTGCTTTATACCCTAAAATCATGTGCCGAATAATTTCCTATGGTTTGGTCATAGCACCCAGACTTATTTTTCTATAGTTCCAAAATCCCTTCATAGATGTGGGTTATGATTTATTATAAGATAATATATAGGCTGTCTGCAAGTAGAAGGAGCCAGGAAGCCATTGGATTCTCTGTCTGGGGTACTGTACAGCTCCATCTAGTGGTGGCTACATGAAGCCAAGTTGTTGTCTTCCAAATCTATGTACATCTAGGGCATTTGAAGCTGTTAGTGAAGTAAAAAAGCCCCGACCAATACAAAGACCTCAGCACAGAGCTGTGAATCTATTAAGATGACAAGAACCGGTATTGAACATTCACTTTAAGGTGTATCTAGGCCAGAATTGCTGCAGTACGCTGTATGTTGTCAGTGTTATTGCTTGTTTAACTTGGAAACCCTGGGTACATGAAAAACACAAAGACACTAAGACCAACAATCCTTCTCTGAGGTTCACTTACTGCCATAGATGTTGTGTATTTACCCAGGACTCGTTGCCTTTGAAATTCCTAAGTAAAACTATTGCAACATTGTATCACAGCTCAAAGCTGCTCTATAATCTATACACATAGAAGCTATACGATACTGTACTGCCGACATTTTGGCACCAGTGAAGTATCTATTATATAGTCTGCCTATTTATCTGTCTCCGAAACATTACCTAAAACCTATCATGGTCAAGGGTTCACCAAACCAAAGCAGTAGCCAGACCCAATTATGGCATATTTCCATCTCCGAAGTAGAAAGAGGAGATCAATTTAGACAACAATGGGTGGGGAGTCACCCTAATCTTTCCTAAGAATTGGCCATCAATATTCCGATTTTGGAAAACCTCTTGAAAATTTTTGGTGGTCACAATCCTCGGATGCACAAGACCCACTGCCCAACAGCTGACCATAGCTCAGACATTAGGAGCCATTAGGAGTCAATTGGTTGTGGATTAAGATGAATGGACCAGCATCTTGTGTCCATCAGCCCATTGTTAGCTATTTGTACAGGTTATAAGATCACAGTAAAGGGAAGACACCAATACCAAAAACACAGCATTCAGTCACAATGAGAATCTCTTGATACACAGTTTAGTATTCTAAAGCGGTTCCGAACAACACCATACACAGATGAACAAACCCGTACAGATTAGTATCTCAGCAGCACTATAAAACCTGACAGCTCTCAAAGCCGCGAGGAAAAGGCTGAGGAAATTGTGAATAATTTAAGTGGAGATGTGTGAAGTTAGGGAAAAGGGTATACCGAAGAAGGGGAACTGTGTAAAAAAAAATGTTATGGTTTATAAAATTTTCAGTAAACATCAGACAACTTAAATCCAATAGCCGTGACAGAGCCGTATGCTTATTGATTTTACAATAGATAGGGCCTATTCCAGTGGTGGCAAACCTATGGCACTGGTGCCAGAGATGGCACTCGGAGGCATCTCTGTGGGCACACGGGCTGTCTCCCAGGCACAGAGTCTGCCAGACATGGCATCTTCCTGCACTTTCAGGCAGTCCAAGTAGTGCCCTGTTTTAAAGTGACTCGTCCTGTGCTGCTTGGTCATGTCTGAAGAGTAAAAAGGTGTAGACAGGGTCGGATTTGAGCTCAAAAATTCTGGTAACAATAAGTTTGCTACTGCCTAAATTGGCGTGTTGGCATTTTGGGAAAAGCTAGTGTGTTTTGGGTCCCATTTTTGGCACACTATCTCTAAAAGGTTTGCCATCACTGGCCTATTCCATTCCTCGTAGAAACAAATCATGGAACACCCTAGAAGATCCATCATGACCTATTGAGGGAGACAAAACTTGAAATACAGTGTAGCTCTCAGTACAGTCAGCTCAATTTTGAGTCATTGGGTGACCGTGACCGTGTCCACCTTAGTGAATTATAGAGGGCAGGTAGCCAGTTTGGGATTCTCAACTTATGTCAGTGGTGGCAAACCTATGGCACGGGTGCCAGACATGGCACTCAGAGCCCTTTCTGTGTGCACCAAGGCCTTCACCCCAACACAGAGTTTGCCAGATAGGACTCAAGGCTTCCTCCTGTGATCCAATACAGGCCAGAAAGTGCCATGCTCAGCGTCATTTTAAAGCAACAGGACTACAGGAGGAACAAGAAGGTGTGGATAGAGATGGATTGTCATTGGAGCTCCTGCTCTGGGTCCCCTGACTCTTCCTCTTCAGGGACCCTGGAGGGAAGCTACAATCCAAATTTCTCCATCTTTCTATTGTATTGGTGAACTCACCATTATGATTAAAACCTGTGATACAGCAGGGATCAATAAGTTACTGCTTACATTGTCATGTTGGCACTTTGCCACATATATGTGGGTTTTCGTTGTAGCTAGGGCACTCTGTCTCCAAAGGGCTCGCCATCAAAAAGCCCTGTCCAGTAGTCCAGCCCATTGAATGTAATGCATATTAATTATTGTAATGCCTAATCTCTCCAGTGGTGGCACTGCAGGGAAATTGAACACTTACTTCCCCGTTTCCCACCAGATTAGAGTGATCACTGAAGGTCACAGCAGGAGGACAGACACTTTGTGATCAACTTATTCTCAAGAGAACAATAGGCTGATGATCAGGACAGCTGCAGTCATGAGTCGTAAAAAAAACCTCAGAAATGCTCTCTTGTCAGCTGACAGTTCATATTTGGGTAGAATTCCTATCATTCTATCAGTAGATACATCTGGCGGAGGGAAGTCTGTACATAGATGGTTAAGTATGATGTATAGTCAGCTGAAGTCCATATACGCTATGTAATCTCATGTGACAGGTAGTACAACATAGAAAATACTGGAGGCAAAAAATACAGCGTTTTCCGCAGAAGTCTGTAATCAGGCCGCTATTCCTGGACACGTGTGGGATGTCATATTTTGTGGTTAAACAGGGTTTCTTGTTTATTTTTCATACTCTAAATTCCATGTCTATGGCTGAATACACCCACATGTTATGCTGAGACTTGTAGTACTCTCATATATCAGAGACCCCAATGTAAGACTACAGGAACCACAGTCATCATATGGTTTAGGTGCTGCATTTATGTTAGGGGATTCACCCCTTTTCCGTGGTATTGGGTTCCCCGACTATAAGCTGTGTATGGGGAGTACTTATCACCACTGCAGGTGATGAAACATGACATGGTACTCTGGGAAATCAATGGGCCATCTTGTATGGATGAGCCGAGACCTCCGAAGGGAAAGACCCCCTTTGCAGTGACTCCACGCTCTAGATAATCCATAAGCCTTAGGCAAGTGATACACATTAAATAGGCTCATCAGCTATTATATACCCCAACACCCGCACACACATTACAAGTACTATACATGGGGAAGGGGAGAAAGTTGCATCCAGACAATACAATACAATACAATAAATGGATAAGACATGTTATAATAAGGCTGGAGGATCAATAGGGGTTGCATAAAGTAGATAGCTCTTTAAAAAGGCAAATGTGGTCCCCCAAATCCCAGTACAGTCGGTCCCCTACTTAAGAACACCTGACTTACATACGACCCCCTAGTTACAAACGGACCTCTGGATGTTGCTAATTTACTGTACTTTATCCCGAGACTACAATAAACAGCTATAACAGTTATCACAGGTGTCTGTAATGAAGATTTATTGTTAATCCGGGTTCTAATGACAATCCAACATTTTTAAAATCCAATTGTCATAGAGACCAAAAAAAATTTGGCTGGGGTTACAATGATAAAGTATACAGTTCCGACTTACATACAAATTCAACTTAAGAACAAACCAACAGACCCTTTGTTGTATGTAACCCGTGGACTGCCTGTATAACAATCCATGAGGCAGTCTAGCGCAGCATATATGAATGCAGGTAGTGTCTGGCCCACCAGGGACTTAATGAATCCTCTGGTCGGCCCAGGCCTAACATACCATTGATATACACCAGAATATAACTAATTTGGAGGGTAATAGGGTCTATTTCCAAGGGGATAATAGAGGAATAATTTTTATCAGGAACCCCAGTCCTACGCCAGGTGTAGGTATGTATGTGCAGCTCTCTCCTATGACATCAGTGGAAACAAAGCTTGCTCTTATCAAAATCCATCATGATAAGCCAGGGACACTTAATCATAGATCCAGACACTGTGACTTTGGTGATCTTCTTATATTTGTTATCTCTGGCCGGCTTCCTTATAAAACCAACTTTTATAATGAGCCAGAAGAGCTCTGGGGGTTTTACCAGAGCCCCTCAGTGTTGCAGATACATTGGCTGTTACAATGAACAGAACATGTCTTACTTAACTCCTCTTCTCTCTCTACTTCCTCAGCCTGAGTAATGTAGCAGCAGAATGCCCAGGGGGAGGGAAGACTTGCTCTGTTCATTGTAACAGCCTGTGAATCTGCAGCACTGATGGGCTCTAAAAATACCCTCTGGAGCCCTTCATGCATCAATAGCATAATTCTAATAGTTGCTTTTATAAGGAAGAAGGCCATGGATAACAAATAAAAGAAGATTACCACAGTCACGGTGCATTTTTAAGTTTTACTTAAAGGGTATCTCTCTTTTCAGCAAACTTGCAGCAAATAAATCAGTTATCCAATATATGTTTAAAAGAAATAACACTCTTTCTGGTTGTTATGTAACTTGCGGTTCTTCATTTTTCAGCAGTTATCCCTTTGCAGCGGTTGTCTCTGAGTTACTGGGTGGACACCTAGATGCTGTAACTCACCTACCCCTCCCCTCTCCATAGAACATTTGACATCCCATCTGTCACTCTATCCTGCAAGAGTGAATTCAGAATTGATGAATTTTGTCTGATCCTTCTGATTTTTACCTACTTCAGAGGTTAAAGCCTTATCTCTCCCTATTTGCGTCAGACCTAACGTAGTAGAATATTTGGTAACGGAATTGCTCGGTAAGTAATTGCCTAATGGAATCCTTAAAATCTGTCAATCATATGGGTCCCTTCTTTGTTGTATTATAGCTGGAAGAAATCTGTACTAACACTCAGTTCCTGCTGTCAACATGGGACCCGCCCCTTTAACCCCTTCCCTGCTCTTGACCCCGAATTGAATAGGCGGATGAGTAGTTTATCTTGTGTAAATGTTCTTTTATTTGCACAGTGGGAAAACTCTTCCAACAACACACAAGCGAGCGAGCCGCCATGCAGATATCTCTCCGACCATGTAACATTATAATAATCTACACGACTCCATCCCCACTCCTCTTTTTATATTTTTTAACCCCCCCCCCCTCCTCGCAAAAGCATTCGCTGATCACGCCTTTTGCTGTCAAATCCAACAAAAAAAAATGCCAATGGATTGTTTTCTGCCGGAGGGGATATTTAAACATGGCTGACGTCGTGTTCGGGGCCTTGTGACCTCAGCTGCAGGCGGCTAGGCCCTGCATAGCAGAGAGGATCAAACAGCAGATGCTATATTAACCTCTGACCTATGTCCCTCTCACTGAGTTATTCTAGTAGAGGAGCGAATGGTTCACCAATGGGTAATCATTAGACCCGGATATGTCCGCACATTCGTGAGAGCTTTATGGAGTCTCCCCCCTGATCCGCAGAATATAGTCATTTATATGGTATCATTTATAAATCAGATATTATAAATCAGATTATTCATATAAGGTCTAGATGATCATTTAAATAGGATTAAATAGGATTAAATTATTTCATCACACACCAGTACATTAATATTACCATTGACCCAGTAGGTCCAGGAGGGAATCCCGTTACTGGTCAGGTATCACAATATCTAACTAGAAAGTCATAAAAAATTAAACATTGCATGATGCTTATTAAGGACAACCTGTCCTGACATTACTAGTGTTGTAGAGATTCGCTCTGCTTTGTGACGTTCCTCTATTATTCCTCCTGGAAGTTTAGAAATTAAATGGAGGGAGGGGGATATATAAAGTAGAAAATTTCCCCTGCCACTCAAATATAGTGTAAGAAACCTTTCTTTGTTCAGTGAAACATATCTGCGCGTTTTTACTATACATAATGCAAGTTCTTAGTCACGATCACAGCTACACAGTAAAGAATATCAAAACCAGGAATGATAAACCAGAGACACTTACTCATAGATCCAAGCACCATGACATTGTCTTATATTTGTTATCCAAGGCCTCATTCCTTCTACATTGAACATCAACATTGAAGATTATGCTAATGAGCCTGGATTGTTCCTGGGGGGCGTTACCAGAGCCCCTCAGTGCTACAGATTTGCAGGCTGTTACAATGAGCAGAACATGTTTAACCTAACCCCCTGTTCTCTCCCTTCTCCCTCAGCCTGTGTAATCAGGCAGCAGGGGGAGTGGAGACTCTGCTGTGTTCAGTGTAACAGCCTATGAAACTACAGCAATGAGGGGCTCAGGAAACACCCACAAGAGCCCTAAGGCAGGAAGCTATGGATAACAAATATAAGAAGATCACCACAGTCCCGGTGCCTGGATCTATGAGTAATGTCCCTGGTTTATCATGATGGATTTTGATGGTAGATTTAAATATTGGAGCATCAGGTGTAATGAATCAGTCGTATGTGGTAACGCATTGGGGGGGGCATGTCCGTAGTTAGGGTTCATGTACACAGACGTGTTCATTGCGCATCCGCAAAAAGCGCTTCCATTTTGCATCAGTATTGTAATCGCATGCATTTTTTTTCACATCTGAACGGCATCTGTTGATTGGTTTGCAAAAAAAACTAGTAAAGTAAAACACCTGATTCCTCTGCCTTTTGTTTTTTGCGTACCCAATGATTTCCACTAAAAAAAAAAAGAAAAAAAAAAGGTGCATGCTCTAGACTGTGGACAAAAAAATGTATATGTGAATGAGCCCTTAGTCTGACATTGTTCAATCATAGTCTCAGAATATAATTATCATTGATTGAACGGTGTCAGAATAACTAAGGACACGCCCCCTCCCTTCCCATCTGGCAATACCCATTTGTCAAATTATTCATAAATTTCTGGGAGGAATAACAGAGGAACGCTACAACACCTTAAAGAATGATGCTGTAGAATTGTTCTATTTTTGGCAGTGCGAGTTTATCTAAGGAGCTGTGACAGTGTGATCTTTAATAAGCATCACGCTCAATGTTTCAATTTTTTGTTAATTGATACTAAAACAGACAGGTCAGCAGTGATGACAGATCAGATTGAAAATTAATAGATGACCTCAATAACTCACATGTTGATGAACTCCGTAAAATAATATGATCTCCCAATCAGGGGTTTCCTCTATATATCTAACCAGACAACACGCCCCACCTCAAATATACATCCACCCTATCAATGGCCACCAAAAATTTTGTTAGCAAAAAGATATAAAATGGGAATATATATATTACAATGAATTAATATCGCTATTAGCATTAATAATGTCATAAGATTATGGTCAGTATTACAGAGAACCATAACATTTAATCCTTCAGGTCTGAGATTCTTCTACATATTGAAATAAATTGATACATTTATTGACTGATACATTCATGTTTATAATAACAGTGTGAATATGATACATATGTATATATATATCTGTGCCCTTGATATTATATATGACACGTGTGCTGTATGATGGATGATATCATATTGTATATGGTATATGGACTGATTGAAATAAAAATATTAATAAAATCTGTGTGCCTTGTGTTGTGCAAGAAAATTATGTTGCATGTGTCACACCCTATGTGTACAAAGAATATCTCTCTCTCTCTCCCTTGTCTTCTCCCTAGATTGCACAGGGAGTGGTTGGGAGATTATATGTGTGCCTATGGGTGCATATTGCTATTGTACAATATTCTTGCATACAGGTGTGTATAGAGCCCCCCATACATGTGTGTAGCGTATGTAGCCGTGTATAAGGGTGTGGGGGTGTACACAGAGGAATGTGTAATCTAATGACTTTATAATAATCAAGGTGTGTGAACCCATCAATGGGCAGGAAGGAAAAAAAGGCAAAAAGCATGTGTGGGTTTTATGTGTAGATTTGTGTCATCGTGCCTATTGTGTGGATGGGAGGGTGTGTATGGACTACCTCCGCACATAGGTAGGTGTGTGCATGTGTGTTCACAGATGATCCCGGGATATTGTGGGATTGTATGACAATGTTGTATGTAAGAAAATGGCAGATACGTAATGTACCAGATCCGATTAGGAAAAGCGTAAAGTGCCAGCAGGTAGCAAGCGGGTGACATGGGTAGTAGGATAGGAGATTTGTGTGTGTTCATGCACTGCAGCCACAGACAGATGTGTACTGGATTATCTGACGGCTTGTGATGTGCAGAATCCAGGGTGGTGGAGGGGTGGTGGTCATAAGGGGAATGTGGCGATGGATCCAGACACTGTGCCCCCTATAGAAATACTTTAGAGTTAGAAATATCGTCACACCTTGTTTTCACGTATCGCAAAAATAGGAGCCGTTTCATGTAATTATGCCACCTACACCATCAACATTTTACCTATGGTTGATACATTAAATTGAAAAAAAAAAAATAGTCAACAATTTTTATTACGTAAACAGTGATTACGGATGCTCGCCTACGTTCGCGTCGGACCAATAATCGCTCTGCGTAAACGGGACAGTCGGCACAGAGGCCTGCGCTGTAAAGGGTTAAGGCAAGACTCCGCAAAATGACACATATTCTATATAGATGACAGCGGTTCATTAACCATTTGCATCCCCATCTGTCACTTACCTGTCAGCAGAGAGAGAGGGCAATGGGTGGGTTTCCCTTCAGCGAGCCATAGATCTCTTCTAATACATCCTCCACGGGCAGAGCATAGCAGAAAATGAGCAATGGGAATGTGGCAAATGGGAGAAGGAGAGAAAACCGTGCGGAAAGCTTAGGCTGGCGATGCCTCCTGTGTGCCCCAAATCCTCTCACTTTATAATGAATAAAGGAGCTTTAATGCAGCAGCAGCAGCACAGAGAGATACTGCAAAAGGTAATGCGAGCAGAAGAGGCTGGGCAGTGCAGGAAAACAAGGAGGCTGGAGCAGAGAGAGAGAGAAAGAGAAAGGAGAGAGGGAGGGAGAGAGAGAGAGAGGGAGGGAGGGAGAAGGGAGGCTGGGCCTCTACACGTAGAAAAAAAATATTTTTTTGGTGTGTATGCTGGAGTGCAATCCATATACATGATGCCCCACCTAGTGCATGTGCGGGGTCAGTGCCCTAGCCGAAGCTGTGCTGCTATCCTGCCTGATGTCATGGACTATCCCCTTGCTGATTCATCCAGCTCCCCTGCTGTACCCTGGCAGGTTGCGAGGGGTTAATAGCCTCATCTGGATTGCAGGGACTCACAATGACTGCAATCAAGCTAATAGGCTCTGCAGCTGAACCGCTGGCATGCTACGTCCAATCTATGTGCAGCAATGCCACGACTACTCTATACACACACACACATGTATATATATATCTCCTAAACTCTAATTTAGTTCTTGTCACTGATGCAATCTAAAGGGCCATGGGACGGGTGTTGTGTCAACTCCGATTCACCAGCTCTTGCTTTATAGTGATAAGGTTCACCCCCTAGAGGTCGTCGTTATATACATTAAGATTTTGACACCAGGTATAACATAGAACAAGCCGTACATTTTAGTTTGTTTGGATATCTCTATTATTATCTCCCATTCAAGACATGTCATAGTTTTTATTATTGGTGGGGAACTGAGTGCTGAGACCCCATGATTGATATTACTTAGAGATTAGTGTCGGACTTGCCCACCAGAGGATCCTCTGATTCACTGGTGGGCCAGTCCGACACTACTCTCTAAGTAACTCTAATTAACAGTACTCTCTGGCTCTAACCTAATTCTGGAACACAGGAATACAGTAGAAGGTAACTTAATATGGAGGCTAGTAGGGTTGATTTCCTTGGGAACGATGAAGGATAGGTCCCCAGAGTTGTTTTATCTGGTGGGCTCAAGGAACCTCACTGCTTAGCGGGCTGCTTAACATCCTTGGAGAGTGGAACGAAAGATTTAGGGATTTATGTTTTGGAAGTTGGTTAAAAGTCTAAATAACCTTTAAAAAGCCAGTCACAGATCTTAATGACCACATATAAGACCATGGAGCTGTGTGTAACATATCAGTAGGACATTTACTCAGATTTTAGAATACTGAGTATAACATATGACTGTGTAGACTGTGGTCATATGTTACAAAAACACATTTTGATCCCATCCAACTCTAGGACAACTGGCCCGGCACTCTCACTGAATCCCATTTCCGTCTACAAACATGGAAATCTCTGACAAGAGCAAATTCATTTCCTGCCTTGTGACTTTATCAGCGATCTGTTCCAAGGCTGTGTGTGCTGAACGTATCTATGACAGCTATGCGTGACACTGACTTCCAAACATTTTTTAAGCAATAATCTGAAAAATGTTGACGGGTAATACCATTCATTCAACACAAAAAATGTTTTCAATGAACTTCTGTCCATCGTACAATCACAGCTTAATTCATAACAACTACATAGGGTTAGTATGACATACCATTGGCGCGCCAGAGCACCAGGAGATGCTCCGCTAGGCCCAGGTTATAAATAAATACTGGACTACAAAGTTCCATCAGAAGAAAACCTAATCATGAGGATACTACAGTCATGGCCAAAAGTTTTGAGAATGATACAAATGTTAATTTTTACAAAGTCTACTGCATCAGGTTTTATAATGGCAATTTGCATATACTCCAGAATGTTATAAAGAGTGATCAGCTTAACAGCAATTAATTGCAAAGTCAATACTTGCCTAGAAAATGAACTTCTTCCCCCAAAACACATTTCAACTTCATTGCAGGGAGCAGCTAACATTGTTTCAGTGATTGCTCCAGTAACACAGTTGTGGGTGCTGATGAGGACAGGGCTGGAGATCAATCTGTCATGATTAAGTAAGAATCACACCCCTGGACACTTTAAAAGGAGACTGGTGCTTGGCATCATTGTTTCTCTTCTGTTAACCATAGTTATCTCTAAAGAAACACGTGCAGTCATCATTGCACTGCACAAAACTGGCCTAACAGGGAAGAGCTAGAAAGATTGCACCTCAGTCACCAATCTATCACACCATCAAGGAATTCAGGAGAGAGGTTCCATTGTTGCCAAAAAGGCTCCAGGGCGCCCAAGTAGGACCAGCAAGCACTAGGACCGTCTCTTAAAAGTGTTTCAGCTTGGGAATCGAGCTACCAGCAGTGCAGAGCTTGCTCAGGAATGGCAGCAGGCAGGTGTGAGTGCATCTGCACGCACTGTGACACTGCGGAGACTCTTGGAGCAAGGCCTGGTGTCATGAAGGGAAGTAAAGAAGCCACTTCTCTCCAGACATCAGAGACAGACTGATATTCTGCAGGAGGTACAGGGAGTGGACTGCTGAGGACTGGGGGAAAGTCATTTTCTCTGATGAATCCCCTTTCCGATTGTTTGGAACATCTGGAAAACAGCTTGTTGGGAGAAGACAAGGTGAGCGATACCACCAGTATTGTCTCATGCCACCTGTAAAGCCTCCTGCAACCATTCATGTGTGGGGCGGCTTCTCAGCCAAGGGAATCGGCCCTCTCACATCCATGAATAAAGAATGGAACCAGAATGTCCTCCAAGAGCAACTTCTCCCAACCCTCCAAGAGCAGTTTGGTGATAACAATGCCTTTTCCAGCATGATGGAGCACCTTCCTATAAAGCAAGGTGATAACTAAATGGCTCAGGGAACAAAACATAGAGATTTTGGGTCCATGGCCTGGAAACTCCCCAGATCTTAATCGCATTGAGAACTTGTGGTCAATCATCAAGAGAAGGGTGGACAAACAAAAACCAACAAATTGTGACAAAATGCAGCAGTGATTGTACAAGAATGGACGGCTATCAGTCAGGATTTGGTCCAGAAGTTGATTGAGAGCTGCCAGGGAGGGAGAATTGCAGAGGTCCTGAAGAAGAAGGGACAACACTGCAGATACTGACTTGCTGCAGTAACTCATTGTAACTGCCAATAAAAGCTTTTGTTCCTCATAATATGATTGCACTTGTATTTCTGTATGTGATAAAAACATCTGACAAACCAGAGGGCATGTGAAAATATAATATTTGTGTCATTCTCAAAACTTTTGGCCATGACTGTAGGCTCTATATTGATCAAGGGTGGGCACCAAAAAAATTTTATGTGGTGAGCCCAAGGAACACTGATCGGTGCCCTCTGAAAGTGTCTCCATACATATAAGAGAAAAGACAGTCAAGCCCCCAGACTCCAGCAGGTCCTGTTGAATTAAGTTTTTTTTCTTGACCCTCCTCCAGCATCAGAAAGACACGTTGAATTTTATTACCCAATCCTTTTTTCCTCTGAGACAACAGATATATATATATATATATATATATATATATATATGGGGCATTTGGTTCTGCATCACTTCTACTTATATCCGTTGTAAAACTGAATTTTTTGTGTCTTTTTACTTCATAACCTGCGACATTTCACGTCAAGAGGCCAGGCACCTCATTTTACATGTTATAATTTATGAAATTCATTGGACAATGCTGTCATACAGCTTATATTTCACACAATTCCCTTGGCTTCTGTCTCCTAACTACAGAGTCTCGGCATCCTGTGTAATGTAGCTTCATCCTAGTTCCCTTGCCTCCTGCTTGTAATAGGTTTATCCCATTTAGCTCTTAAGAGCAGGAGGCAGGGGATAGCAGTGTGGCGCTAAATCTAAAAGTTAAAGTACAACTGTAAAGTATAAAAACATCCCTAACTCTGCACTAAGCAAGAATAATCAATTCTCTAATTTACTCTAACTAGCTATTTTCAGGTATTTAGCAGCTAGCAGAGGTTTTACTTTCTCCCCCTCCTCCCTGGCTTATCTCCGTTTGCCATGCTATGTGGCAACCATGGGGAACTGTATAGAACAGCTATAGAGGACAAGAGGCTTGTTAAGAAGAGGTGTAGGCCCTTTACTGATGTCACAAGCATGTGACTCATCACATGCTTCAAATCGGCCAATTACAAACATGTTGACCTGTTTTGCCCTGACCTGATGTTACAACCTGGAAGTGGCCACCCACTTAAAGGGAACCTGTCACCAGGGACCTCATTTTCACTAAAGACAGGTTGCAGAAGCCCATCACTCCTGCAGTTTAAAAATGCCTCTCTGCCTTTTAGCATTGCATTACTATATTGGGTGTTTATAACTTACTGCATCCTGAAAAAATCCTGGGGTAGTCACAGGGGCCGTGCTTTGGTTGGATGCATTTCAAAAAGCAAGTGTGACTCTGTCTGTACTCACTCCTCAGATCTTAGCCCCCCCACCTTTGTGCTCGTGTACAGCTCCTCCCTCTCCCACTGATGTCAGCTCACCAGGCTGTGACCTCTGTGAAGGAGCAGGAGGAAGGAGCTGTACAGGAGCACAAAGGTGGGGGCCAAGATCTGAGGAGTCTGCAGCACAGACAAGCCACACATAGTTTTTTGAAATGCAACCAAACCAAAGCCTAACCCCTACGACTACACAGAGGATTCTGTCAGGGTGCAAGATAAGTTATACACACACTTATTGTTATTGGCAGTGCTTATACAGTAACACTCAGGGTGTGATGGACTTTTGCAACCTGTCTATAGTGAAATTAGGTCCCTGGTGACAGGTTCACCTTTAGGATAGCTTAATCTGATTTAATAAAATATGTTATATACCAATAATATCTCAGGCTAGGAAGAAGCCCAGTAGCATGATATGTATTGTTGGAATTGTGTCAAGGCGTACTCACTTGTGTTAGAACATTTTTTTGTCAGTCAGTAACTCCAATTGCTTCCCTAATATTTTATTAAAAATACACATTTCAAAAATATAAAGTTGGAAAAATATTTATCACATGTGCAGTAGCAGATCAAATGCTTAGATATTAGCCATAATTTGCCATTTCCCCCATGCCCCAAAAATAAAATTGCCAAAAAAATTGAAATTTTCTGAAATTGAAAAAGCTAAATTCATTTCCTATCACTGTGATCCTATGAATCGCAAAGAAGCAAAATATAATATTTTTATAGAAAAAGAAAGTCTGACAACTTTAACATTGAGCAGCAAAGAATATCAACTTTTTTCACAAACCCCACAAAGACAACACCCGACTACATTTGTGTCTTCTGTATTTACATAGTTGCTCCATAAGGTGTATGTGTTTGTCAGCTACTACTGCCCTATTCCTCACTTCATCCAGTGCTAGGATTTTTTTTCTTTGGATTTGTGGAGTAAATTGAAACTGCGCATCCAAGGTGAGGCCTCGCTCAGTGAGGTGGAAAATAATACTGTCTGTCTCGCCCTCATCTAATACAGGATCTTGTTAGCTTCGTTGCACTGGTCGATGCTTTCCCATTTAGGACTCGCCTAATAATGATTATATCACATATACGCTACATGTTGTCCTAATATCTCACTTTACATCTATCAATATGGAACGTCGTCTGATTTTTATGCTATATATACGTGACTGCAAACACAGTCCATAAAGAACATGTGTCCATTATAATCACTGCCTTTAATAACCGGTCTATATTACGGATAAGGCTGCAGCATGTACAGGCAGAGGCAGTAGTAGTGCCTAACCCATCAGCTATAGTAAGTGATTTATTCAATGCAGAGACCTATTGTATTATGTTGATTGCATTCTGCTTGGTCTGGAATGGTATGAAAAATTGTAGTGAGATAAAGCAATATACTTATTTCTTCCATTATACAGTTCCCAGGATATTACCTGTTAATCCGTTGCTAATGAGGCAGTAGGTGCACCCAAGGGTGTCCTCAACTCCAGAACTTGCTATTCCTGCCTGAATCAATTTGCTCCCATCGACTGCTGTTCCTCTTGCCCTCCCATACACATGCCATATTGACAATGTCTAATCATAGATATTAACACATGATACCAAATATCTATGCAACCCCAATATAATACCTAAAGTGGGTGGAGTTAATAGCTGGGTCTAATTCCTAACCTGGTGAAGTAGCTCCGAAAACGCAGTTGTAGCAGGATCATGTCCAGAGTCCAGAGCATGCTGGAACTTCCCTGTGATGGCGATTCAGAACATACATCACTGGTTCGTTCGCCCTCAATTACAGACATACTGAGGCTGCCAGCAATAGGACAGGGGATCAAATGCACAATTCAATTAATTGTCATTTTAATGAGGATGACTTTCCATAGCACTGATAATTCTATTTCCTATCCAGTTCCCCTGCAGGGCAAATGAGTACAAAATATTGCAACCGTGTGGATACATATTACTACAAAAAGTCAAACGTAGCCTAGCTGATCTATCTGACTCACTCAGATTAGTCAATCAGGTAAACAGGTGGTGTCCTGATTTCCTTACACATGCACACTCTGCTCAGCCAAGTGGTGAGCTTATATAAAGGAGGTGTTGGTCATCCTTATCCATGAATACAGATATATCCAGAATCTGGGATAGAAAAGAAAACATACTAAGGCTAACATTCACACGATGTATGCCCGTCGTTCATAGTACGCGGGCATACATCGGTGCTGCGGAGAGGAGCAGGGGATACGCTGCTCACCCCCCCCCTCTCCATAGGAGATACAGCGTCGTATCACGAAAGATAGGACATGTCCTATCCCGGCTACGGAGCGGTACGGTGCCGCACGTGGCTGACCGTACCGCCCGTACAGGCCGCGAGCCCATAAAGTGTATGGGGGACGTATATACGCGCCGTATATACCCCCCCATAATGTGTGTGAGTAGCTTAGGGCTAATTCAGATGGGTTGTCCGCTGCACATTAACAAAATTCGGATGTGTGATGTCTGCGTATATGTCCGTTTGGTATCTGCATCAGTTATTATACATCCGTATGTCATCCATAAAAAAACACATGGGTTCTTCTATCAACTTTTGCTCTGCCCGTTAGTTTCCTAGCAACATTTGAGAAAAAAACGGACCACGTACAGATGTCGTGTGTCCCTTTTTTTCAAATCCTTGACCTTTATGGAGGTCCAGGGTCCGCATGTGAAATAATATGTATGCCTGTATTATCATCTGACTTTCTGCTCATCCGTGGAAAAAAAACACAGATGGTGAACAGACCCATAAAGCAAGGTCAGTATGCCATCCGCAAGAAAACGGATAGCATACGGACCCAAAAGTGCCCATCTGAATGAGCCCTTACACTTCTCATGATTCGCACAAAGTTCAAGAGAATCACAGGACCTGCTTTATCCAATAGTGCCCTGTTTGGACCGAAATACAACACAGGAAGATCCTGTGTCCGAGGAGAGGGGTCATTGGGATTAGTGGGTCCTATGTTCCCTCTGGAACTTTCGGTTGGGCACGGTCTGAAGCTGGAAGTACCGGAGTGATGCAGAACCAAAGGTTTTAAGTTTGTAGATATTCTTATAATTAACCACTACAGAAAAATCCTAACATAAAAGAAACTATATACAGATATATATATATATACACAAAGCAGTTGTATTACTTTCATACATACTGTATATAAAGCACACTGTGGCTGTGCACCGTACAACACACCTTCTCCCCGCTCACAACTTTCCTGCCTTCCTTCTCTATCCTAGATTAAAGCCGGTGACATATTAGATAAAGTCAAGTATGTTTCCCTGCGCAGTGCCAGATCGTATATGTTATGAGATAACAACCTTATGCAACACCACGCTGCAGATATATTACCAATGAGTGGAAGATGTATAAACAGTCATCAATCATCAGAGCCTCCATAATACGAGAGGCGTTCTTATTACGAGTGTTTATGCGCCAATATTGTGGAGCGGTGATGTAGTATGATCCTGTTCTAGGGTCTATTCATCAGGTAAAATGTATCAGGATTGTGTCCTGTAGATTGTCAGAGAAATGAAAACTTTAGCGACAAGACCACACCCAGTGCTAGGCTCGGTTCTTCTTGGGGAAACTGTATTTATGTTAATTGTGAATTGTTATCATGCAAATCATCCAGACCTTTTAAATGCCTCATGATACACACATAGCTCTATGCCAGTGATGGCAACCTTTAAGAGACCAGTGCCCAAACTTCAACAAGACCCGCTTATTAATCGCAAAGTGCCACACAGAAATGTAATTTGTGATTATACTCCCTTCTCTGTCACAGTTTTCATTGATAACCAGCACCTGAGGAGACCAATAAAGCAGAAAATAGTCCCAGGTAGAGCTGTCACTTTAAAATAGCTCTGTGGCACAGCAGTCCCTGGGCTGTCTGACTGCAGAAAGAACCTGGAGTCATCTCTGGTGATGGCCTGAGTGCCCACAGAAAGGGCTCTGAGTGCCACCTCTGCCAGTGCCATAGGTTAGCCATCACTGCTCATGATCCCATCCCTCTTAACTCACAGCTATCTCGTCTACAGGTAAGACTTTAGTCTATGAGTAGAAGCCACAGGTCTTCTAATCCTAGAGAAACATGGAGAGAAATAATAATGTATAGTAATCTAGTTTATTTATCAATTTATTTATCCTGCTCTCAGATTGTCCTGCTCTATACATGCTGCTTACAGACAGGACACTATGTACAATCTGCTCAGCTCTCCTTGCTGTATAACATGCTGCCCGATAGGACAATTTTACAATCTGCTCAGACCCTCCTGCTCTAAACATGCGGCAGATAGGAACACTATGTACATCTGCTCAGCTCCTCCTGCTCTGTAACATGCTGCCGGCAGATAGACACTATGGGGGTCATTTACTAAGGGCCCGATTCAAGTTTTCCCTATCGTTACCCGAATATTTCCAATTTGCGCCGATTCCCCTGAATTGCCCCGGATTTTGGCGCACGCGACCGGATTGTGGCGCAGTGGCACTGGGCATGCACGGACGGAAATCAGGCCGAGGCCCAACGAAAACCGACGATTCGGAAAAACCGCTGCTTTTAAACAAAAAATCTGTCGCGGAGTTGCACTTCCCTTTACTAGGAATAGACCGATGAACTTGAGCGCGTTCCGATGCTCTTCAGCGCAGCAGCGCCACCTGGTGGACGTCAGAGGAACTACCCTTAATAATCCCGCCGGACCTGAATAAACCCAGAGAACGCGCTGCTGGATCGCGAATGCACCGGGTAAGTAAATCTGCCCCAATGTACAATCTCTCAGCTCCTCCTCTCTCTATAACATGCTGCCTGCAGATGGACCTATGTCCATCTCCCCAGCTCCTCCTGCTCTATGACATTACACCTGTACATAGGACACTATAGTACAATCTGCTCACTCCTCCTGCTCTACAACATGTTCCAGCAGATAGGACAACCTGCTCTGCACCTACTGCTCTATACATGCTGCCTGCAGATCGAAGACTATGTCCAATCGATCAGCTCCACCGACTGACCGATTAACGTTACACAACCACAATGTACCCCACTCCCCCCCTTTCCCAAAAACAACACAACTACATTCTTGGGATAAAACCAGGGGTCGGCCACAGCTTTATATTTACATAACAGATTAAATGACCTTTGGAAACCCTGACCCTTACCCTAACTTCACCTTGCATGCCAGGCCCCTCTCGCGGGGGCATGTCCTAGTGTTCCGTCAGGTGATTTAACTACCGCCGATAGGTCAAGATTCCACCACAGGCCAAGCTGTGTACTACAACAAACAAACTGAATACAATAACAAGATAAAAGATAAAAATTACAAAAACCATAAGACAATATTAAGCATAGGGGTGGGTGGGATCTCTGAGCGCGGAGCAGTCAAGAGGCTGGCCTAGCTCGCGCTCAAGAATAAATATCCTGGCCCGCTGCCCCCAGTGGCCAGCGGAACTCACTGGCCACCATGAAAATTTAACAGCGGAGAAAAGGGTAGGGGGAGAGCAGTGACCGTGCCCCTTAAAGGAGCCAGAGCACGGCCAGTCCTAGAGCCCCCCCCCGCTTATACAGCCTGCGGTGCTGAGCAGACTGACCGTATTAACGTTACCCACACAATGTACCACTCCCCTCCCCTTTCCCAAAAACCACACAACTACAATTCTTGGGATAAAAACAGGGGGTCTGCCACATCTTTTTATTTACATAACAGATTAAATGACCTGTGGAGAACCCTGACCCTTACCCTAACTTCACCTTGCATGCCAGGCCCCGCCTCCGCGGGGGCATGTCCTAGTTGTTCCGTCAGGTGATAACTAACCGCGCCGAAGGGTCAAGATTCCCCACAGGCCACAGGAGAACATGTAACCCTACACTGTGCTCCGCCCCCACAACAGAGGAATAAGGCCCTCTCGATGGCGTCCTGCAAACCAAAAAGGAAAATATCCAGGCCGATGTCATTGAGGTGAACCCGTCCTCCTCATGAGCCTGCATTATCTCCCTCCACTGCCGATGCCTAAACCACTACCCACACCTGGACCTAACAAAACGCGCAAACCCTACATATTCAGCATCCTCCTCGCCCTTTCGATGGATCGGGGTTTCGGGCACCATTCTCCAGATTCCTCGCGGCACGATCTCCGACCACACCACCACCTGGAAGAAGGCTGCGAAACGCTCAAGTCCGACTTCATAACTAAATCAATTCCGCCGCAGATCTTGTTGAAAACCATGTCGTTACCTCCGGCATGCCCACACGCACCGTCGGACCCGGGGAAGACTTGCTGATCGCCACCACCTCAGGTAGCACTTGCAGCCTTTCAGGCCCCTGATTCCCTCCAGTGACAGGTCCGCATGGTGAACCCCAAGTTTTAAACCTCCCCCCGAACTCTTGCTCGCCGAGGCGCCCAGTATATATAGAGTTGCCGACCAGCCAAACCCTAGGCCGGGAAAACCTAAAAAAAGAAACAATAGTCCAACAACAATTTGGGCGAACTAACGCCTGAAACAATCCGATTCCATCTGCCAATACGCATTATCCCCCGTCAAAACCGAAAGCCCAGCAGCTCATCTGCCGTTGCAGCGCCAATCCGAAATGAAGTGTCCCAATTCCGCCGCCGGGACACCCGCCAGGGCAACGCTCTCCTAAACAACGAAGTGAATTGAAACTTGGTCAGAGGAGACCCATCCTGATGGCCATAAGCTTGAGCTGAGGGCGCTGCGCAATAAAACTACCCAGTAAATGAACCGGACACAATGGCCACCTATATTTTCACCGACAACCAACACCCCGACCATATATGTCTGTCTTAGATCGTTTATAACACTTTGACAAACTCCCCCCAACTACAGAACTCTCCCTCCCCAAGACCAGCCTGAACTCGGGCCGGAAGCAGCCACTAACTCGCTAACTCGCATGGCGCAAAAGAACGCTAACACGACTGCACTGCAGCAATAAATCTCAAAAAATATTCTTAATTTATATAGCGCACACAGATTACGCAGCGCAAAGCGGTCCCTGTCCCCATGGTGCTCACCCTAAACCGATTTAAGATTGTTTGAGCAACACTCAGACGTCACGCGGTACAAAAACAATCACAAAACCAAAGGTAAAAACCGTCAGAGCAGCACTCTTGCCTCCTGCTTCAGGTGTAACTGCTAACCACGGCCGCATCCTTTGCACCCGAAACCGGTTCCTCCCCCCTGCACTGTGTGAAGATTCGCAGGGTTCTCTGCCTTTAAAGCACCGGAGAGCGGATGGGCCCCACACACATGGAGCATTCGTGCTTGAACTTACAGGATGCAAAGAAACGGCAGTGGCCTTCGTTAACAACCAACAGGATCCCGGACGCTTGAAGCCGCCCGGACTGCGAGCCCGAGAACGCTACCCGAAGGAGTGAGCCTGAGCTTCTGTGTCATCATAAACTGAATCCAAATCAGTCGCTTTAGGTCGCCCATCCCACCTCCGGACTCGCCGCTACACGCCGCCAACTCCTGTCATATCTCCACCAAGCTGAACCTCCATGCAAGTTATGCGCAGTATATATAGTTCCATACACAAACTATCCTGCGCCAAGGCCGCTTCTGTCGCACAATGAACTAGACATAACCGCAAAGCTTAAAGCCAGTTGCCAAAGGTCCTTGCAACCTTAGCTTCTTGTCATCACTTTCTCAAAACGCTTCTCCTTATCTACTGTCAACTGTCAGGAATAACAATGACCAAATATCATATACTCAAAATTAACGATTTTCTCCCGGAGGTCAGGCAGCCACCCCGCGTGCCCAAGGAGCTACGCCACAAAACAAGGAATCCTAAAAAACTCCCTGCACCCCGGGCCTGCACGGCGCAACGACGTCGCCCCTGGGGATGTCCCGGAGCACCAGCCTCCATTCGGCCACAACCGCCTTAGCGCCCACAACATCATCACCAGCAACAACAGACTTTTTCCATGCTCTCCCCAGGACAACTCACCTGCCGAGGAACGACCCTGCTGCAGAACATGGAGGAGGAGCGCCATGGGTGCGCTAGGCACTCGTGAGATGGACCTTTGGCGTACCCTCGCCTCTTCTACCCCATGAGTGGAGAAGAAGTGTTGCCGTCTCCGCGACCGCCTCTCTCTGGAGCGGTGACCACCAGCTGGACGGGATGAAGATAGCGCCTGGAATAGGTCGGCCCAGCTGGATCTACCAGACCCCTACTGTGCTGTCACAGACCTGGTCCGCTACTAGCTCACCCAAGTTGAAACGGAAAAGAACGGGAAGATCGAGATCGGTGTCTACACACCGTCCCCGCGGCTGCGCGGCGAGGCCCAGCCCCCGGACGTACCCGCCTGCGGAAATTCCGAACAGCTGCAGGCCACCTGGAGTGGCTATGACCCCTGTTGCGCCGGTCCCGCGGACGCCGGCCGCCGAAACGCGTGCCGGCGGTCCGCGGGTTATCACTATCGACCTCGTCACCCCGCCAAGGCAGGACCCGAGTGGTAGAGGGGGGCGGGGGGTGAAATGTGGACGAAGGGGGTTGTGGTGCTTGGTGCAAACGGTGGCTGCTGAGCCACCGCCTATGTGACAAGTGTGTGTCGGAAGCGGGGGCTGTGTCGGGTGGTGTTTGCACTGTATCACTGCTGGCACCCAGCCCAACCACCTAGCTAAACGACCAGGCGTTTGGGCAGGGAACCAGCAGGGAGCAGCTGTAACCTGTGCTCGCCTGGAGGCACAGCCAGGTAACTGGGTGAGGAGACGCAGGAGCAGGCGTGCCCTGCATCTCCTCCCCAACGCGGGACCTTGACTGCCGGCGTCGGCCCGCCTGCACGCGCGGAGCCGAGGCAGGTTCCGAGACGGAGCCCCGCGTCGGCTCCGAGTCTAATGGGGGAGGGACTAAGCCGCACGGCGCACGACCGCCCGTGCAGGCCGGCAGCGGGGGATCGGGCACCGGAGGACCGACACGGGAGAGAGGGAGCCGGTGGGACGCAACGGAGTTAACCAGCCGGAGCCCTCTCTCCTCAGCTTCTCCTCAAGTAAGCCAACAGCGCGGGGTCCGCCATTATACTTGCGGGTCCAGGATCTCTGAGCGGCGAGCAGTCAAAGAGGCTGGCTAGCTCCGCGCTCAAGAATAATATCCTGGCCCGCTGCCCCAGGCCAGCGGAACTCACTGGCCACCAATGAAAATTAACAGACGAGAAAAGGGGAGGGGAGGAGCAGAGTGACCGTGCCCTTAAGGAGCCAGAGCACGGCCAGTCCTGCAGCCCCCCCGCTTATACAGCCTGCGGGCTGAGCATTCTATACCATGCTGCCTTCAGATAGGACCTAAGCATAATCTGCTCACTCCTGCTCTACAACATGCTGCCTGTAGATATAATCTGAATGCTATGTACTATTTGCCCAGTTCCTCCTGCTCTATAACATGCTTAACATAATAGGATCCTGTTAAATTGTTTGTGTAACTAATTTATTCCTAGAGTAGGGCATGAGATGGTAATATTACACTGCGGTTTTAGTAATTGGGAGAATCCCTATAACTTACTCTGTCCCTTAAGAACTCTAATGATATACTATATCAGTTCTTCAAATCCACAACAACCAACAATCCCTCCGGCACCCATACTTTGGTGCCACAGTCTTTCGGTTTGCATGCACAGAAACATGAGTCCTCGTCCTTCCTGAATAGCTGGAGGAGAACCTTGTCCTCGTATGCTTATTTCCTCTCTGCAGCACTAGTACATTCTGTCCTTCTTCTGTCATTGGGACTGTGTAGTTATCACTGTATGGAGCCTCATTTCAGCAACACCAAAGAGTTTTTCCAAAATAACCCTAAAAATTATGATCATTTTTACCTCAGCTGACACAAGAGAACAGAGAGGAATGAAACATGTCGTGCTTCACATGTGCCAAGGCAATGCTCCGATATCCACAGGTTGGTGTACCTGACTTCTGGGGGGAAGTTTCTCTTCATAATCTTCACAGGTCATTTTTGATCATATTTTTTTTCGGAAGTAAACAGAAGTATTGACTCCTTATCTCCTAGATTAGTAAGGGCTACTGGCCAGATTTCTTGACTTCTTTACTCTATTAATGGCTACACATAGATGCCGAATCTCACAAAAATGTAGATTGATAGATTAGCAAAATACAAACACACATACCGTAATCGAATTCAAGCATGATAAAGCACTTATGATGCATAAAACCACTTACAGAGCCCAGGTTATCTCGCCAGATAATCCTCTACCAAGTTCTGTTTCCCTAACTACAAGACATTAGGAACTGGGACTATATACTTTCTATTGGAAGAGGAATTGATACATTTCATCCCAAGTAATGACAACACATTCTCCCATAGACTTACATTGAGTCTCCATAATATTCTTATGGCAGCAAGTTCTAACGTGGTAACAAATTTCCAGACCAGCACCTGTCATTCTAAAGATCAGCATGTTTGCTTTTAATGTTTTCTCTCTCCAAAACAAATTTCTATATAGCTGTGCAAATTACTACTGCTTCTCTTTAGTTGCCCCATTATGCCCAAAATGTCCAATGTTGAATGCTCGGTACAAAAAGATGCAAGCACCAACCGAAATCATCTTATTTGTTACCCATACCTCCTTCTCTGAAATAAACTTTTAAATCATGTAATGAGCCAGAAGGGCTCTGGGGGCAATTACAGAGCCAAATATGCTGCAGCTTCACACTGTTACCATAGTGCAGGAGCACCTTCCCCCTCCTACCAGTCAGATTGGCAGAGGGAGGAGAAAGTGTTAAAGAAGCCAGGGGAACCTGTAACAGCCTGTGAAGCACAGCATGGAGGGGCTCTGGTAATGACCCAAAAACCCTTCGGCTCATTAGCATAATTTTAAAGTTTGATGAATAACAAATATAAGAAGATTACCGCAGTCACAGTGCTTGGTCTATGAGTAGGTGTCCCGGGTTATCCATGCTTGAGTGTTATTGTATATTTCCTTTAATCATTTTACATATGTACCAGACATGGCTAAAATTGACCTTTTTTCTAGTATGGATACTCAAGAAATCTACAACAGAATATCACGAATCTTACTTTTTGTACATTTTATTGGAATATTACTTGCTCTTGTCATGTATGCACAAAGTGAATTAAATTCTGCTGGTTACTTCGTGGAGATCTGTCTGGAGATATTTTCTCTCTGCAGACATGTTCTCAAAAAGCACAGCGCCTCTTCTTCCCATAATGCTTTGCTATGTGATATCGAAATTCATTTAGAATTTTATAGCTCTCAGGTTTCCTTAATCTGGAATGAATGTCAGTAATGTTATACATTGCTACTAAAGGGAACACCTGTCACAAGGAATATGAGGGTAGATAGTCAGCTTAGTCAAATAAAGGGTGGCAAACCTTTCTGCTCAGAGACATTAGTAGCAGTTAGTCCATTAATGTTGTGCAAATTTACTTAGATTAACTAATGTTTATCAATAGTATATAACCCTGTACTGTGACTCATTGTATGGTTTATCCTGTACTGTGACATCACTGTGTGGTATGTATCAAACCTGTGATGGTGACATCACGTGTGTGGATTACCCTGTACTGTGACATCACTGGTGTATTATCCACTGTACTGTGGGACCACCACTGTGTGTATTATCCTGTACTGTGACATCACTGAGGCTATTATCTCTTACTGTGCATCAAACTGTGGGTATGATCCTGTATGGTGACTCTCTTGTGTGATTATCCTGTACTGTGACATCACTGTGTTGCATTATGCCTTGTACTGTGACATTACTGTATGTATTATCCACGTTACTGTGACATCACGTGTGTAGTACCCTGTCTGTGACTCGCTGTGTGGTATTATCCCTGTACTGTGACATCACTGTGTGTATTATCTCTGTACTGTGACATCACTGTGTGTATTATCTCTGTACTGTGACATCACTGTGTGTATTATCTCTGTACTGTGACATCACTGAGTGTATTATCTCTCTACTGTGACATCACTGTGTGTATTATCCCTGTACTGTGACATCTCTGTGTGTATTATCCCTGTACTGTGACATTACTGTGTGCATTATCCCTGTACTGTGACATTACTGTGTGTATTATCCCTGTACTGTGACATCACTGTGTGTATTATCCCTGTACTGTGACATCACTGTGTGTATTATCCCTGTACTGTGACATCACTGTGTGTATTATCCCTGTACTGTGACTGGATGACATCTTTTTAATGTAGGGCATCAATATCTAAAGGCCTAAACCCCTGATAACTTTCTGGTTAAGGAGTTTAGTAGTAAATCTTAGTTACATTCAGCCTTGTAGGAATGTATAGGAATATTATTGTTTGGAGTAGTAGTGGGAGGTATTTACCTTGTCCTGTAACGCAGTGTAATGCAGATGTGGTATTTGACAGCCTAATAAGTAGTTGCCGGCGGCATTGCCACAACCAGTTACTAACAGTAGATGAGGTCATATGAACACGAGAGGACAGGATCATACAAAGTGATCAGCAAAGATTGTACCAGAGCAAAAGGCAGATAAATAGTCAAAAGGTCAAGGTTCATGACTAACTGGGACACTGGAAACACTAATTGACCACTATAAGAGTTGACCGACCCCAGCCATTTCAAAAAATCCTTTTTATAGGTCAATAAACTGGACACAGAAAATAAAGCGGGTCCACGATCAGTAAACTACTCCTAGAAGTAGAGCTAGGGTCCTCCATTACCTGCAGCCGCACAGTAGGACCCCTCACAGGCTTGTGAAAATCTTGTAAAAATAAATTTTGAATATGAAGAATCAGGTTAATGTAACGGGTGTCCGGGCGGCCTCCTACTGCTACACCAACCCATCAATAGGTTAAAAACAATCCTATAAAGCAGAACTTATCAAGAATTCTTGTGAATCAATAAAGGTTTTCCATATCATAAAACATTTCATGGTGTGTTTTCCCTTATCACGTAACATGTCAACCCAATGCATTCTGGAAAGGAAATCTATTTTTAATAAGACTTAAAGACTCTGGCTGCTTCCTGTTACATTCTCTGATTATCACCTGCTAAGAACATTTGATATGTGCTACAGGCGGTTTGGGTGGTAGCCAAGGCCCAATCCTTCTAGGGGCCAAATGGCTACTCAAGCCGCCCACCAAATTTTATACTGAGAAGGACCTTCACCAATGAAATCCCTATACACATGTCCACAGCAGCCATTTCAGGACCTTTGATGGTCCTTCAAAGGTCCTGAAAATACAGTTCCATTCATGGTCACTGGGACAGTCTAAATAGCTTTTATGAATTGAGAATATAAGCAGTTTCTTTTAACCCCATAAGGGGCTATGGTCGGGTGCGCATATGTCCATGTAAATGCAGCCTAAATGATGGCTCTCAACTGATAACCATCCTAAATTACAACCCGGAACCGATGACCACCTTAAATGACAGCCCCCAACTGATGACCGGCCTATATGACAGCCTCCAACTGAATACCAGCCTAAATAAAGGCCACCCTTAATAATTGCCCTCAACTGATGACTGCCCTAAATGAGTGTCCCAACTAATGAACTCCCTAAATGAAGGTCACCAACTGATGATCACCCTTATTAATTTCCCCCAACTTATGACCATCCTAAAGGAAATCCCCCAACTGACTGCCCTAAATGAGGGCCCCAACCGAAGGCCACCATCTAATGACCCACTTTAAATGAAGTTCCCAAACCATGCACTGAAAGTGAGTAAGAGGGAAAGGGAAGACAAAACCATAATAAATTATGGTAAAACCAGAGGACCATCCTAAATCCATCCTAAATCACAGCCTAAAACCGATGATCACGCTAAATGAAGGCCACCAACTGATAACCACCCTAATTGCCCCCAACTGCCGACCACCCTTAATAACTTATGAGTATGCTTAATGAAGTTCCCAAACTGATGACCACCCTAAATGACAACATCCAACTGACACCCTGAAAGAAGGCCTCTAACTGATGAACACCCTATATGACAACCCCCAACTTGGCAAATTCCATACACTGGATACAGTGTGGAAAAGTCAAAGGGAAGATTGAAAACAGAGTAAACTGGTAAAATCAGGAGAATCCATAAGGACACAACCGGACAACAGCTTATCACTAATACAAGGGATATCCCCAGAGAGTTTTTCAGAGTCCTGGTCCGAACAGGGCTGGTACGATGTATAGCTGATTGTCTAATTTGCCACCCTGGCCTCCCACCCTCTAATCAACTGCATGTGCATCTTTAAGACACATACACCGCTCATTTCTGGATGCAGGCAGTGCAATATTTTTGGTTTATATTTTTATGTGCTGTTTATTCATTGATGGTAAATATTTATATGTGTGACATAGTCATTGGTATCTATGTGTTTGCCATATTCATGTATAGCTATATATTTATATTTGTGGTATATATATTTCAGTTATACCTTTATATGTGTAGTATTTTCACTCGAGGGACATATTTTTTTCTTTCTTATGATTTTAAATAGGACGGGGAGGGAGCCATTAAAATTTTTCCCCTCTGGATTGGCCCTGATTCTGATGTGTTTTTGCTACAATTTTACAGAGAGGGAGGGGAGGTGCAATTTTGTTTGTCTGCCCAGGGAACCAAAATGTCTTGTCCCTGGAAACAAAAATCACTGGCAGTGACACACAGCCAAGAGAAGGCTTTAATCTGACTAAAGGAGCATACTGAGAAATAGCTGCGCTTAGCTCTAAACCGATGGCATCACACATTTAGAGTGTGCACTGTCACGAGTGGTCCCACAAAATCGAGACATGGGTCGCGGGGTCACCCCTGTGCGCCTCCGTGTGCCCCCACTCCGTACCGCAGCTACTCACCCATCCTCGCTCCTGCTTCCGGGTCCTTGCCCGGCTTCGTTACCCAGAATCCTATTTAACCCTGCCTCTCCCTGCACACCCTGATGGATCTTTGTGCTTATGCCAATGAGATAGCTTCCTTTGTGCGATACCTGTGTTCTGACCTCCCGTTGTGACTGCGGACCTGTCTTTGACCTTGCTCCTTCGGTGCCAGCCATTACCTCAAGCTCCATCTCTGACCTTACATCCTTGCCGCCTGCATTGACCATCTGCCCCTGACCACTAGATTTCCTGCTGATTCTGTAGCTCGACCTTGGCTGCCACCGCGGACAAGTTGCACCTGTGGAACAACCCAGGTAGATTCCGGTCCCAGGTGTCGGCTTGTGTCATCTTCCGCGATGGTCCAGGGGGTTCATTACCCCGGAAGCCTGACATGCACTTTGCGAGCTGCAAAAATGGGCTATGTGCCTCCATTCGTACTTCTGCCAATCTGACGTCGGCGTGTGGGCACCGAAAATGTCTGCTCAGGCCAGGAATAGGACCTGCTCTACAATTTCTGAGCCAGTAGAAAGTAATGGGGCTCCCGGCCAAAATATACATTTGTGTGCATGAGGCTGAAGACATCCTAACGATACTGCATGTATGATGTGTTTCCCTGCTGCAGTTGAGGAACTGTCCGATAAAAACTACTTGCTCCGTCCTTTTCGTCTGCAGGCCATGATTGATCTTCATCATCTAATTTGCCATTGCAGTCCAGCACAGAGATCTACTAACTACAACTTACCTTACATGTGCGTTAATTCCACTTTATTAGAATTTTGCTGACATCCCTGGTGCCTCGTCCCACACTCGGTAATTCGGTAATTGTGATAAATTATACGGTTTGCTGTTTATAGCAAAAGTTTCCTAAATCTTTTTTTTCTTTTTTTGGTAAAGATTTCCTGAATTTATATGGCAAGCGTGAAAACTATTTAGTAGCTCATTGTTAGTCATAATATGACAAATGACATAATTAGGTCCCACTTATCTCGCTCTTATGACAAACCCTGCGTTTCTATGGTGATTTGGCAGACACAGTAGGGGGACATTCGAAAGGGACGGGTGCCTTGAGACCACATTAAAAAAAGTGAGGAGGATTCAAGCTAATTTCTTTAACTTGTGGCTGGAGCCATCCATTAGCTTCAGAGGGCAGATATGTGGGACTTAAAGAAAATTTTTGTAATACCCATGAAAGGAATTAGTTCGGAGACAATTTCCATCCCAGTATGTTTCTACATAGATACCGGGCATAGATACTGGTGATG
>CM033646.1:17616639-17841379 GCA_019512145.1 Engystomops pustulosus | reverse complement strand
TTAGTAGCTCATTGTTAGTCATAATATGACAAATGACATAATTAGGTCCCACTTATCTCGCTCTTATGACAAACCCTGCGTTTCTATGGTGATTTGGCAGACACAGTAGGGGGACATTCAAAAGGGACGGGTGCCTTGAGACCACATTAAAAAAAGTGAGGAGGATTCAAGCTAATTTCTTTAACTTGTGTCTGGAGCCATCCATTAGCTTCAGAGGGCAGATATGTGGGACTTAAAAAAAATTTTTGTAATACCCATGAAAGGAATTATGTCGGAGACAATTTCCAACCCAATATGTTTCTACATAAATACCTGGCACATGGTGATCACATGAAAACATGGGGCTCATTTACTAAGGGTCTGCGGGACAGCAATTCCGTTGGGTTTCCCAAATATTTCCATTTAGCCCTAAATTGCCCTCGGATTTTGGCGCACGCGATCGGATTTTGGCGCAATCGGATTTAACATTTAGAATTGTGACGCAAGATACGCACTCACATGCACCGGGAAGAAGCAGGTGAACTCCGGCGGACCTCGGCGCAGAATCTACGGATGCAGGAACTCGGACGCACAAGCTAAGTGAATCGCGCCGGACCCGAATCCTTGTCGGACAACGCAATGCAGGATCGCGACAGGACCGGGTAAGTAAATCTGCCCCATTATGCTCCATCATTTGATATAAGCCCTGCGCCTCCGTCACATCGAATACACAAGTTCTCCTGTTGTATCTGGTGTACAATTCTATGTCAGGCCCTGCTTGTTGTAGAATTGGACTACTACCAGCGACAGACTATATTGAGTGCGCAGGCGTGGGGCAGGAACAACCCACATGGGCCCAGTCTGCCCCAAGCTGTGCCCCTTCACACCCCCGTCATGCCCCTCCACACCAACTTGACTTGGAGGTGGCGTAAATCAAAAAATGATTGCAATTCTTGACAATTCACAAGGAATTGTGATAATTTTAGTACCTTCTGTGCCAGAAAATTGGTGACAACACAAAGCACCAGTATAAATGAGGAAACTATATTTTGTTGTGTAACCAGTTATTTACCAGTGTTTCTCCATGGTGGACATAGTACACATGTGTAGCTGGCATACCAGAACAACAACCTATACAAAAAAGTTTACATTAAAAAATTAACTTTATTTAATAACATGTTAAAAAGGTGAAAACAGACATATGGAAATCAGTACTGGAGGGACACAAAAACATCAGAGTGACTCAGGGGATACAAAAATGAATACATCACCAATACATATATGGTATATAGTTGCAGTTTGTGGTTTCATAGAGGGGGCAAAAGTTATCATTACAATCACATATGAAAATGTGTTAAGGTTGTAGTTTGGTACATAGTAAGGTACCCGAGTACTGGGTATCCGACATCCACTCGGATGGCTGACACCCCGACAAGCGAAATATAACTGCATTTTTTCTTTTTTTGCACTAAATCCATAATTCATAGTATCCTAGGGGAGTTCTTGCAATGCATCAGCTCTGTAATTGAGTCAATACGTCTTCATTTTTTTTAAAAAAAGGAAATCTACCACCACGGATCTACCTATTAAGGTAAGTCCCTCTATTGTAGGTCTCTCTGTGGTACATGAGGACAAGCATATGACAAGCATGGACTGCACAGTCACTGCTGTGAGGCCAGAGCTACTGCGCATGCACATAACTCTGGCTTCGCGAAGGAGGACGTGCAGCTCCTCGTAGCTGCGCACCAAAGATAAGGGGGTAGGACCCACGCCGTGTAGCCTCAGCTTCGGCTACTACATGCTCCAGTAGCCTCTTTAGAAAATTTGCATATTAGGGCGATAAAAGTTATAAAAAGATACAGGGACAAAAACATACACGTACAATAGAGGCACCTACCATCCGATCTACCTTAATAGGTAGATCCGTGGTGGTAGGTTTCCTTTAAATAGGCCTTTAAATAACTGTTATTGCCCTAATATGCTAATTTTCTAAAGAGGCTACTGGGGCGTGGAGTAGCCGGAGCTGAGGCTACACGGTGCGGCTACTCCACGCCCCAGTATCCTCTTTGATCCTCATACCGAGACATCTTCAGCGCGAAGCTAGGAGGAGCTGTGCGCTGTCCTCCGCAAAGCATGGACTGCACGGTCACACGGTCACTCTACTGCGCATGCACCTAACTCCGGCTTCGTGGAGAGATAAGGGGGTAGGACCCGCGCCGTGTAGCCTCAGCTTCGGCTACTCCACGCCCCAGTAGCCTCAATAAAAGTTATAAAAAGATACAGGGACGTGAGGATTAGCTCTTAAAAGGGCTATCCTCACGTACAATAGAGGCACCTACCACCCGATCTAACTTAATAGGTAGATCCGTGGTGGTAGGTTTCCTTTAAATAGGCCTTTTATGGCCATTAAATTGCCATCTATGATTTTTCTTATCGCAGTCACATGTAGAAAATCTACGTTTTACCTCTTATTTGTTCTATTTAGTGCTTCTTTAGGTCGTCAATTAGCAACTGGCAGCGATTATCACAGCTGCTGATGACAGCTCCATGTGACAGTCTGAACCCAAGGACGGACTTTGTGTAATGATATTGGCATATTGTCATATAAAATAAATTAACTACATAACAAATGTCACAAGGACAACATTTTCCATAAAAAATAAGCTTCCACAAGGGGTTGATTATAGCCTCCCTTAAAAAAAAAAGATAGATACGTTAACAACATCAGGTTGTCCCAAGTTGGCTGATCTCAACTTGGTCAGGTCTACCTCCATCCTCATTTCTACCTTTAACCCATTATTTTGGTGGTTATGAGTTTTTCCTTCACTGTGAAGAATATTCCCAGACTCTTATTCATTGCAAACATAATTTCCAGATTGTACTATGTATTTGGGCTTGACATATTTTCCTGGCATTCGACTGTCCACCAGATGGTAAGTAATCATGTAAGACAATAAGTTCCCACTACTAGAGGGTCAAATGTTAGTGTACTTTACACCAATTCAGCCAACTGTTGGCACAGAGCATTGAAACCCAATCCATAAGGCTCCGAACAAGTCTTCATCTTGTGATGGCGCTGCTTCCAGACGTAGTTGCCAAATATTTACTAACAAATATTTACTATGTGTAATATGTTCTGGTGGTCCCAAACTATGAGTCTATGCGTTCTATTAATTAACACATGAGATACTATTTTGTCTCTAGAAATATCTTCTCCACACAGCAATTATGATTGGCTGGATCAGACCTAGCAGGGCACATTACCTTAACAAACAGAATTGTTGGAAAGATGCCATCCTTTCATTGCACAGGACTGAACGTCTATCCTTCCTAGAGGTTAAAAATCTGTCTGTTGGGGAAAAAAAGACTTTATACTTTATGTAAATTCGTCTGAAGGGGTCAGAGCAAGGCCCCCAGAGCGCTTCTAACCCGACCACTGCATCCTCCAGCCCTCCTCTCCTGATAAGCCGACAAATGGCAGGAGAGGGACTGGGGATGAGGAGGCAGCAGGCAGGTTAAAAGTGCTTGGGGGGGCTGTTTTCTTAGTCACTTTCGATCTCCGGCCTGCCACCGCCCCTGCGTAACACTGTTTCCCCCCTTCAGCTACCACTGCCCCCTCTCCCCTGTAGACCACGTGATCCCACCCACACTACAACACTGCCCCCCCCCTACTGCCCCCTTACCACTGCCCCCCCCCCGAGCTCACATTGCCCCCCTCCATCTACACTGCCACCCTCCGGGTAAGAAAACAAACTCACCATTTCCTCATTCCCCGAAGCAGTGCAGGAACAGCTTCCTCTTCTTTCTTCGTCATGTGCCGCGTTACCGCGCCGACTCTGATACCGTCGCATACCGTGCGGAGCGCTTCGGGGGAACCAGAAAGGTGAGTTTCGGACTCTGCCTCTATCTGCGCTCCCGACGAGCGCGAATGAGCAGCCAGAAGAACAACACCAGCCAGAAGGGGATCATTTGTACCATGTCTTAAAGCACCTGGTACAATTGTCCTGGGGCCCGTGTGGGCCCCTCCAGCTCCCGGCACTTGCCTGAGTAAGTCGGTGCTGGCGCCGGGCCCTGGATTTGTACCCCCATTCGCACCCTAAAAATGAGGGCAGGCCGGACACTGTTTATTGGGGCTGACAAGAGCGACAATTCGGCGCTTGGCAATCTCCCTCAGCACATGTCGACCATCTGCTCTATTCATTTGCGGTACACAGGGAAAAAAACGGGGTAAAATGGATCGCATTCTGAGACCCCCCTCCAATCAGTTGTGATAGCATCTTGTTGTGACAGGAAAACCCTTCAATTTTTGTCTTTTACTGGCCACATTGAAGTTTTATTAGTTTATGTTTTGTGGGCAAAAACCATGTTTAGTTGTAGTCGTTTAATTAGCAATTGGCGAATTATATTAATGGCAAGTTTTATCAAGGCACAGAGAAAGGAATCAGGAGAAGCAAGGCCTTCTACAGCTACATACACAATCAAAAACACCAATACCTCGTCTTTATACTTTGGTGGATGGAGCTCATGTTTTAATTGATTGCATTTTGGAAAAATACAACCTTTTTTATCATACTTATTAAAATTATGGGTGGCACAAATTAGTGATCAGATATTTTGACACATGTTTAGGATTCTGTTTATATATACGTATAGGGGGTTATTTATCATTAGGCGGCCTCCTTTGGACCGTTCTATATCCCGTTCTATGCTCCGCTGCCCATCAGACTATTAAAGTGGATTTGGCCCACTTAATGAATGTTCCTATGGTTTACTTTTTGCCTTGGATTTTTTTTCAAAAGTCCAAAATGTCTTAAATGCATAAAAGTCCCGCTCATACCCCAGGGCTGAACTGGGGTGATTTTTTAAAGGAAACGTACCACATCAATTTAACAACTCTACAAGCACCACCAGTGCTCTGTAGAGGGTAAATTTTGACCACCAGCACACCTTTATCACTGGCTGATTGTCGGGAAAAAAATATTACATTTTCAATGCACATTAACCGAATGGTCTGAGTGGGGCATTAGTGGAGTTCCCCTACAGTCCCCTAGGCAACTCCGGACTGGGGATGAGGAGGCAGCAGGCAGGTTAAAAGTGCTTGGGGGGGAGTTTGCATCTGGAGACTGTAGGGACTCCACTAATGCCCCACTCAGAGCCCTTCTGGTTAATTTGCATTAAAAATGTAATATTTTTTTCCCGACAATCAGCCAGTGATAAAGGTGTGCTGGTGGTCAAAATTTTACCCTCTACAGAGCACTGGTGGTGCTTTGTAGAGGTTAAATTGATGTGGTACGTTTCCTTTAAAAATCACCCCAGTTCAGTCCCCTGCTCACTAATGCCCCACTCAGAGCCCTTCTGGTTAATTTGCATTAAAAATGTAATATTTTTTTCCCGACAATCAGCCAGTGATAAAGGTGTGCTGGTGGTCAAAATTTTACCCTCTACAGAGCACTGGTGGTGCTTTGTAGAGGTTAAATTGATGTGGTACGTTTCCTTTAAAAATCACCCCAGTTCAGTCCCCTGCTGGGTATGAGCTGGGACATTTTATGCATTTTAAGACATTTTTGGGACTTTTGAAAAACACGGGACTCCCCCTCCAGCTGACACGCCCTACACGCCGCCCCCGAGACACACGTGAGTCCCACCCATACACATGTACACCCCCTCCCCTTAAAACCACTGTCCACCCCCCCTACCGTCCATACCTCCCCCTCCCCCTGTGACACACTTGTATCCCCCCTCCTCTCACCTGCCCCCCCCCTCCCCTGTAGACACACTGTTACCTGACCCCTCAATCACCCCACCAGCATACATTTACCCCCCCCCTACCCTGTAGACACACTGACCCCCCTCCACCATAACATTACCCCCCCTCACCCTGTAAACACACTGTACCCCCCCTCCAGCTACATTACCCCCCCTCCCCCTGTAGACACCACTGTATCCCTCCCGATCACACTGCCCCCCTCCCTGTAGACACACTGATCCCCCCCTCCGAGTACTTACCCTACACCCTCCTCACCCTGTAAGACACACTGTATCCCCCCGCAAGCTCGTACACTGCCCCCCCCCCTGTAGACAAACTGTATCCCCTCCAGCTACCATTACCCCCCTTCCCCCTGTAAGATACACTGTATCCCCCTCCAGCTAAACCCCTCCCCCTGATAGACACTGATCCCCCCTCCCGCTAAATTACCCCCCTCACCCTGTAACACCACTGTACCCCCCATCCAGCTGACATTACCTACCCCTTTACCCCCCCTCCCTTGTAACACACTGTATCCCCTCCACTACACTGCCCCCCTCCCCTTGTAGGACACGACCTGTTACTCCCCCCTCCAGCTTACATACCTTACCCCCCCTCACCGTGACCACTGTTCCCCCCCTTCAGCTACCTGCAATGCCCGCCCTGCCCCCTTTCCCCTGAGACACACTGTATCCCCACCCCACCAGCTACTACCCCCCCCTCACCCTGTAGACCACCACTGTATCCCCCCCCTCCAGCTACATACCCCCCCTCCCCCTGTAGACACACTGTATCCCCCCCTCCAGCTACCTGCCCCCTCTCCCCCTGTAGACACAACTGTATCCCCCTCAGTACATTACCCCCCTCCCCTGGAAAACACACCCGTACCCACCCCCCCTCCAGCTAACATTACCCCCCCTCCCCCTGTAGAACACACTAATCCCCCCTCCAGTCTACACTGCCGCCCCCCTCCCCTAGAACACACTGTATCCCCCCACAGCTACTTAACCCCCCCCACCACTGTAGACACACTTTCCTCTTTCCCCACCTCCCCCTCAGCTACCACTGCCCCCCCTTCCCCTGTAGACACCTGTATCCCACCCACCAGACTAACACTGCCCCCTCCACCCCTACTGACCTCCCCCTCGAGCTACACTGCCCCCCTCCATCTACACTGCCACCCTCCGGGTAAGAAAACAATACTCACATTTCCTCATTCCCCGAAGCAGTGCAGGAACAGCTTCCTCTTTTCTTCGTCATGTGCCGCTTTACCGCGCCGACTCTGATACCGTCGCATACCGTGCGGAGCGCTTCGGGGGAACCAGAAAGGTGATTTCGGACTCTGCCTCTATGCTGCGCTCCCGACGAGCGCATAGCAGAGCCAGAGACAACACCAGCCAGAAGGGGATCATTTGTACCAGTGTCTTAAAGCGTACCTGGTACAATTGTCCTGGGGCCCTTGTGGGCCCCTCCAGCTCCCGCACTTGCCTGAGTAAGTCGGTGCTGGCGCCGGGCCCCGGTAGTTGTACCTACCCATCGCCCCCTAAAGAATGGAGGGCAGCGGACACTGTTATTGGGGCTGACAGAGCGGACAATTACGGCGCTTGGCACTCCCTCAGCCATGTGCGACCATCTGCTCTATTCATTTGCGGTACAACAGGGAAAAAAACGGGGTAAAATGGATCGATTCTGAGACCCCCCCTCCAATCAGTTGTGATAGCATCTTGTTGTGACAGGAAAACCCTTCATTTTTTGTCTTTTACTGGCCACATTGAAGTTTTTATTAGTTTATGTTTTGGTGGCATAAACCATGTTTAGGTCGGTTAATTAGCAATTGGCTAATATATTAATGGCAAGTTTTATCAAGGCACAAGAGAAAGGAATCAGGAGAAGCAGCCTTCTACAGTACATAACAAAGATCAAAAACACCAATACCTCTTTTATAACTTTGGTGGATGGAGCTCATGTTTTAATTGATTGCATTTTTGGGAAAAATACAACCTTTTTTATCGTCCTATTAAATTATATGGGTGGCACAAAGTAGTGATCAGATATTTTGACACATGTTTAGGATTCTGTTTATATACGACGTATAGGGGGTTATTTATCATTAGGCGCTCCTTTGGACAGTTCTATATCCCCGTTCTATGCTCCGCTGCCCATCAGACTTATTAAGTGATTTGGCCACTTAATGAATGTCCTATGGTTTACTTTTTGCCTTGGATTTGCTGGGACGTTTTATGCATTTTAAGACATTTTTGGGACTTTTGAAAAAAAAAAATCCAAGGCAAAAAGTGGCATTCATTAAGTGGCCAAATCCACTTTAATAAGTCTGATGGGCAGCGGAGCATAGAACTGGGATATAGAACTGTCCAAAGGAGCCGCCTAATGATAAATAACCCCCTATACGTATATATAAACAGAATCCTAAACATGTGTCAAAATATCTGAATCACTACTTTTGCCACCCATAATTTTAATAAGTACAGATAAAAAAAAAGGTTGTATTTTTCCCAAAATGCAATCAATTAAAACATGAGCTCCATCCACCAAAGTATAAAAGAAGTATTGGTGTTTTTGATCTTCTGTATGTATCTGTAGAAGGCCTTGCTTCTGCCTGATTCCTTTCTCTTGTGCCTTGATAAAACTTGCAATTAATATAATTAGCCAATTTGCTAATTGAACAACTAAACATGGTTTATGCACCAAAACATAACTAATAAAAACTTCAATGTGGCCAGTAAAAGACAAAATTGAAGGGTTTTCCTGTCACAACAAGATGCTAATCACAACTGATTGGAGGGGGTCTCAGAGATCGGATCCATTTTACCCCGTTTTTTTTCCCTGTTGTACACGGGACTCCCCCCTCCAGCGACACGCCCCGCTACACGCCGCCCCCGGGAAGACACACGGAGAGCCCACCGCCAACTACAGTACCCCCCCTCCCCCTGTAAAACCACCCTGTCCACCCCCCCTCCCGCTACCATACCTCCCCCCATCCCCTGTGACACAACTTATCCCCCCTCCTCTACTGCCCCCCCCTCCCCTGTAGACACACTGTTCTGACCCCCACCCCCACCACATAATTTACCCCTCCCCTACCCTGTAGACCACTTGTAGCCCCCCTCCACATAACCCATTACCCCCCCTCACCCTGTAAACACACTGTACCCCCCCTCCAGCTACATTACCCCCCCCCTCCCCCTGTAGACACACTGTATCCCCCCTCCATCTACACTGCCCCCCTCCCCCTGTAGACACACTGATCCCCCCCTCCGACGACATTACCCTTACCCCCCCCTCCCCTGTAAGACACACTGTATCCCCCCGCCAGCTCTACACTGCCCTCCCCCCCTGTAGACAAACTGTATCCCCCCTCCAGCTACCATTACCCCCCTTCCCCCTGTAAGATACACGTATCCCCCTCCAGCTAACTCCCTCCCCCGTAGACACCCTGATCCCCCCTCCCGCTAATTACCCCCCTCACCCTGTAAACACTGTACCCCCCATCAGCTGACATTACCTACCCCTTTACCCCCCTCTTGTAGACACACGTTCCCCCTCCACTACACTGCCCACCCTCCCCTTGTAGGACACACTGTTTCCCCCCTCCACTACTCCTTACCCCCCCTCACCTGTAGACCACTGTTTCCCCCCCCCTTCAAGCTACCGCAATGCCCGCCCTCCCCTTTCCCCTGGAGACACATGTATCCCCCCCCACCACTACTATCCCCCCCTCACCTGTAGACCACACTGTATATCCCCCCTCCAGCTACATTACCCCCCCTCCCCCTGTAGACACACTATATCCCCCCTCCAGCTACACTGCCCCCCTCCCCCTGTAGACACACTGTATCCCCCCACCAGCTACATTACCCCCCCTCCCTGAAACACACTTACGCCCCCGACCCCCCCTCCAGCTACAGTTACCCCCCTCCCCCTGTAACACACACTAATCCCCCTCCATCTACACTGCCGCCCCTCCCCGTTAGAAACACACTGTACCCCCCACCAGCTACATTACCCCCCCCACCACTGTAGACACACTTCCCCCTCTTTCCCCACCTCCCCTCAGCTACCACTGCCCCCCCCCTTCCCCTGTAGACACACGTATACCCCCCACCAGCTACACTGCCCCCTCCCCCCTACTACCCTCCCCCTCGAGCTACAACTGCCCCCCTCCATCTACACTGCCACCCTCCGGGTAAGAAAACAATACTCACATTTCCTCATTCCCCGAAGCAGTGCAGGAACAGCTTCCTCTTTTCTTCGTCATGTGCCGCTTTACCGCGCCGACTCTGATACCGTCGCATACCGTGCGGAGCGCTTCGGGGGAACCAGAAAGGTGATTTCGGACTCTGCCTCTATGCTGCGCTCCCGACGAGCGCATAGCAAGAGCCAGAGACAACACCAGCCAGAAGGGGATCATTTGTACCAGTGTCTTAAAGCGACCTGGTACAATTGTCCTGGGGCCCTTGTGGGCCCCTCCAGCTCCCGCACTTGCCTGAGTAAGTCGGTGCTGGCGCCGGGCCCTGGTAGTTGTACCTACCCATCGCCCCCTAAAGAATGGAGGGCAGCGGACACTGTTATTGGGGCTGACAGAGCTGGCACAATTACGGGCGCTATGGCAACTCCCTCAGCCATGTCGACCATCTGCGTCTATTCATTTGCGGTTTGGTGTTTTTGATCTTCTGTATGTATCTGTAGAAGGCCTTGCTTCTCCCTGATTCCTTTCTCTTGTGCCTTGATAAAACTTGCCATTAATATAATTAGCCAATTTGCTAATTAAACGACTAAACATGGTTTATGCACCAAAACATAACTAATAAAAACTTCAATGTGGCCAGTAAAAGACAAAATTGAAGGGTTTTCCTGTCACAACAAGATGCTAATCACAACTGATTGGAGGGGGTCTCAGAGATCGGATCCATTTTACCCCGTTTTTTTTCCCTGTTGTACCGCAAATGAATAGAGCAGATGGTCGCACATGTGCTGAGGGAGATTGCCAAGCGCCGTAATTGTCTCTCTCTGTCAGCCCCATAAACAGTGTCCGGCCTGCCCCTCCATTCTTTTAGGGTGCGATGGGGGTACAACATAACCAGGCCCGGCGCCAGCACCCGACTTACTCAGGCAAGTGCCGGGGAGCTGGAGGGGCCCACACGAAGAAGGGTGTAGGCCCTTACTGATGTCACAAGCTGTGACTCATCACATGCTTCAAATCGGCCATTAAAACAGTGGACCTGTTTGCCCTGACCTGATTTACAACCGGAAGTGGCCACCCAATTAAAGGGAACCTGTCACCAGGGACCTCATTTTCACTAAAGACAGGTTGCAGAAGCCCATCATCTGCAGTTTAAAAATGCTCTCTGCCTTTATAGCATTTGCATTACAATATAATTGGGTGTTATAACTTACCTTGCACCCTGACAAAATCCTGGGGTAGTCACAGGGGCCGTGCTTTGGTTTGGATGCATTTCAAAAAGCAGCGTGTGACTTGTCTGTTACTCACTCCTCAGATCTTAGCCCCCCACCTTTGTGCTCGTGTACAGCTCCTCCCTCTCCCACTGATGTCAGCTCACCAGGCTGTGACCTCTGTGAAAGGAGCAGGAGGAGGAAGAGATGTACAGGAGCACCAAGTGGGGGCCAAGATCGAGGAGTCTGCAGCACAGACAAGCCACACGTAGTTTTTTGAAATGCAACCAAACCAAAGCCCAACCCCTACGACTACACAGAGGATTCTGTCCGGGTGCAAGATAAGTTATAACACACAATTATATTGTTATTGCAAGTGCTTATACAGTAAATGCACTGCAGGTGTGATGGACTTTTGCAACCTGTCTATAGTGAAAATTAGGTCCCTGGGATGACGGTTCACTTTAAGGAATAGCTGAATTGATTTAATAGAAATATGTTAAATACCATATATATCTCAGGCTAGGAAGAAGCCAGTAGCATGATATATGTATGTTGGAATTGTTGTCAAGGCTTACTCCACTGTGGTTAGAAAATTTTTTTTTGTCAGTAACTCCAATTTCCCTACATATTTATTAAAAATACATTTCAAAAAAAATATAAAGTTGGAAAAATATTTATCACATGTGCAGAGCAGATCAAAATGCTTAGATATTAGCCATAATTGCCATTTCCCCTGCCCCAAAAAATAAAATTGCCAAAATAATTGAAATTTTGAAATTGAATAAAAGCTAAATTCATTTCCTATCACTGTGATCCGACTGATCTGCAGAATAAAGGCAAAATATAATATTTTTAATAGAAAAGAAAAGATCTGACAAACTTTAAACATTGAGCAGCAAAGAATATTCAACTTTTTTACAAAACCCCACAAAGACAACACCCGACTAAGTTTGTTGTCTGCTGTATTTACAGAGTGCTCCATAAAGGTGGAGTGTTTGTAGCTTTTTTCCTTACTTGCCCTATTCCTCACTTCATCCAGTGCTAGGATTTTTTTTCTTTGGATTTGTGGAGTAATGAAACTGCGCATCCAGGTGAGCCTCGCTCAGTGAGGTGGAAAATAATACTGTCTTGTCCGCCCTCTCTAATACAGGATCTTGTTAGCTCGGTTGCAGCTGGTCGATCTTTCCCATTAGGACTCGCTAATAATGATTAATATCACATTATACGCTACATGTTATTCCTTAATATCTCACTTTAAATCTATCAATATGGAACGTCGTCTGATTTTTATGCATATATATACGTGAGCTGCAAAAACCAGTCATAAAGAACATGTGTCATATATAATCACTGCCTTTATAACCGGTCTTATTTACGATAAGGCTGCAGCATGTACAGCAGAGGCAGTAATTACGTGCCTATACCCATCAGCTATAGTAAGTATTTATTCAATGCAGAGAACCTATTGTATTATGTTGATTGCATTCTGCTTGGTCTGAATGGGTATAGAAAAATTGTAGGAGATAAATGCAAATATACTATTATTTCTGTCCATTTACAGTTTCCGGATATTACCTGTTTAATCCGTATGTAATGAGGCAGTAGGTGCACCCAAGTGGTGTCCTCAACTCCTAGAACTTTGCTATTCCTGCCGAATCAATTTGCTTCCCATCGACTGCTGTTCCTCTTGCCCTCCCATACACATGCACCATATATGACAATAGTCTAATCATAGATATTAACACATGATACCAGAATATCTATGTAACCCCCAATATAATACCTAAAGTGGGTGGAGTTAATAGCTAGGTTTCATTTCCTAACCTGGTGAAGTAGCTCCGAAAAGCAGTGGTAGCAGGATCATGTCCAGGAGTCCAGAGCACCTGCTGGAACTTCCCTGTGATGGCGATTCAGAACATACAATCACTGGTTTCGCCCTCATATTACAGATCATTACTGAGGCGTGCAGCAATAGGACAGGGGATCAAATGACAAATTCAAGTTAATTGTCAATTTTAATGAGATGACTCATAGCCTGATAATTTTATCCTATCCAGTTCCCCTGCAGTGCAAATGAGTACAATAAAATATATTCAACCTTGTGTGGATACAGTAGTACTACAAAAGTCCAACGTAGCTTATATGATCTGATCTGATCTCACTCAGTAGTCAATCAGGTAATACAAGTTGTGGTGTCCTTGATTTTCCTTACCATGCACACTCTGCTCAGCCAAGTGTGCAGGCTTATATAAAGGAGGTGTTGGTCATCGTTATCATGAATACAGATAATATCAAGAATCTGGGATAAGAAACAGAAAACATACTAAAGCTACATTCACACGATGTATGCCCGTCGTACCATAGTACGGCGGGCATACATCGGTGCTGCGGGAGGGAGCAGGGGATGAGCGCTGCTCACCCCGCCCCTCTCCATAGGAAGATACAGCGCAACGTATCACGGAAAAGATAGAATGGTCCTATCCGGCTTACGGAGCGGTACGGTGCCGCACGACGTTGGCGACCGTACCGCTCCGTACAGGGGCCGCGAGCCCATAGAAGGTGTATGGGGGACGTATATACGCCGTATATACGCCCCCATAAATGTGTGTGAATGTAGCTTAGGGCTAATTCAGATGGGTTGTCCGCTGTCACATTACAAAAATGCGGATGTGTGATGTCTGCGTATATGTCCGTATTGTATTGCATCAGTTATTAAATACATCCGGAGTCATCCTAAAAAAAAAACATGGGTTTCTTATCAACTTTTTGCTCTGCCAGTTAGTTTCCTAGCAAAATTTGAGAAAAAAAAAACGGACCACGTACAGATGTGTTGTGTCCCTTTTTCAACCCTTGACTTCTATGGAGGGTCCATGGTCCGCATGTGAGATAAAATAATGTAGCTGTTGATTATCATCTGAATTCTGCTCATCCGTGGAAAAAAAAACACAGATGTGTGAACAGACCCATAGATCAAGGGTCAGTATGCCATCCGCAAAGAAAACGGATAGCATACGGACCTCAAAAGTGCCCATCTGAATGAGCCCTTACTCAACTTCTCATGATTCGCCACAAAGTTCAGAGAATCACAGGACCTGCTTTATCCATAAGTGCCCTGTTTGGACCGAAATAAAACACAGGAAGTCCTGTGTCCGAGGAGAGGGGTCATTGGATTAGGTGGGTCCATGTTCCCTCTGGAACTTTCGGTTGGGCACACGGTCTGAAGCTGGAAGTACCGGAGTGATGCAGAACCAAGGTTTAAGTTTGTATATTCTAAATTAACCAATACAGAAAAATCCTAAGACATAAAAGAAAACTATATACAGATATATATATATATACACAAAAGCAGTTGTATTACTTCATACACACTGTATAATAAAGCACACTGTAGGCTGGCACCTACACACCTTCCTCCCCGCTCACAACCTTTCCCTTCCTTCTCTATCCTAGATTAAAGCGGGAAATATAGATAAAAGTACCGTATGTTTCCTGCGCAGTGCCAGATCGTATAGTTGATAGAGATAACATAACTTATGCAACACCACGCGCAGGATGATAATTACCAATGAGTGGAAGATGTATAATACAGTCATCAATCATCAGAGCCCATTATACGAGAGGCGTTCTTATTCGAGTGTTTATGCCGCCACTATGTGATGAGCTGTGATGTATGAGTAATCCTGTTCTAGGGTCTATTCATCAGGTAAAATGTATCAGGATTGTGTCCGTAGATTGTAGAGAAAATGAAACTTTAGCCGACAAGGACACACTCCGTGCTAGGCTCGGTTCTTTGGGAAAACTGTGATTTAGTTAATTGTGAAATTGTTATCATGCAAATCATCCAGACTCTTTTAAATGCCTCATGATACAACAATAACGCTCTATGCCAGTGATGGCAAACCTTTAAGAGACCAAGTGCCCAAACTTCAACAAAGACCCGCTTATTTATCGCAAAGTGCCAACACAGAAAGTAATTTGTGATTATACTCCCTCTCTGTCACAGTTTTCATTGATACCAAGCAACTGAGGAGACTAAAGCAGAAAAGAAAATAGTCCCAGGTAGAGCTGTCACTTTTAAAATAGCTCTGTGGCACAGCCAAGTTCCCTGGGCGTCGGGACTGAGAAAGATACCTGGAGTCATCTCTGGTGATGGCCTGAGTGGCCCACAGAAAGGGCTCTGAGTGCCACCTCTGGCCCAGTGCCATAGGTTAGCCATCACTGCTCTAGCCATCCACTCTATAACTCACAGCTATCTGTCTACAGGTAAGACTTGTGGCTATGAGTAGAAGCCACAGGTCTTCTAATCCTAGAGAAAACATGAGAGAAATAATAAGTATAATAGTATTAGTTTTATTATCAATTTATTATCGATGCTCTCAGATTGCCTGCTCTAAACATGCTGCTTACAGACAGGACACTATGTACAATCTGCTCAGGCTCTCTGCTGTTAACAGCGCCCGCAGATAGGACAATTTTTACAATCTGCTCAGCTCCTCCTGCTCTAACATGCGGCAGATAGGACACTATGTACAATCTGCTCAGCTCCTCCTGCTCTGTAACATGCTGCCTGAGATAGGCACACTAAGGGGGTCATTTACTAAGGGCCCGATTCAGTTTTCATACGTGTTACCCGAATTTTCCAATTTGCGCCGATTTCCCCTGAATTGCCCCGGGATTTTGGCGCAGCGGACCGGATTGTGGCGCATGTGACTGGGCATGCACGAGAAGGAAATCAGGGGCCGAGGCCCAACGAAAACCCGACGATTCGGAAAACCGCTGCATTTTAAAACAAAAAATCTGTGCGGAGTTTGCACTACCTTTACTAGGAATAGACGATGAACTTGAGCGCGGTCCGATGCTCTTCAGCGCAGCAGCGCCACCTGGTGGACGTCAGAGGAAACTCTTAATGAATCCCGGCCGGACCTGAACCACCACAGAGAACGCGCGGTGGATCGCCGAATGGACGGGGTAAGTAAATCTGCCCCAATGTACAATGCTTCAGCTCCTCCTGCTCTATAACATGCTGCCTGCAGATAGGACACTATGTACATCTCCCCAGCTCCTCCTGCTCTATGACATGCTACCTGTACATAGGACACTATGTACAATCTGCTCAGCTCCTCCTGCTCTACAAACATGTTGCCAGCAGATAGGACACATGCTCGTCACCTACTGCTCTATAACATGCTGCCTGCAGATCGAAGAAAGACTATGTACAATCTGATCAGTCCACCGGGACTGACCGATTAACGTTACCAACCACAATGTACCCCACTCCCCTTTCCCAAAAACAACACAACTACATTTGGGATAAAAACAGGGGGTCGGCCACAGCTTATTATTTACAGAACAGATTAAATGACCTGTGGGAAGAACCCTGACCTTACCCTAACTTCACCTTGCATGCCAGGCCGCCTCCGCGGGGGGCATGTCTAGTGTTCCGTCAGGGATTTAAATAACCGCCGAGAGGGTCAAGATTCCACCACAGGCCAAGCGTGACTTACCAACAACAAACATGAAACGCAATAACAAAGATAAAAGAATAAAAAATTAACAAAACCAATAAAGACAATATAAACATAGGGGGGTGGGGTGGGATCTTCTTGAGCGCGGAGCAGTCAAGAGGTGGCTAGCTCGCGCTCAAGATTAAATATCCTGGCCCGCTGCCCCCAGTGGCCAGCGGAACTCACTGGCCACCAATGAAAATTACAGCGGAGAAAAGGGAGGGGGAGAGCAGGAGTGACCGTGCCCCTAAAGGAGCAGAGCACGGCCAGTCCTGCAGCCCCCCCCCGCTTATACAGCCTGGTGATGAGCAGATGACGTATTAACGTTACCCAACCACAATGTACCCCACTCCCCCTTTTCCAAAAAACCAACACACTACAATTCTTGGGATAAAAACAGGGGGTCGGCCACAGCTTTTTATTTACATAACAGATTAATGACCTGTGGGAAGAACCCTGACCCTTACTAACTTCACCTTGCATGCCAGGCCCGCCTCCGCGGGGGGCATGTCCTAGTTGTTCCGTCAGGTGATTTAACTAACCGCCGAGAGGGTCAAGATTCCACCACAGGCCACAGGAGAACAGTGTAACCTACACTGTGCTCCGCCCCCACACCAAGAGGAATAAGGCCCTCTCGATGGCGTTCCTGCAAACCGAAAGGAAAAATTCCAGGCCGATGCATTGAGGTGAACCCGTCACCCTCATGAGGCCTGCATTATCTCCCTCCAGCTGCCGATGCCTAAACCCACTACCCACACCGGACCTAACAAAACGCGCAACCCTCATATCAGCATCCTCCTCGCCCTTTCGATGGAGTTCGGTACGGGCACCATTCCAGATTCCTCGCGGCACGATCTCCGACCACCCCACCACCTGGAAGAGGCTGCGAAACGCTCAAAGTGCGACTTCAAAACTGCAAATCAATTCCGCCGACGTGTTGAAACACAGTCGTTACCTCCGGCATGCACCACAAGCACCGTCGGACCCGGGGAAGACTTGCTGATCGCCACCACCCTAGGTAGCACTGCAGCCATTTCAGGCCCCTGATTCCCGCTCCAGGACAGGTCCGCATGGTGAACCCCAAGTTTAAACCTCCCGGCCCGAAACTGCTGCCGCGACGCCGCCAGTGCAGTATATAAGGAGTGCGCCGACCAGCCAAAACCCTAGGCCGGGGAAAACCTAAAAAGAAAAACAATAGTCCAAACAACAAATTTGGGCGAATAACGCCTGAAACAATCCGATTTCCATCTGCCAATACGCCTTATATCCCGTCCGAAAGCCCAGCAGCATCAACTGCCGTTGCAGCGCCCAATCCGAAATGAATGTGTCCAATTCCGCCGCCGGGACACCGCCAGGGACAACGCTCTCCTAAACACGAAGTGAATTGAAACTTGGTCAGAGGAGACCCATCTGATGGCCCATAAGGCTTGAGCTGAGGGCGCTGAGCAATAAAACTACCCAGTAAATGAACCGGACAAAATGGGCACCTACTTTTCCAACCGACAACCAAACACCCGAGCCATATATGTCTGTCTTAGACGTTTAATACACACTTTGACAAACTCCCCAACTAGAAGAACATCCCCTCCCCAAGACAGCCTGAACTCGGGGAAGCAGCCAAACTCGCGAACTCGCATGGGCAAAAGAACGCTAACACGAAACCTGCACTGCAGCAATAAAATCTCAAAAAAATTTTAATTTATATAGCGCACACAGATTACGCAGCGCAAAGCGGTCCCTGTCCGCATGGTGCTACCCTAACCGATTTAAGATTGTTGACAACATCAGCCGTACGCGGTACAAAACGGAATCACAAAACCAAAGGTAAACCGTCAAGCAGCACTCTGCCTCCTGCTTCAGGTGTAACGTCTAACACAGGCCGCATCCTTTGCACCCGAACCGGTTCCTCCCCCCTGACAGCTGTGGAAGATTTGCCAGGGGTTCTCTGCCTTTGAAAGCACCGGAAGAGCGGAATGGGCCCCCCACACAAATGGAGCATTCGTGCTTGAACTACAGGATGCAAGAAACGGCAGTGGCCTTCGTTAAACAACAAACAGGATCCCGGCCGTTGGAAGCCGCCCGGACTGCGAGGCCGAGACGGCTCCGCGGAAAGAGTGAGCCTGAGGTTCTGTGTCATCATAAACTGAATCCAAAATCAGTCGCTTTAGGCGCCCATCCAACCTCCGGGACTCGCCGTAAGCGACGCCGAAAAATCCCTCGTCATATATCCACCAAGTGAACCTCCATGCAAATTGCGCAGTATATATAGTATCCAAATACACCAAAATTCCTGCGCACAGGCCGGCTCTGTCGCACAATGATACTAGACTAACGCAAAAGCTTGAAGCCAGTTGCCAAGCTTGCAACCTTAGGCTTCTTGTCATCACTTTCTCAAAACGCTTCCCTTATCTACTGTCAACTGATCAGGATGATAACAATGACCAAAATCAATATACTCAAAATTAACGATTTCTCCCGGAGGTCAGCAGCCACCCCGCGTGCCCAAAGGAGCTCGCACAAAACAAGGAATCTATAAAAAGCATCCCTGGACCCCGGGGCCTGCACAGGCTGCAACGATGTCGCTGGGATGTCCCGGAGGCACCAGCCTCCTTCTTGCCACAACCGCTTAAGGGCGCCAACAACATCACACACGCAAAAAACAGACTTTTTCCATGCGGTCTCACAGGACAAATCACCTGCCGGAGGAACGACCTGTGCAGAACAACGGAGGAGGAGGCGCCATGGGTGCGCTAGGCAACGCTGAGGATGGGACCTTTGGCGGTACCCTCGCCTCTGTCTACCCCATGAGGTGGAGAAGAGTGTTGCCGTCTCCGCGACCGCTCTCTCTGGAGCGGTGACCACCGCTGGACGGGATGAAGAGCGCATGGATAGGTCGGCCCAAGCGGATTACCAGACCGCCTACTGTCTGCTGTCACGACGACCTGGACGCTTACGGCTACCCAGGTGAAACGGGAAAGGAACGGGAGATCGAGATCGGTGTTACACCGTCCCGGGGGGCGGCGAGGAGCCCCGAGACGGTACCCGCGCGCGGAAATTACGAACAGCTGCAGGCCACGCTGGAGTGGCTATGACACCCTGTTGGCCCGGTCCGCGGAGCGCCGGCCGCCGAAACAGCGTGCCGGCGGTCCGCGGGTTCATCACTATCGAACCTCGTCACCGCCAGGCAGGACCGAGGGTAGGGGGGGGCGGGGGGTGAAATGTGGACGAAGGGGGTGTGTGGTGCTTGGTTGCAAACGGTGGCTGCTGAGCCACGCACTATGGACAAGTTGTGTCGGAAGCGGGGGCCTGTGTGTGTTGGTGTTGCACTGTATCACTGCTGGACCCAGCCCAAAACACCTAGATAAACGACCAGGCTTGTTGGGGCAGGGAACCAGCAGGGGGAGCAGCTGTACCGTGGTGGCCGGGAGGCCAGCAGGTAACTGGGTGAGGAGACGCAGGAGCAGGCGTGCCCTGCATTCCTCCCCACGCGGGGACCTTGACACTGCCGGCGTCGGCCCGCCTGCACGCCGCTGGAGCCGAGGCGGGTTCCGCGACGGAGCCCGCGCTCGGCTCCGGTCTTAATGGGGGAGGGACTAAGGCCTGCACGGCGCACGACCGCGCCGTGCAGGCCGGGGCAGCGGGGGGATCGGGCACCGGAGGAGCCGACACGGGGAGAGAGGGGAGCCGGTGGGACAGCAACGGAGTTAACCAGCGGAGCCCTCTTCTCTCAGATTCTCCTCAAGTAAGCCAACAGCGCGGGGTCGCCATTATACTTGCGGGTCCAGGATCTCTTGAGCGCGGAGCAGTCAAAGAGGCTGGCTAGCTCCGCGCTCAAGAAAATACACTGGCCCGCTGCCCCAGGGGCCAGCGGAACTCACTGGGCACCAATGAAAATTAACAGCGGAGAAAAAGGGAGGGGAGAGCAGGAGTGACCGTGCCCCTTAAGGAGGCCAGAGCACGGCCAGTCCTGCAGCCCCCCCGCTTAACCGCCTGCGGGCTGAGCATTCTATACATGCTGCCTTCAGAGGACATAAGCAAATATGCTCAGATCCTCTGACTCTACAACATGCTGCCTGTAGATAAATATAGAATGCTATGTACTATTTGCCCAGTTCCTCCTGCTTATAAGGCTTAACATAATAGGATCGTTAATTGTTGGTAACTAATATTATCCTAGAGTAGGGCATGAGATGGTAGATATTACACTCGGTTTATGAATTGGGGAATCCCTTAACTTACTCTGTCCCTAAGACGCTAATGAATATACTATACAGTTCTTCAAATCCACAACAACCAATCCCCTCGGGCACCCATACTTTGGTGCCACAGTCTTTCGGGGTTGCATGCACAGAACATGAGTCATCGTCCTTCCTGAAGTAGCTGGAGGAGAACTTGCCTCGTGATGCTTATTTCCCTCTGCAGCACTAGTACATTCTGTCTTCTTCTGTCATTGTGAGCTGTGTAGTTATCACTGTATGGAGGCCTCATATCAGCCCAAAACCAAAGAGTTCTTTCCAAAATAACCCTAAAAATTATGATCATTTTTACATCAGCTGACACAGAGACAGAGAGGAATGACAACATGTCGTGCTTCACATGTGCCAAGGCAATGCTCCGATATCCACAGGTTGGTGTACCTGACTTCCTGGGGGGAAGTTTCCTATAATCTTCACAGGTCATTTTTGATCATATTTTTTTCGGAAGTAAACAGAAGTATTGACTCCTTATCTTCCTAGATAGTAAGGCTACTGGCCAGATTCTTGACTTCTTTACTCTATTAATGGCTACACATAGATGCGACGAATCTCACAAAAATGTAGATTGATAGATTTAGCAAAAAATAAAACACATACCGTAATCGAATTCAAGCATGATAAAGCAATTATGATGCATAATAACCCACTTACAGAGCCCAGGTTATCTGCCAGATAATCCTACTACCAGTTCTGTTCCCTAACTACAAGACATTAGAACTGGGACTTATACTTTCTTTGGAAGAGGAATTGATACATTTCATCCCAAGTAATGAACAAAACATTTCACATAGATTTACATTGAGTCTCATAATATCTATGGCAGCAAGTTTCTAACGTGGTAAACAATTTCCAGACCAGCCCTGTCATTCTAAAGATCAGCAGTTGCTTTTAATGTTTTTCTTCTCCAAAACAATTTATATATAGCTGTGGCAAATTAACTAGCTCTCTTTAGTTGCCCCATTATGCCCAAAATGTACATGTTGAATGCTCGGTACAAAAGATGCAAGCACCACAACCGAAATCATTTATATTTGTTACCCTAGCCTCCTTCTTCTGAAAATAAACTTTTTAAATCATGCTAATGAGCCAGAAGGCTCTGGGGGCTTAATAAGAGCCCAAATATGCTGCAGCTTCACAGCTGTTACACTGTGCAGGAGCACCTTCCCCCTCCTACCATGTCAGATTGGCAGAGGGAGGAGGAGAAAGTGTTAAAGAAGCCAGGGGGAACACTGTAACAGCCTGTGAAGCTACAGCATGGAGGGGCTCTGGTAATGCCCCAAAACCCTTCTGGCTCATAGCATAATTTTAAAGTTGATGAATAACAAATATAAGAAGATTACCGCAGTCATCACAGTGCTGGTATAGAGTGAGTGTCCCGGGTTTATCCATGCTTGAGTTGTATTGTATTTCCTTTAATCATTTTACATATGTACCAGACATGGCTAAAAATCTGACCTTTTTTCTAGTATGGATACTCAAGAAATCTACAACAGAATATTCACAGAATCTTACTTTTTGTACATTTTATTTGGAATATTACTGCTCTTTGTCATTGATGCACAAAGTGAATTAAATCTGCTGGTTACTTCGTGGAATTGTCTGTGATATATTTTCTCTCTGCAGACATTTATCTAAAACAGCACAGCGCCTCTTCTTCCCATAATGCTTTGCTATGTGATATCAGAAATTATTTAGAATTTATAGCTCTCAGGTTTCCTAACTCTGGAAATGAATGTATCTAATGTGATATTGCTATAAAGGGAAACCTGTCACAGGGAATATGAGGGGATAGCAGATTAGTAACTATAAAGGTGGCAAAACTTTCTGTCAGAGACATAGTAGCAGTTAGTCATTGAATGTTGTGCAAATTTTACTTAGATACTAATTTTATCAATAGGTATATAACCCTGTACTGTGACATCTGTATGTATTATCCTGTACTGTGACATCACTGGTGTATATCCCTGTGACTGTGACATCACTGGGGATTACCCTGTACTGTGACTCACTGTGTGTATTATCCCTGTACTGTGACAACCACTGTGTGTATTATCCATGTACTGTGACATCACTGAGTGTATTATCTCTTTACTGTGACATCACTGTGTGTATTATCCCTCTGTACTTGTGACTCTCTGTGGGTATATCCTGTACTGTGACATCAGACTGTGTGCATTATCCCGGTACTGTGACATTACTGTATGTATTATCCCTGTATGTGACATCACTGTGTGTATTATCCTGTACGGTGACATCACTGTGTGTAGTATCCCTGTACTGTGACATACTGTGGTGTATTATCCCTGTACTGTGACATCACTGTGTGTATTATCCCTGTACTGTGAAATCTCTGTGTGTATTATCCCTGTACTGTGACATCATGGTGATTATCCCTGTACTGTGACATCACTGTGTGATATCCCTGTACTGTGATCACTGTGTGTATTTTTCCCTGTACTGTGACATCACTGTGTTATTATCCCTGTACGTGAAATTCTGTGTGTATTATCCCTGTACTGTGACATTACTGTGTGCATTATCCTGTACTGAGGGACATTACTGTGTGTAATCCGTACTGTGACTCACTGTGTGTTATCCGGTACTGTGAAATCACTGTGGTATTATCCCTGTACTGTGACGGATGACATCTTTTTAATGTAGGGCATCAATATCTAAAGGCCTAAAACCCTGGTAACTTTCTGGTTAGAGGTTTAGTAGTAAATCTTAGTTACATTCAGCCTTGTGGAATGTATAGGATATTATTGTTTGGAGTAGTAGTGGGAGGTATATCTTTGTCCTGTAACGCAGTGTAATGAGATGTGGTATTTGACAGCCTAAAAGTAGTTGCCGGCGGCATTGCCACAACCAGTTACTAACAGTAGATGAGGTCAAATGAACACGAGAGGACAGGATCATACAAGTGATCAGCAAAGATTTGTACCAGAGCAAAAGGCAGATAATAGTCAAAGGTCAGGGTCATGACTAACTGGGACAACTGGAAACACTAATTAACCACATAATAAGGAGTTTGACCGACCCAGCCATTTCAAAAAATCATTTTTATAGGTCAATAAACTGGACACAGAAAATAAAGCAGGTCCACAATCAATAAACACCCTAGAAGTAGAGCTAGGGTCCTCCATTACCTGCAGCCGCACAGTAGGACCCCTCCACAGGCAGGTAACCAATCTTGTAAAAATAAATTTTGAATATGAAGAATCAGGTTAATGTAACGGGTGTCCGGGCGGCCTCCTACTGCTACACCAACCCATCAACTAGGTTAAAAAACATCCTATAAAGCAGAACTTATCAAGAATTCTTGGGAATCAATAAAGGGTTTTCATATCATAAAAAATGTCATGGTGGGTTTTCCCTTATCACGTAACATGCAAACCCAATGCATTCTGGAAAGGAAATCTATTTTTAATAAGACTAAGACTTGGCTGCTTCTGTTACATCTCTGATTATCCTGCTAAGAACATTTGATATGTGCAGACAGGCGGTTTGGGTTGGGGTAGCCAAGGCCCAATCATTCTAGGGGCCAAATGGCTACTCAAGCCACCCTACAAATTTTATACTGAGAAGGACCTTCACCAATGAAATCCCTATTACACATGTCCACAGCAGCCATTTCAGGACTTTGATGGGCCCTTCAAAGTCCTGAAATTGCAGTCCATTCATGGTCACTGGGACAGTCTACAATAGCTTTATGAATTGAGAATATAGCCAGTTCTTTAACCCATAAGGGGCTATGGTCGGGTGCGCCTATGTCCATGTAAATGCAGCTAAATGATGGCTCTCAACTGATAACCATCCTAAATTACAACCCGGAACCGCTGACCACCTTAAATGAAGCCCCCAACTGATGACCGGCCCTATATGACAGCCTCCAACTGAAGACAGCCTAAATAAAGGCCACCCTTAATAATTGCCTCAAATGATGACTGCCCCTAAATGAGTGTCCCAACTAATGAACTCCCTAAATGAAGGTCACCAACTGATGTCCCCTTATAATTTCCCCCACCTTATGACCATCCAAAGGGAAATCCCCCAACTGACTGCCCTAAATGAGGGGCCCAACCGAGGCACCATCTAATGACCCACTTAAATGAAGTTCCCAAACCATGCACTGAAAGTGAGTAAGAGGGAAAGGGAAGACCAAACAATAATAAATTATGGTAAAACCAGAGGACCATCTAAATCCATCCTAATCACAGCTTAAAACGATGATACGCAAATGAAGGCGGAACAATGATAAACCACCCTAATTGCCCCCAACTGCTGACCACCTTAATAACTTATGGACTATGCTTAAGAAGTTCCCAAACTGATGACCACCCTAAATGAAACATACAAATGACACCTGAATGAGGCCTCTAACTGATGAAACACCTATATGACAACGCCTAAATTGGGCAAATCCCTACACTGGTACAGTGTCGAAAAGGGAAGATTGAAAACAGAGTAAGGTAAATGGTAAAATCAGGAAAATCCATAAGGACACAACTGGACAACAGCTTATCACTAACACAAGGAATCCCCAGAGAGTTTTTTCAGAGTCCTGGTCTGAACAGGGCTGGGACGATGTATAGCTGATTGTCTAATTGCCACCCTCGCCCCAGCCCTCAATCAACTGCATGTGCATCTTTAAGACACATACACCGCTCATTTGGATGCAGGGAGTGCAATATTTTTGGTATATATATTATGTGCTGTTTATTCGTTGACGGCAAATATTTATATGTGCGACATAGTCATTGGTATCTTGTGTTTGCCATATCATGTATAGCTACATATTTATATTTGTGGTGTATATATTCAGTTATACCTTTATATGGTAGTATTTTCACTCGAGGGACATATTTTTCTTTTTATGATTTTAATAGGACGGGGAGGGAGCCATTAAAATGTTCCCCTCTGGATTGGCCCTGATTCTGATGTGTTTTTGCTACAATTTTACAGAGAGGGAGGGGAGGTGCAATTTTTGTGTCTGCCCAGGGAACCAAAACTGTCTTGTCCCTGGAAACAAAAAATCATGGCAGTGACACACAGCCAAGAGAAGGCTTAATCTGACTAAAGGAGATACTGAGAAATAGCTGCGTTAGCTCTAAACCGATGGCATCACACATTTAGAGTGTGCACTGTCACGAGTGGTCCCACAAAATCGGACATGGGTCGCGGGGTCACCTGTGCGCCTCCGTGTGACCCACTCCGTACCGCAGCTACTCACCCATCTCGCTCCTGCTTCAGGGTCCTTGCCCGGCTTCGTTACCCAGAATCATATGAACCCTGCCTCTCCTGCACACCCTGATGGATCTTTGTGCTCTATGCCAATGAGATAGCTTCCTTTGTGCGACCTGTGTTCTGACCTCCCGTTGGACTGCGGACCTGTCTTTGACCTTGCTCCTTCGGTGCAGCCATTACCTCAAGCTCCATCTACCCTTACATATTGCCGCCGCATTGACCATCTGCCCTGACCACTAGATTCCTGCTGATTCTGTAGCTCGACCTTGGCTGCCCCAACGCGGACAAGTTGCACCTGTGGAACAACCCAGGTAGATTCCGGTCCCAGGTGTCGGTTTGTGTCATATTCCGCGATGGTCCAGGGGGGTCATTACCGAAGCCTGACATGCCTTTGCGAGCTGCAAAAATGGGTATGTGCTCCATTGTTACTTTGCCAATATGACGTCGGCGTGTGTGGGGCACCGAAAATGTCTGCTCAGGCAGGAATAGGACCGCTCTACAATTATGAGCCAGTAGAAAAGTAAGGGGCTCCCGGCCAAAATATAGATTTGTTGCATGAGGCTGAAGACACTAACGATACTGCATGTATGATGTGTTCCTGGCAGTCGAGGAATTGTCGAGTAAAAAACTTCTTGCTCGTCCTTTTCGTTCTGCAGGCCATGATTGATCTTCATCATCTAATTGCCATTGCAGTCAGCACAGAGATCTATAACTACAACTTACCTTACACGTTGCGGTTAATTTCACTTTATTAGAATTTTGCTGACATCCTGGTTGCCTCGTCCCACACTCGGTTAATTCGGTAATTGTGAAAATTATACGGTTTGCTGTTTATACAAAAGTTTCCTAAATCTTTTTTTTCTTTTTTTGGTAAAGATTTCCATGATTATATGGCAAGCGTGAAAACTATTTAGTAGTATTCTTAGTCATAATATGACAAATGACATAATTAGGTCCCACTATCTCGCTCTTATGACAAACCCTGCGTTCTATGGTGATTTGGCAACACCAGTAGGGGGGACATTCAAAAGGGACGGAGTGCCTTGAGACCCATTAAAAAAGTGAGGTGATTCAAGCTAATTTCTTTAACTTGTGTCTGGAGCATCCATTAGCTTCAGAGGGCAGATATGTGGGACTTAAAAAAAATTTTTGTAATACCCATGAAAGGAATTATGTCGGAGACAATTTCCAACCCAATATGTTCTACATCAAATACCGGCACATGGTGATCACATATAAAACATGGGGCTCATACTAAGGGTTGCGGGACAGCAATTCCGTTGGGTTTCCCAAATATTCCATTAGCCCTAATTGCCTCGGATTTTGGCGCCACGCGATCGGATTTGGCGCAATCGGATTTAACATTAGATTGTGACGCAAGATACGCACTCCAATGCACGGGAAGAAGCAGGGTGAACTCCGGCGGACCTCGGCGCAGAATCTACGGATGCAGGAACTCGGACGCACAAGCTAAGTGAATCGCGCCGGACCCGAATCTTGTCGGACAACGCATGCAGGATCGCGACAGGGACCGGGTAAGTAATAAATCTTGCCCATTATGCTCCATCATTTGATATAAGGCCTGCGCCTCCGTCACATCGAATACACAAGTTCTCGGTCTGTGCTAGATGGTGATCAATTTGTACTATAGTTGTGTGGCAAAACGCTTTTCGTAGAAGACACTGACTACCAGCGCACAGAATCATATTAGTCCGCGAGTAGGTAACACCCTGGGCCAGCGTCGTGCCCCAGCCTTCCCCTCACACCACGCCCCCGTCATGCCCCTCCACCACACCAAACTTGACTTGGAGCGGTGGCGTAAATCAAAAATGTGTATGCAATCTTGACAATTCACAAGGAATTGTGGAAATAGGACCTCTGTGCCAGAAAATTGGTGACAACACAAAGCACCAGTATTAATGAAGAGGAAACTATATTTTGTTGTGTGTAACCGATTATTTACACAGAGTTTTCTCCATGGTATAGACTAGTACACATGTGTTAGCTGGCATACCAGAACAACAACCATACAAAAAAGCCAGACCTTCAGACAAGAGTTACATTAAAAAATTAACTTTATTTAATAACATGTTAAAAAGGTTGTGGAAGGAAAACAGACATATGGAAATCAGTAAGGGAGGGACACAAAAAAACATCAGAGTGACTCAGGGGATACAAAAATGAATACATCACCAATACATATATGGTATTATAGTTGCAGTTTGTGGTTTCATAGAGGGGGCAAAAGTTATCATTCAATCACATATGAAAATGTGTTTGAAGGCAAATGGTTCACTCCTTCTCTCAATATATAGTCATCCTCTACACCAGTGGTGGCGAACTTATGTCACGGCTTCCAGAGGTGGCACTCGGAGCCCTCTCTGTGGGCACCCAGGCCATCAACAAAGAAGACACAAGGAATCTTCATGGATTCCCAGACAGCCCAGGACTTTCTGCACTCAGTGCTAGCGCTGCCTGAGACTATAGGAGGAATGGAAAGGTGTGGGCAGATCTGGATTATCTTTGTCACTTCGGCTCCAGGCCTGAAGATTCTTCCTATTACTGATACGATTGAAAGCTATAACAGAGAAGGGAGCAAGAAGTTACTGCTTAAAATGTGCACTTGGGTTTTGGTTGTAGTTTGGGACTAGTAAGGTTACACGATAGTACTGGGTATCGACATACCACTCCACTGATGGCATGCGTACGACACCCCGACAAGCGAAATATAACTGCATTTTTTCTTTTTTGCACTAAATCCATATTATAGTATCCTGGGGAGTTCTTGCAATGCATCAGCTCTGTAATTGAGTTCAATACGTCTTCATTTTTTTTAAAAAAAGGAAATCTACCACCACGGATCTACCTATTAAGGTAAGTCCTCTATTGTAGGTCTCTCTGTGGTACATGAGGACAAGCATTCTACAAGCATGGACTGCACAGTCATGCTGTGTGAGGCCAGACGCTACTGCGCATGCACATAACTCTGGTTCGCGAAGGAGGAGCGTCAGTCCTCGAGCTGCGCACCAAAGATAAGGGGGTAGGACCACGCGTGTAGCCTCAGCTTCGGCTACTACATGCTCCAGTAGCTCTTTAGAAAATTTGCATATAGGGCGATAAAAGTTATAAAAAGATACAGGACAAAAAACATACACGTTACAATAGAGGCACCTACCATCCATATCTACCATATAGGTAGATCCTGTGGTGGTGTAGGTTTCCTTTAAAAAGGCCTTTAAATTGCCATCTATGATTTTTCTTATCGCAGTCACATGTAGAAAATCTACGTGTTACCTCTTTTTGTCTATTGAGTGCTTCTTTAGGTCGTCAATTAGCAACTGCAGCGTTATACAGCGGACTGATGACAGCTCACAGCTGATTGACAGTCTGAACCCAAGGACGGACTTGTGTAATGATAATTGGCATTGTCAATAAAATAAATTAACTACTAACCAAATGTCACAAGAGACAACATTTTCATAAAAATAAGCAGTCCACAAGGGGTTGATATAGCCTCCTTAAAAAAAAAAAAGATAGAGAACGTTAACAACATCATGGTTTGTCCCAAGTTGGCTGATTCAACTTGGTTAGGTCTACCTCCATCTCATTTCTACCTTTAACCCATTATTTTGGTGGTATGAGTTTTCCTTCACTGTGAAGAATATCCCAGGCCTCTATTCATTGCAAAACATAATTCTCACGCAGGACTATGTACTTTGGGCTTGACATATTTTCCTGGCATTCGACTGTCCACCAGATGGTAAGTAATCATGTAAGAAAATAAGTTCCATACATAGAGGTCAAATGTTAGTGTACCTTTACACCAATTCAGCCAACTGTTGGCACAGAGCATTGAAACCATCCATAAGGCTCCGAACAAGTCTTCATCTTGTGATGGCGCTGCTTCCAGACGAAGTTGCCAAATATTACTAACAAATATTTACTAGTGTTAATAGTTCTGGTGGTCCCATACTATGAGTCTATGCGTTCTATTAATTAACACATGAGATACTATTTTGTCTCTAGAATATATCTTTCACACAGCAATATGATTGGCTGGATCAGACCTAGCAGGGCACATTACCTTAACAAACAGAATTGTTGGAAAAGAGCCATCTTCATTGCACAGGGACTGAACGTCTATCCTTCCTAGAGGTTAAAAATCTGTGTTGGGGAAAAAAAAACAACTTTATACTTTATGTAAATTCGCCTGAAGGAGTATCAGAGCAAGGCCCCCACAGCGCTTCTAACCGACCACTGCATCTCCAGCCCTCCTCTCCTGTATAAGCCGACAAATGGCAGGAGAGGGACTGGGGATGAGGAGGCAGCAGCAGGGTCAGGTTAAAAGTGCTTGGGGGGAGTTTGCTTCTAGGGACTGTAGGGACTCCACTAATGCCCCACTCAGAGCCCTTCTGGTTATTGCATGAAAATGTAATATTTTTTTCCCGACAATCAGCCAGTGATAAAGGTGTGCTGGTGGTCAAAATTTACCCTCTACAGAGCACTGGTGGTGCTTGTAGAGTTGTTAAATTGAGGTGGTACGTTTCCTTTAAAAAATCACCCCAGTTCAGCCCTGGGGTATGAGCGGGACTTTTATGCATTTAAGACATTTTGGACTTTTGAAAAAAAATCCAAGGCAAAAAGTAAACCATAGGAACATTCATTAAGTGGGCCAAATCCACTTTAATAGTCTGATGGGCAGCGGAGCATAGAACGGGATATAGAACGGTCCAAAGGAGGCCGCCTAATGATAAATAACCCCCTATACGTATATATAAACAGAATCCTAAACATGTGTCAAAATATCTGATCACTAATTTGTGCCACCCATAATTTTAATAAGTATGATAAAAAAGGTTGTATTTTTCCAAAATGCAATCAATTAAAACATGAGCTCCATCCACCAAAGTATAAAGACGAGGTATTGGTGTTTTTGATTGTGTATGTAGCTGTAGAAGGCCTTGCTTCTCCTGATTCCTTTCTCTGTGCCTTGATAAAACTTGCCATTAATATAATTCGCCAATTGCTAATTAAACGACTACAACTAAACATGGTTTTTGCCCACAAAACATAAACTAATAAAACTTCAATGTGGCCAGTAAAAGACAAAAATTGAAGGGTTTTCCTGTCACAACAAGATGCTATCACAACTGATTGGAGGGGGGTCTCAGAATGCGATCCATTTTACCCCGTTTTTTTCCCTGTGTACCGCAAATGAATAGAGCAGATGGTCGACATGTGCTGAGGGAGATTGCCATAGCGCCCGGAATTGTCGCTCTGTCAGCCCCAAAAACAGTGTCCGATCTGACCCTCCATTATTTAGGGCGATGGATGGGTTGGTACAAATCCAGGGCCCGGCGCCTAGACCGACTTACTCAGGCAAGTGCCGGGGAGCTGGAGGGGCCCACACAGGCCCCAGGATCAATTGTACCAGTGTCGCTTTAAGACACTGGTACAAATGATCCCCTTCCGGCTGGTGTTGTTCTCTGGCTCTATGCTGCGCTCGTCGGGAGCGCAGCATAGAGGCAGAGTCCGAAACTCACCTTTCCTGGTTCCCCCGAAGCGCTCCGCACAGTATGCGACAGCTCTGAAGCTGGCGCACATGATGATGTCAACGGATCACATGTGCCGGCTTCAGAGTCGGCGCGTAAGGCGGGCACATGCCGAAGGAAGAAGGAAGCTGTTCCTGCACTGCTTCGGGGGAACGAGGAAAGGTGAGTTTGTTTTCTTACCCGGAAGGTGTTGGGGGCAGTCGCAGTGTTAGTTAGATGGAGGGGGGGCAATGTTGAGCTCGAGGGGGGGGCAGGTAGAGTCAGGGGGGATTAGGATAGGGGGGGGGGGGGGCAGTTTGTAGCTGGTGGGGGGGATCACAGTGTGTCTACAGGGGGAAGGGGGCAGTTGTGGGAAGGGGGGGAAACAAGGTGTCTACAGGGTGGTTGGAGGGGGGGGGGTAATGGTAGGCTGGTGGGGGGATGGGATATGACAAGTTGTAGTGTGGTCTACAGGGGGGGAGGGGGGCAGTTGTAGCTGGAGAGGGGGGATATAGTGTGCTACAGGGGGGGAGGGGGGGGGTGGGTAATTGTAGCTGGGAGGGGGGCGAGTATCGTGTGTTTTAAAGGGTTGAGGTGGGGGGGGGGGGGTAATGTTAGGCGGAGGGGTAGGGGGGGATACAGTGTGTCTGTCTACAGGGAGGGAGGGGGGAAGTGTAGCTGGAGGGGGGGGATTATGGGGATAATAGTGTGTCTACCAGGGGGGAGGGGGGGGTAGGGGTTAGGTTAATGGGGTGGTAAATGTAGCTGGAGGGGGGGTACAGTGTGTCTACAGGGTGAGGGGGGGGGTAATTTAATAAATGTAAGCTGGTGGGGGGGAGATGAATACAGTGTTTGTCTAACAGGGGGAAGGGGGGGGGGCCAGGCAGTGTTAGGCTGAAAGGGGGGAAAAAGTGTGTCTACAGGGGTAGGGGGGGGGGGTAATGTAGCTGGAGGGGGGATACAGTGGGGAGGGATACCAGTGTGTCTACAGGGGGGAGGGTGGCAAAGGGGGGCAAAGTGTAGAGAATGGGGGAGGGGGGGATGAGGGGGGGGGATAACAGTGTTTTTGTTGTCTACCAAGGGGAGGGGGGGTAATGGTTGGAGCATTGGAGGTAATGTAGCTGGAGGGGGGGATACAGCTGTATGTGTTTTTTTGTGTTTACAGGGTGAGTGGTGTGTGGGGTAGGTTTTTGGGGTTAATGAGCTGGAGGGGGGATAGACAAGTGTGTTACAGGGGGGGGAGGGGGGGGGTGGTAGCTGGAGGGGGGGGGATACAGTGTATTCTTACAGGAGGGGGAAGGGGGGTAGGTGGTAATGTAGGCTGGATGGGGGGATACAGTGGTCTACAGGGGTGAGGGGGGGCATGGGGGCCCAGTGTAGCTGGAGGGGGGATTAACACAGTTGTTGTTACAGGGTGAGGGGGGGTAATGTAGCTGGAGGGGGGGATACAGTGTGTCTACAGGGGGGGGGGAGGGGGGCAGTGGGGGTTGTTTGTTTGTGTTTTTGTTTGTAGCTGGAGGGGGGGATACCAGTGGTCTTACAGGGGGGGGAGGGGGGGGTAATTGTAGTAATTGTAGCTGGAGGGGGGGGGGGTTTACAGTGGTTTACAGGTGAGGGGGGGTTAAGGTAAGGGGGGGTAGGTAATGGTAATTGTGGCTGGAGGGGGGATGATACAGTGTCTGTTCTACAGGGGTGAGGGGGGGTAATAATGTAGCTGGTGGGGGGGATACAGTGTGTCTACCAAGGGGGGGGAGGGGTGGAGGGGGGCAGTGTTAAGATGGAGGGGGGATTAAAGTGTGTCTACAGGGGGAGGGGGTGGGTAGGTTTTAATAGGGTAAATTGTAGCTGGGGAGGGGGGGGGGGGTATGTTTACAGGTGTGTTTACCAGGGTTGAGGGGGGGGTATGGAATGTAGCTGGAGGGGGGGATACAGTGTGTCTACAGGGGGGAGGGGAGTGTGGGCGAGTTGGGGGGAGGGGAGTGAGTGTAGTGGAGGGGGATACAGTGTTCTACAGGGGGGGGGGGGGCAGTGTAGCTGGAGGGGGGATGATACAGAGTGGTCACAGGGTGAGGGGGGGTTGCCGTAATGTAGCGGAGGGGGGGAGGATTACCGTGTGTTAAAGGGGGGGGGGGGGGGGCAGTGTAGTTGGGGGGGGATGGAGGGGGGGGGGTACAGTGTGTCTACAGGGGGAGGGGGGGTAAGTAGCTGGAGGGGGGGTAGGGTACCGGTGGGTTGGGGGTACAGTGTGGTTACAGGGTGAGGGGGTGGTAAATGTAGTGGAGGGGGATACAGTGTGTCTACAGGGGTGAGGGGGGGGGTTGGTTGGTAATGTAGCTGGGGGGGGGGATACAGTGTGGTACAGGGGGGAGGGGGGGCATGTAGCAGCTATGGAGGGGGGAGGGGGATACAGGTGTGTCTACAGGGGGAGGGGGGGGGTGGTGGGTGGTAATGAGCTGGAGGGGGGGGTGGTGAGTAGGGGGCGGTTGGACAGTGGGATTGTTTACAGTGGTGGAGGGGGGGTAATGTAGCTGGAGGGGGGGATACAGTGTGTTAAACAGGGGTGAGGGGAATGTGTAAGCTGGAGAGGGGAACAGTGTGTATACAGGGGGGGGGAGGGGAATGTGTAATGTAGCGGAGGGGGGATACAGTGTGTCTACCGGGGAGGGGGGGTAGGTGGAGGTAGGAATGTACTGGAGGGGGGTGGGGAGGTACAGTGTTGTCTACAGGGGACGGGGGGGGGTAATGTAGCTGGAGGGGGGTGGATACAGTGTGTCTGACGGGGGAGGGGTGTAGCTGAGGGGGGGATACCGGTGTCTACAGGGGGAGGGGTGGGAATGTAGATGGAGGGGGGTACAGTGTTCACAGGGGGAGGGGGTGGGGGTAGGGTATGCGGTAATGTCGTGGAGGGGGAATACAGTGTGTTTACAGGGGAGGGGGGGTAACGTAGATGGAGGGGGGATTAAGGTGGCTTACAGGGGTGAGAGGGGCGGATAGTGGGTAGGAGCTGGAGGGGGGATACAGTGTGTCTACAAGGGAGGGGGCGGCAGTGTACCTGGAGGGGGATTACAGGTGTCTACAGGTGGGGGGGGGTTAGGTGGGGGTGGAATAGTGGAAGGGGGGATACAGTGTGTTACAGGGGGAGGGGGGGCAGTGTAGCTGGAGGGGGGATACAGTGTGTCTACAGGGGGAGGGGGGTAATGTAGCTGGAGGGGGGATACAGTGTGTCTACAGGGGGAGGGGGGTAATGTAGCTGGAGGGGGGATACAGGGTGTCTACAGGGGGAGGAGGGTAATGTTGCTGGAGGGGGGATTAAGTCTGTCTACAGGGGGATGGCGGGCAGTGTAGTTGGAGGGGGGATACAGTGTGGCTACAGGGGTGAGGGCAGTGTGGCTACACGTGGTAGGGGCGGAAGTGTGGCTACTGGAGGGCGGCCCATGAAGGGGCCCACTGAGGCTCTATCACCCGGGGGCCCACTAAAACCTGGAGCCGGCCCTGAACATAACCCATTCTTTTGCTCCGTTATGGTCTCTTCACTTAGACCCCCATCAATCAGCAAGTTAGCCTCTATCCTGCTGATAGGCTAGCTTGTTATGACTGGTCAACACCTTTAACACAGGGGGTCTTCTCAGAGGTGATCTTCTGTGGAGGTCTAACTGTACATGCATGGCTTTTGTCTGCCAAAATAATCAGCATTGGTTTGGACTTTTTGTCACCATCATGTTGTGGTCTTCAGAGGTCATATATTGACTCAAGACCAGGTAGACAATGACTAGAAATGATGGGGGAGATGTATCTTCAAGTTTATGAGGTAAAGCTGTTCCTGTTGCCCATGGAAACCAATCAGAGTTTAGCTTTAATTTAAAAAACTGCTGTGGGAAAGTGAAAACTGAGCTCTGATTGGTTCCCATGGGCAACTAGAACAGTTCTGCTCTAAAAGACTGATGATAAATCTCCCCCATATATCTCTATGTGATCCTCATGTCATGTGATATTAGAATGGTATAGCAAATGCAGATGTCCAATAGTGTTGTATAATTTTCACACTAAGAAATGTGTGAAGAAAGTAATGAGAACATTGAGCTTAATAAAAGAGGCAAACGAACATACAAAACAGACAAAGGATGATAAATCAGAGATGTGACATTTTTCTTTACACAGATGGAAATTAAGGAAAATAGACTTGGTTAAACTCATCTGAGTTGATGTTTCTGTGCAACAGAAGTGACAGAATATACTAAATGTGGCAGCTGGACACAGCCAATGTGACATCTTCAGCCATGGATGGACTCCATGAGATGTCAGCTCCTTTGCCGGCAGGCAGTGTAACGGGATCAGCACCGCTTGGTTCACCCAGAAACGTAAATAGGCACCAGTAATAGGCATTCAGTAATATTTTTATATTTGTTATGGCCTCCGGTCTTCTGAAATCAACTGTTATAATTATGTTAATGAGCCACTAAGGTCTGTTGAGTGTTACCCCCAATTCTGTAGCTATCTGTAGCCTGCACCAATTTTTTGGGGTTATAACACACACAGCTCTGATTACTCTCTGTGATACTAATGAGTAGTTTTCCACAGGAAGTAAACCTGAAGCTTCCTATAGAATGACAGCAATACAGAAAGTATATTGGAACATTGAATAACTTTATTATACACACAATAACATTTTATTTGCTGAAATTGGACCACCCCTTTAAGTCGCATTTCTGAATGCAGGTCTTGATAACCCCCTGAAGTGTTCACATTTGCAAATGATAATCGGTGTATTTATGTGTTAACTAGGGCGTGACAATGAGCGGTGTTTATGCCTCTCTGCTTTATTTGTTCTAACGATATCCTGTCGGTGGGGCGCTACAACTCGTCTCCTCGCCCCTTTAACAGGTTGAAAAACAAACAACTGAAAATAGATATAATTCCAAAGTTGCCTTCACTGGCCTCCCGTCTGGAATATTATACATGCCTCCTGCTTTTGGGGCTTAATTCTATAATTATTCTTCTTGATCGCAGAACCTTACAAGGAATGGCCTGACTTGAACCCTCTTCCCAGGACCAGCGATGAAGATGTTCTGTTTACTCAATGACTCAGCACTCACATTCCCAAACTTTTTTGTTCCTCTATAATCTCAGCATTAGGTTTACTGTTAGTAGAAGTTCCCTGGAGTAGGGCACTCAGTGTTATACACATGGGAATTTTCCAATTTTCTCATTACAAAATGAAATAAAATAATGAATACATTTCCAAACTTGAGTCTCCATGTGCAGAGTGCAGTGGATTTGGTGACTCCGATCAATGGGATGGGAAAGGGCAGTAACATCAAGTGGTTTACTATGTATAATGCATCAGGAACAATTGTAGCGAGAATCACATGTTCATAGAAATGTGTTCTTTATGACAAGGTCAGTAAGTGTAGGGATCTATAGGGAGTGTAATGGACAACATTGGAGAATTTTAAATTCTTTTTAATGCCAATGTAAATTTCACATTGCATATTATATTATTGTTAATGGAAGTGATAGCTACAAGCCATTATGGATTTAGGGTAGACGCACCAAGGTCAATTTACACTTAAAGGGGTTGTCCTAAGTTTGATTTGTATCTCCTATCCACAGGATAAGGAGCAGTAATCTGATCAGTGGGGGGTCAGACTGCTGGGACCCCCAAGCATCATAAGAGCAGCCCCCATTCTCCCCCAGTTCACAGAATGATGGAGAGGCAGGTCAAAGGTGTATCCTGCTACTCCATTCAAAATTATAGGAGTGTCAGTAGTAGGTGGGCACACCGCTTGGGTATCTTACACAATCTTACACAATGAAGGAGGTGCTGGAGATACCTGGCAATTTATGACAATCCCATGGTATTGACTGAAACTTTAGGACGCATGTTCATCCTACTACTTTATTCAATCATTAGGAAAGGGACAAATCTGTGGGGGTCCTTTCAAACAGACCCCCACCAATCATATGTGTATTTCCTATCCTGTGGAAAGGGGATCAAAACCTTAGCACCTTTAAAGGAAATGAACCACTTATATACAGTAAAATGAAACTATGGCCCTCTTCTCCTCAATCCCGTCACTGGTCTTCTTCAAGCTTGACACGCCGGGATCGAGGAGAAGAGGGTGAAAGGTGACTATGTTTAATTTCACTTTACTAAATATTAGTGGTTGATTTCCCTTAACACCATAGATTCAGAGTTGTTGTCCCCAGTGTGCCCCCTATAGGTAAAAACAAGTTAAAGGGGTTTACCCACAAAACAAGTTAGGCCCTAAGCACAGGATAGGACCTTACTTTCTGATCAAGGGGTGGGGGGTCATTGATGAGACCCCCACAGAACAGGCGAATGGGACGTACTCGGCAATCTCCGTCAGCTCCATAGGATGAACAGGGCAGCCCCGCCATGTGAACCCGGCTGCTCTGCTCATCTCGTGGAGCAATCACGGGTACGAAGGAAGTACACTGGACCCTCCATTCTCGTGATCCGTAGGGGTCTCATCACTCAGACCCCCACACAATCAGCAAGTTAGGCCCTGTCCTCACTAGAATGTATGTGTTTCATGGGAAAACCCCTTTGAAAGGATTTAAGTGGATATGGGATAACTAACTGATCGGTGAGGGTTTAACTGCTGGGACCTCTACCGATCATGAGAAAGGGACCTCTAGTGAACGGGGGTCCCATTATCATTCAATTTTAAGGGAATGACCGAAATAGGCAAGCAGTTTTCTATCTCCAATCAGTACGATAGACGGTGAATGGAGCGCAGGGTGACGCTCCATCCATCGGTGAAACTGAATCACTGTTATCTGGAGAGCTGGAGGTTCTGTTCTTGTGACTGGTGCTGGACACAGCAGTTGGACCCCCCCTGATAGAGGGTAGGTAGTCTGCAAAGAGTTTGTATGTTCTCTCCGTGTTTGCGTGAGTTTCCTCCGGGTCCTCCGGTTTCCTCCCACGCTCCAGAACATACTGGTAGGTTGATTAGATTGTGAGTCCCGTGGGGACAAGGACTGATTTGACAAGTTCTATGCAGCACTACAGTATCTGTGTGCGCTATATAAATAAAGGAATTATTATTATTATAGAGGATAACTTCAATACTTCAGACAACCCCTTTAACGTCAAGGTCAATCAATCATCAAATGTAAATTGATGCTTCAAAATGGGAAAAGTAATAGCAGAGGCACACAGTGATGCATTTTTTTAACAGGGTGTAGTCATGTTTAAAAAAAAAAACAAAAAACCATGTCTCCTAGTCAGTCCGTTTTTATATACCCATTGTCCGTTAAGAGCTAATTGTTCCATGTAAAAAACCTTTCAGCTTTCGAGCTTAAAATTTCTTTTAAAGGTAACAATTCTGAACATAAAAATAATTCAATATTGATCCTGCACCCTCCACCCCCACCCCAAAAAAAATTATGAAAAATCTTTTAACAAATGAACTAATAATGGCCACTGATAGACCGTGTGCAAAAGTACAGTTTGCCTCTGTTGTTGGAGACTCAAAACAATGTGAACCTAAAATAATCCACAACGGTGGGCACCGGTAAAATGGGAACATAGTTTTATAATAGAAAAATTCAAAAAATTTTTCTAAAGGGGTCTTCCACGTCTTTCTGAGAAAACTTGTGGGACAGATTTAATGCACCATGTGAACACTCTCTGTAGATGTGGGTTTGTATTAACAATTTTTAACATTATTACATAATGAGGTGATTAATTCGTCTGTTCCCGCCATTCAGTAATATCTAGTGTATCACTGCACCACGTGACTACACTTTCGTCCGGCCCTACACGTGTACAGTCGCGGCGCATGCGCTTTACCAAAAAGTAGAGCCCCGCCCCGCGCCGCGGCTTTTCTGTGCCGCGCGTGCTCCCTCTCTTTCAGCTTTCTCTAGTCACGCCCACCAAGTTTATAAAGCCTCCATCCCGCCTTTGTCACGTCACTCTGCTGCGGAGCTGAGGCCGCCATCTTCTTGACCAGCGCCATGCCGCGTGTTTACATCGGAAGACTGAGCTACCATGTCCGAGAGAAAGACATACAGAGGTTTTTCGGGGGATACGGAAAGCTACTGGAGGTGGACCTGAAAAACGGGTAAGAGCGGGGATAGATGTGTAGCGGCTAGTGTGACCGGGCTCTGAGGCCTGCGCTCATGGAGGCACCTGCTGGGCTCTGCTACCCGCGCGCTGTGGGCTATGGGCGCCATCTTCTTGGCGCGAGAGACTGAGCCGCGATACAGCTGTGAGGGAATGGAGCGACGCGGGCGGAATGGGCCCTGCAGGCCACCGTCACGTCATAGGCTTCATCTATGTACCGCCGTGTGTGTACAGCGCCCCATACCTGTGTGTGTACAGGGCTGTATGAGGGGGAACCTCTATACTGGTGTGTACAGGGCTCTACACCTGTGAGAAGAGACATCTATACCTGTGTGTACAGGGTTGTATGAGGGGGAACCACTATACTGATGTATTTACAGTGCTCTATACTGCCGTGTGTGTACAGCGCCCCATAACTGTGTGTGTACAGGGCTGTATGAGGGGGAATCCTCCATACTGGTGTATTTACAGTGCTCTATACCGCTGTGTGTGTACAGTGCTCTATACCTGTGTGTACATGGTTGTATGAGGGGGAACCTCTATACTGAGTATTGACATTGATCTATAGGCTGGGGTGTGTATCAGTGCGCTATACAGTGGTGAAGGGGAAACCTCTATACTGGTGTGTATAGGACTGTGAGGAAAACTCTATACTGATGTATTTACAGTGCTCTATACCTGTGTGTACAGGGCTGTATGAGGGGGAATCCTCCATACTGGTGTGTACAGGGCTGTATGAGGGGAATCCCCCTACTGGTGTGTAAAGGGGAGGTAGGAGGGGGAATCTCCCTACTGGTGTGTACAGGGCTGTATGAGGGGGAATCCTCCATACTGGTGTGTACAGGGCTGTATGAGGGGGAATCCTCCATACTGGTGTGTGTATAGGACTGTGAGGAAAACTCTATACTGGTGTGTGTACAGTGCTCTATACCTGTGTGTACAGTGCTCTATACCTGTGTGTACAGGGCTGTATGAGGGGGAATCCTCCATACTGGTGTGTACAGGGCTGTATGAGAGGAAATTTTTGTACTGCTGTGAGTTGAGGCCTCTTTACTGTTGTGTGTACAGGCCTCAATACGATAGTGTAATCTCCATGCTGCTACCAGGTTATCCATTATAGAAGTAAAGCAATGCTGCACAGGAACAGTTATACTTGCCATAGGTCCTTTATTCCATCCAGATGCAAAGTTTTGATCTGTGATCTTTATCAAGCATAGCACTTGAATTGCCCTGCATACAGTGAGACACTGCTCTCCCCATCTCTATAGCGAGGCATGGTGCACGAAGCGGGAAAATTGGAGCATGCTCTATCTCTTTCCCATGCACACTGTCACATGGCAGAGAAAGAGGTTTTATTGGGCAGCTGTTTACATTTTCTATACTGCAGCCTGGTTATTAGCCACATGTGCCTGAGCTGTGTGGTAATTCCCTGTCCCTTAGCAAGTTCTATTACCTGTGCAATGTCTTACTAGAGGCTGCTGCACCCTGATGCACTGGCAGGACTCTACATACACTTATGTAGCTGGACTTCCGAGCAATGTAGCATAAAACCATGTGCCTGGGCTTTTGGTGTCTCTTTGGACTCTTGTTTTAGAAGGTACCAAAAAATGGCCAATGTATGAGCAGTCTCTTTATGTATATTTCTTTTTCTCATTTGTGATTTCTTCTTTTAGATACGGTTTTGTAGAGTTTGAAGACTCCCGTGACGCAGACGATGCCGTATATGAGCTGAATGGGAAAGACCTTTGTGGGGAGCGTGTGATTGTAGAGCATGCCCGGGGCCCACGGCGTGACCGAGATGGATTCAGCTTCGCAAGTCGCAGTAAGGAATGCATTTTTTTGGGAGCAGCTTTTTGGGGAGAATATTAGTTTATACTGGATGCTGGGTCATTGGTGTTTAAAATTGACGGCACATTAAAACATGGGCTACCTCCTAAGCACACGTTCCCTTACCTTTAGCATCCAAGTTTGGTTATATTAGTCTGCCTTAACTTTTCCTCTAGTGCGGCACCTCACCATCTCAGTAAACAAAGAGATGACTCCCTGGAAAGGGACACGTTTTATACTACATAGCAATGCAATTGCAGTCTGATTTTGGGTAGTGTGTGCAGGTGCTTACACAAATTTGCACCTGTGTGTAGGTTTGTGATAAGTACTATAACCCTTTTTACTTGGATTAGGTTCTACATTGGTGGAGAAGCAGAGGCAAGTCTATATTAATAGACAAATGTAGGCCAACGTGTGCTGGAGGGATGAGGGGTTAAGGTCATTGCAAAACTGTATTTTTGCCGTGTAAATGTAGTTTTGAGGTTTTCATGCAGAAATTATGGTATAGTTTGGTGTATCTAAACAGACTACCAAAGTTTGATCAGCAGAGATCTTAGTGCTCAGACAGACGCTGATCCCTTCACTGATTGGTGGTCTCTGCACTTTGACCCCTATTGATTTAAACTTCTGGCATGGCGCTTTAAGTGAACTGTTATTTCAAGGTCACTTCCAGCAGCATCTGATTTTTAGTAAGAAAGTATTGTGCAGGTTTGACAATTATACAAAATCTGGAATATATAATTGTTTCTCTGTACACTACTGAAAATCATATTTTTCTGCTGTAGATTAACGCGGTGCAGGAAACTTGTGATGCTTCACTGAAACCTGTGTTAATCTACTTTTGTTTCCACACCTGTGGTCTCCAACCTGTCTCTTTCCAGATGTTGTACAACTATATAGAGTTGCTCTTTGGAGACCAGAGTGTAGGATGTACACTAAGACCTATGGCTGTGCCTTTTTTTTAAATATTAAAGAATAACCTTGTATGAATTGACTCCTGTGATATCAGCGGTGAAGTTTAGATCCTGACATCACAGAGGTTAATATAATATGGGAAGTCGCTTGTGATTGGATGGGTTGGGGGAGGAAAAAATGGTTTTATGAATGTGTTTTTTTAACTTGTATATTCTTAACCTTTTTGCATGTTGAATTCCAAAAACCTTTTTAACCGTCCTTGATGTTTCAATTTGAAAGAGACCAGTGGGGGCTGAGACCATTGAGGCTTAAGATGACTGCCTTTCCTGGTTGGCCTTTCCAAACATTGTGTGACCCTTGCCCTATGACCCTTTGGCTGACCTTACCGGAAGCCATGACGACTGCAGCCTATTGCCATTAGACGCAGGGTGATGGTGAGGATTAAAAGGGTTAGACAAAACTGGCTTTAATCTGGAGTAGGTGAATCCCCCTTGCGTGTGCTTCCAAGTGCCACCTTTTATACCTCCTGCCTTAACTTAATAAAGTGACTGGCATCTCTTATACAATACTATGTAGAAATGCATGTAAATGAGTAAAAACCTTGTAATGTCATTTAAAATAATATAAGATTTCATGTTGATGAGGTTGACTGAGTGCACTCCTTTACACGTGTGCCCACTCTCATCATCACAGCAGAACGGAGTAAATCAACATCCCTGCTGCAAACCACTCGCCAGAATCACGGCTACAAAAGGAGGTTTAATTTAAAGAATCTCATACTCTAGTCTTTAAAGCCCTCCCACAAAACACACTGAATTAGATAATTTGTGCATTTGGTGTGCAACCCTGACATTGTCTTTCCATGTGTAAAGGTGGCTACAGGAGCCAAAGATCTGGCAGAGATAAGTATGGGCCTCCTGTGCGTACAGAGTTCAGACTCGTAGTGGAAAACCTCTCTAGCCGCTGCAGCTGGCAGGACCTTAAGGTGAGTGAATCATTTTCCGAATGTGTGTGGATATAAGTTCAGAATCTGACATTTAGCTGATGCAACGCACCTGACTTCTCCTGTTCTTGCCAGTTGTGTCTTATGTTCTCAACCATCTTTTACCTTTCTCTTCAGGATTTCATGAGGCAGGCAGGTGAGGTTACCTATGCTGACGCACACAAAGAACGTACCAACGAGGGGGTCATAGAGTTCCGATCTTACTCGGACATGAAAAGAGCTCTCGACAAGTTGGATGGCACAGAGATAAATGGCAGAAAAATCCGCCTGGTTGAAAGCAAAACCCGCCACAGAAGGTCTTATTCTGGCAGCAGATCCAGGTAAGTTGAGAGTATGGACACTGATACAAATAGTGTGCACTGACAGAATGTACTCCCACTAGATTAAATAGATTGTTCCCAAAATTAAACACCACATAAAAGGCAATAACCAAAATATTTAAAGCATAAAATAACACATACAACATAAGTCAAGGGTGCCCACAATACTTGTTTGTAAGGAAAACCCTAGACTTGTTCTTAGGAATATACCTTCTACACCTCTCTACAGGTGTACTGTGATGTATTTATCATGTATATTTAGTAGGTTTAGAACATGATCAGACTTATAAACCTAAAGTCACCTCCTGTGGGATAGACACATACACTTCAATATTAAACATTGGCTTCCTACAGCAAAATTGTGAGGTATTGAAATGTTTCACATTTTTAGTCTTCAACCTCTAAGTAAACTGTTGATTTTATAAAAACTTTTCAGGTCACGATCCAGGAGCAGGAGGAGATCACGTAGCAGAAGCAGACGTAGCAGCCATAGCAGATCTAGGAGCCGCTCCCGCACTCCTGTCAAAAAGAACCGATCCCAATCCCCTGCGAAGCGCAGCAGGTCTCGCACTCCAGCCAGGAAGAGTCGTTCTCCAGCTAAAAGAAGCCGCTCTCGTTCCCCTGCTAAGAAAAGTCAATCTCGGTCTCCTGCTAAGGAAAGCCGTTCTCGCTCTCCAGTAAAACGGAGCCGTTCACATTCACCAGCAAAGAGTCAGTCAAGGTAAGATTGGTCACTTCCTAATTTGACTAAGTTGCCACAGTCTCTTTTATGTACATAGAAAAATTGTCATATTCTGCTTATGTTCCAGTAATAGAACACACTAATGAGTTTCATTTGCTACCATGATTTAATAGACCAACCTTTTATCTTTTTAGGTCTAGGTCCAGAAGTAAAGAAGCTTCTCGATCACCATCAAATCAGAGGAGATCCCGTTCAAAAAGCAAGCCTGAATCAGAGCATGGTTCTCGATCTCGCAGCCGATCCAAAGGAAAGCGCAAGAGATCTCGCAGCCATTCTAAAGGAAGACGGGATCGCTCTAGCAGCCGCCCCAGATCAAAGCGTGAAAGGTCCAGCAGCCGCTCTAAATCAAGACGCGATAGATCCAGCAGTCGTTCAAAGAGCAAGAGGGAACGATCTAGAAGTCGCTCCGAAGGAAAGAGAGAATCAAAGAGCAATAGAGATCATTCCAGAGAGAGATCACGTAGTCCATCCATTGGAAAGAGAGACAGATCTCGTGACAGATCACGCAGCCAGTCTAAGGGAAAAAGAGACAGATCTAGGGAGAGGTCTCGGGAAAGATCCCATAGTCCATCAAAGAGAGAGAGAGAAGCTTCCAGGGAGAGATCCAGAAGCCAGTCCAAAGGAGATCACGACCGTTCTCGTAGTCGATCAAGAAGCAGGGATCGCTCTAGGAGTCGATCACTTCCTACAAGGGAAAGATCTTCCCGTAGTCGTTCCAGATCGCCCTCTCCAAGGGAAAATGGTAAAGGTGATGCCAGATCCCGGTCTAAATCACCAGTTCCACCTGGAAAGGAAGGCTCAGCTTCTCCATCACCACGCGCTGCATCCGCTGCCAGTTCTCGTTCTAGCTCCCCCGAGTAGAGTCTATTGTGACATAGATTTTTTTCATGCCCAGTGTTAGGACTTAGCCCCACATGTTGATACTTATAGTCACCTGATTCCATATTTCAGTGCAGGTTTGTCCTCACTTTTTCTGTGTCCTATCCTGGCAACCAAAGGGTTTCAGTTCTGTAAATAGATGGCAACAAATTTTTTTTTTTTTTTTTTTGCATGTAATTTTCTTAAAACATGCGCAAGTTGTGACACAGAGGTCTCTTCCCCTTCAGTTATTTAGTACAGTGAATAATTATTGTAGAATGATGCTTTCAGATTTGCCACCGTGGGTTTAATGTACACCTATAATGAAGTGCATTGCATTTTGTTCTTGATGGTATAAAGTATTAAACTCTACAGTGCTTGATGGGAAGTTTAATGTGGATCCCATTTCAGTGTAGCTGCTGACATTGTAAATAATAAAGATTTGTACGGTCTATGTGGGGAGTTTTTATTTTTTGAAATTTTTTTTTAGGTTTATCTGTAAGTTTGATTTTTGCAGAGTGAATAAAGTTTTCTTCTGCAGTGCATGTTGGGTCTCTGGGGTTTTATTGTAGCAATGTTTGATGGAAAAGACATTTACCGGCTGCTCTTTCTGCTCCTGATATCATGTCAAACATTTGATTAGTTCAAGGGAATCTACCATCACGATAAACTGGGGACAAGTGTCTGGATCTAGGAGTAAAATCTCATTTTTGGTCAGTATTTAAATGCATCTGTTTTTGATAGGTTTTAGCAATTATCTTAATTAAAACTGGTCAAAAATGCATGCATTTTTTTAATGGACTGCTTAAAACCACACCAAAAACGGGTTAAAGGACACCTGTCATCAGGTCTGTGTCACTTGTCCTGTCACTACTACCTGTTGGAGCAGCTCACAAGGATCCCATCCCAGCCTTTATCTAGTCATTTCATACATTAATCATTGTAAAATCATTTATTTTTTTATCATATAAATGAGACTACACACAGACCTGGGGAGGGGGAACAGGAGTGACATCACTGCCTCTGACCATGTGACTAATGTATAGTAAAGCATGGCTAGTGTGTGTGCTGCATCCTCCTAATATACAGGTGAGAGACACAGACATCAGCTACACATGAATCTGACATGTTCTGCTATAACATGGCTGCCTGGAGCTGCTGTATCTCTCCTATACACACATACAGGCTGCAGGGGGCGCCAGCACCAGGAAGCACATCATTATACAGCCTCACACCATTATACAGGCTGTCAGTCAAGCACTGGGGGTGTGGCTGTGCCTCCCACTCATGAATAGAGTGGACAGCTTGAATATGCTAATGCTTCATTGGACATTTCACAGGTCATTTGCATACAGCTTTAGGACCTCATTGCTTAGGTTTACAGGCATGTAGAGGGACAATGAAGGGATAGAGGCAATGCTCTCTAATGGCAGTTTATGAAAATATATTTAGTTTAGGGGGTTATTTTGCATGACTGGTTCTCTTTAAAAAAAAAACCACATGTGGCATCACCCTCAGTTTTATGGACTACTTGCCAATTAAGGCCGACTTATAGGGGTGCGCTGATACTTTCACTGTTACTTTGAGGTGTTTTGGAGCAGTAGCTGATGTGCTGAAAACTAAAAGTAACCTTGGAGATTACACTTTTTTAATGCTATATGTTATACTTAAATATACTAAAGTTTTATTAGTTTTCCTCCTATTCTATATTTTATTTTTCACAAACAAAATTAAGAGTATCCAACTGTATGACCTGTGGATAGAGGAAAGCTTGTATTAGCAAATGTTGCTCGGGCGTCACTGGATACCAGTCTATTTAGAATTTTATTTTCAGCTTCCCAGTACATTACATGCAGTATTAAATTCTGCCACTAGTAACAAGTTTGTCCCACAGAAAACAAGCCCTGATGGATTTTGAGTAAAGTATAAGCCTTGTCCTCTAGGCTGCTGCTCTAGGGTTTAATAGTTTATCACTTCAGGGTTATGTATTTTATTTAGTTGGTTTTATACCTTATGGATTTTTCAGGTTACAAAGCCTTATGAGGGCCTAAAAGGTGATTAATTGTAGCTTTTTTTTTTTATAAACAATACTTATGAGGTTTGGAGAGGGCAAGAAACTTTGCAGCGCGGCTGTCGAAGTGATATAACAATACAATTTATGACCGGCCCAGAGTGATTATCAGAAGTCCTATCCCTGAGTGATGCCAGAGACACAAGTCCTGGTGTATCTTGCTATGGGTCCCACAATTTCGTTTTTAGAAGTGATTTCTTAAAGGGCACCTACCACCCCGATTCTCCCTATAAAGGTAGAAGGGGTGGTAGGTGGATGAACGGCTATCTTTTAGAAAAGTTTATTGCAGGCATATGCAAATTTATTTATGCGGCTACTGGGGCGTGGAGTAGCCGGACATGAGGATACTAGTCGTGGCTACTCCACGCCCCAGTAGCCACATTACTCTGCCTACCATTTAATCTTCAGAGCTGCACGCCCTCGTCCTAGTCCCCTGCGTTCTGCGCAGCTCAGGGACTGGAGCTACTGTGCACGCGCAGAAGGCTGCAGATGCGCGCCGAAGACTAAATGGTAGGCGGAGTAACATGGCTACTGGGGGGGTGGAGTAGCCGCGACTACTAGCCTCATGTCCGGCTACTCCACGCCCCAGTAGCCGCATAAATAAATTTGCATATGCCTGCAATAAACCTTTCTAAAAGATAGCCGGGATGTGAGGATTAGCCCAAAAAGGGCTATCCACACGTCCCATTCATCCACCTACCACCCCTTCTACCTTTATAGGTAGAATCTGGGTGGTAGGTGCCCTTTAAATCTAGTCTTTCCATTTGGAGTAATTGCCTCCACTTTATGCAGGTGAATAAGTCTGCCAGATATTGCCTTATGTGCCTTATACAACATGTACCCATTGCTTTGTGCCTAGACCCCAGCATTCATTCATCTGTATATCCAAATTAACATATTAAAAGAATATTTTTGGGTAATTGCTCACTACACCCTGTCCAGGAGGGATGAGGCATGACCATAAGATGTGAGTGATATCCAAACTTGGGGCACATAGCATCTAATCCGATTCTGATACGTTAAAACGTGGTCCTATAGATCCTAAAAAAATGTAACTGTTAATGAGCTAATAGCTTCCCCTGACTTATTTCTGACCATGTGCAGTCGAGATGACACCATCTATTTCCGTCTAATTTAATATGATAAAAGAGCTACCAAATTTATATAGTTTGTATTAATACTGACAGGAAAAAAAATGGCAAAACCTTGCATTAAAAAAAAAAAGCCATTTCGCTTGAGTGAATCTGATGGGCCGGTTGTGTACAGCCTAATCTGCTACACACCCAAAGTCCTAGTCAAAAGCCAGAAAACTGGTGAAGGTATAATGAATCTCCAACTATTACTTTAACTGCCTGCATCTCTGGTTTTGTAGCACACAAGTCTTATGTGGTTTAAAAGATGAGATTCTCTCCTTTACAGTGACACCAGAACAATTGGTCCAGGTGCTGTTGAGGGGTTCCTGAAGTGATGCCCATCTTTATAGATAATGGGGGGAATTCTAGAAAGGACATTTCATACCCTACTTGAGAGGCTGGTATTTTAGTGGGGTAAATGTGGATACAGTGGCCTTTTTAGAGCAATAATGTAGGATTCGGCTACTTTTTCCTTTGGGGGAGATTTTGATATATTCACTTCCCTGCTGATTTCTTAGTAATTTATTATCAAATAAACTAAAATAATTAGATTCTTTAGACTTTTGGATAAACTTTGTTCTCTCCCAGGTTCCCGGAGTCATAATGAACGACTTCCCAGCCATAACACGAGGCCTCCTCCTCTATTGTAAGGTGATTGCGTCTGTGTCTGTATGTGGATACAAGGTTGTTTGGGTTCCTGTGTGTTTTGCTATAATCAGACGAGTCATATTTAGATGCATAAGCTCCGGAGATGAATTAATTGTTGTTGCAGGGGATAATTTATGCACGGTGTGAGACGTATCAGTTTCCATGGTAACGGGCACCATTTTAATTTCTGCGGTGGGAAATCATTTTCAATATGGACGCAAAAGAAATGAATAATAAGTACTGCACCAAAGACGTGTGTAGATATATACGTTTTATACTGTATCTGTACGTCACACGTCGGCTGCAGGGGTATGGAGAGGGATCATGGGCTGAGCCTATCATACAAGGTAGGTATTTTATGCATATTGCCGCAAACGCCTACCGGTAACGCCCATGACCACCAATTGTGCGTATTAACCCTTTGATTGCTGGTGGTGGCGCATGGGCACTGCCATCTTGGCTGAGTTTGTTGCTCTGGGAGAGACTGTCACCATTACAGCCTCTGTAACTGTGTATTTGCTGAAGCGTGTGCCAGTGGCACATTGTAACAGATCAGGTGTAGAATCTCTATATACTGCCATGCTTTAGTGTATAGCAGCATATGGTAGGGGCAATCAGGGGTCTGAAAAATAGTAAAAAAAAAAATCAACCTGCTTTTCCCTAGAACTGGTATAACAATAGTTAACAGTGTAAATCGTAAATACATTAGGTACCACCACGTCCCAAAATGTTCCATCTATCAACATATAATAAAGGTTATTACCGGCGTTGAACCCAATATCGTAAAATAGCACCGAATGTGCAAAACGCTACTTTTTCACTATTTTGCAACATCTAAAAAATGTAATAAAAAGTAATAGACTTTAGCTCCTTCCACAAAAAATGACACCTCCCGTGGCTCTGTACAACAAAGTATGAAAAAGTTATTAGCGCCAGAAGAAGCCTAACAAATATGTATTTTTTGTATTGAAGGTTTTAATTTTTTTAACCTTTTTTGCACCTGTGTGACATCACATGACCAGGGATATAATGAGCCGTGCACCCGTGTGACATCACATGACCAGGGATATAATGAGCCGTGCACCTGTGTGACATCACATGACCAGGGACATAATGAGCCGTGCACCTGTGTGACATCACATGAGCAGGGATATAAAAAGCTGTGCACCTGTTTGACATCACATGACCAGGGATATAATGAGCCTTGCACCTGTGTAACATCACATGACCAGGGATATAATGAGCCGTGCACCTGTGAGACATCACATAGCCAGGGATATAACAAGCCGTGCACCTGTGGGACATCACATGACCAGGGATATAACGGGCCGTGCACCTGTGTGACATCACATAGCCAGGGATATAATAAGCCGTGCACCTGCATAACATCCCATGACCAGGGATATAATGAGCCGTGCACCTGTGTGACATCACATGACCAGGGTCCGATTTGTACCACAGGCAGGGTGTAATAGGAAATATAGGATAATTCCTGAAACTGAAAATTCTTGATCTATTCTAATTAAAAATGAATTATTCCATATAGTTAACACATTAACCGAAAAAAAGTGTCCATATTGTATTTTCTGGCGTGATCAAAGGGTTTCAAGAAAATGACGGCCCATCTAACAAAAGTCCCTTAAAGGGAATCTGTCACCAGCATCAACCCCATTATACTATATATACCGCTCAGGTAGGGAACGAAATGTCCTTTCTAGAATCCCCTCTTTTATGAAACCTCACCCAGTTACCTATAAAAATATCCTACAAAGTCTGGTAAAATTGAGCCGAGAAGGGTCATATTTTACCTAAGATGAGTCAAGTTTAGAGGCTGCAGGGGGAGTGTCACTGCAGATGCTGGTTCTATTGTAACTAGAAACAAGATGATAATCTCAATTTTCAGATTGCATCAGGCTTGTGGTTCTGTGATTTAAAGAATCTGAGATACAGAAAGTTAAAGAACTGCAGATAAAGATCCCGTTCCCAACTTTTTATTTACAATTTTTTTCTATTCTAAAGCTCCGAAAGATAAGGTTCTTATCTTTAATATGACGCTAAAGAACTGAAGATAGAGGCATCTCAAGTCACCCTCCCTTTGCAGCCTCTAAAAGTGAAAAAGGAAAATCTGTAGACAGAAGCCACAGATCAGTAATCATCTGCCGCCCTTACAAGTTTATGGAGAGGGGAGGAGGGTGTGCCATCCCTGATGAAGGAAGAAGCTAAAACATACAAGCACAGCTACAGCCTCTAATGTATTATATCATTCAAGCACTGGAGTTATAGATAAACTATTCAATACTGCTGTACAATGTCCTCCATGCTGCTGCTTCTACAAATGTGAAAAATAAGGGAGCAGTGATTAAAAGTGAACCTGCCTGCAATGTAATTTTTAGTTAGTGACAGGTTCCAATATGTTAATTTTAAAAATGCCTTTGTCAGCATTCTGAATCATTTCAGTGCTTTATATAAGTTTATTTCACATTACCTGGCTGTCTCGAGTCCCGGGGAAGGGCAGCTGCAGCCTGGGAGCGCCTCTGTCAGTCTCCTGCACACTCATGCAGGGAGGGGGATGATGTGGAGTAGAGGAAGATTGCATGAGTAGACACAGGCACACACAGGCTGCAGATGCCCCTCCCGGGACTCACCACAAGCTGCTGACAGGGAGCCAGGTAATGTAAAATAAACTTATATAAACTACTGAAATGAACGAGAATGCTGACAAAGGCATTTTTAAAATCAGCATAGCTTGATTGGAACCTGATACCGGCTAAAAAATTACATTCCTGGTGACAGGTTTGTGTTAAAGGAAATCTACCATCAGAATCGATCATGATAAACCATAGATCCGGGCACTGTGACTGTGGTAATCTTCTGATATGTGTTATCTATTGCCTCCTTCCTTCTAATACTTTCAACTTTTAAAATTATGCTAATGATTCTTAATGGCTCCTGGAGATGTAACCCCTCTGTGCTGTAGCTTCTACAGGCTGCTACACTGCGCAGAGCACTTCCCCCCACCCACTGTGAAAGATTACAGCAGACGATAGAGGGGTTTGCAGATTGTCAAACCTCTGTAATTGGTTTATTATCACAATCGGAAAGAGAGGGCAGAGGCATCATGTAGAAAGGTGTCAAAGAAGTTTGGCGTTTCCATTTCCAAAATTTCTGAATTCCTGTAGCTGTTTATACCATAAGAGATGGGAAAGACCTTTTACTTTTACAATATCTGAGTGTAACAAGTGTCCTGGGATCGGTAACATCCGGCGACGCTACATTGTATCCTACACTACTGATACATTGTCACATTTGGGACTCCCACCATACAATACTTTACAGTATAAAAACAATATAGAGTTTTTTGTTTCCCTCTTTGTCACTCCTACCTTTTGGGGGCTCTAAAATCGGTATGATGCGTCCCAATGACTGGGTTTGAGGGGCTGGATATTGCATGAGCTTTTTCTCCTCAATGGACAACAATGATGTAAATAATATAACGTTGGGGGCTCCATATTCGTCTCTCGTCTCGCTCATGTGACATTGTATTCCTCGGCTTCTGATCTTAGTGACACAATATCATTGACTATGTGGATCTGCTGCTGTGTGCTGGCGCTGATCACAGCCGCTTATTACCATATAGATAAAGCCAGATTGCGGCTCCTTGCATCTATTCCTCCTCTGTTCCCCCATCTCCTCCTCCTCTTCTTCTGTCGTCCCTGATCCCCCCTAGTGTTGTACACATAATGGAGAGGCGCAGGCGCACAGCCTCCCTGCAGACTGCGGTTTGGAATAGCAGCGTTGTTTCATTAGGTAAGATGCTCTGCATTTAACCTCTTCACGGCCACAACACATCACAGCAAGGACGGTGGATACCCAATGCCCCCAAAAATTTTATTAACCCCCTCTATCCTTTCTCTCTCCAGCAGGAATGAAGCTGCCGTAGACTGCAAAAATCCTGCCTGCTGAGAGGAGTAGCAATCTGCTGGAGGTTTTACAGGTAAACTCAGAAAACGTATCATAGCAGCGCTGTAGTGTATGACATATAATAGATACGTGTCTTATAGGTTCTCTAGGATCATTACTTATAGGCATGTCCTATATATAATCCATTCCATATATGTCCGTCTCTAACCCCCACGTTTGTTATTTGGGTCCATTCAAGCCCTAAACGTACCGATCCGGAAGCAGCTGCTATGGATGTAACGCTACGCCAAGTGAAAAGTGAGGAGGAGAGCGACGCGCCACCATGCCAGGTGACCCGGCAGAGCATGGGACTTCTACATCCTACTTCAGGTACTGGAAAGATGTCAGTCCTATATCCTTCACAATGACGGAGAATAGGTTACACCTCAATGCAAAATACATCATACAGTGTGGGGCACATTTACTAACGGTCCGTCGGACGCATTTCCGTTGGTTTTCGCAATTTTTTCCAATTTGCCCTGGTTTTTGGCGCACGTGATCGGATTGTGGTGTATCGGTGCCGGCTTGCATGCGACACAAATCAGGGGGCGTGGCCGTCAGACATCTTGACTCATTCGGACTGGGCACGGAATTTAAAAATGAAATTGTGTCGCAAGATCAGCACTTACATGCACCGGGAAGAAGAGAAGGTGAACTCCGGCGGACCTCAGCGGGGGAAGCGACACATGCAGGAAATTGGACGCACAATCTTAGTGAAATGAGGCAGCTCTGAATCCTCATCGGGCATTCCGGATCGGCGGTGTCAACGGGACAGATAAGTAAATGTGCCCCAATGTGTTCATTTCATGTCACTAGAGAAAAGATTGAGTGACTAATACTTATAATATATCACATACTTCAACTTTAAGATAACGCCATCAGCACCCTATTATCCGGGGATGTCTGATATCATGGATAAGAAGAAGTTGTATTCCCATACACCTCCAGGAGAGGTTATATTGGCCGGTCCTCATCCCGGGGTGATTGATCATCAAAATCCGCTGACACAGCATCTGGCACGTGCGCCTGAGATGACCCCGGTTGGAGGGAAACTAGCTAGCGTGATATCCGATCCACTCCTGATTACAATATAATAGAAAGTTCTTTCCTGCATAATACGGATACTGCCAGAAACGTACCAGTACTTTTGGGTTCACTTTAAATAGAGTAGTGCATACACATACTACCAGCCAGTGGATATTGTCATTCTTCGGGGTATTTAAAGGAACTTAAAGGTTGGACTTGATGGACTTGCGTCTCCTTCCAGCCTTATATACTATGATACTATGATACTATGAACACTCCAGTCACAGCTGATTCATTGAATTATTGAATTATACCTTGAGGAAAATCTAGCATTTGTTTTCATGCCATGTGAACCAAACATACCTTAAGAAGGCTGTAGGGACATTGATGCAGAAACATATAAGTTTGATAATGAGGCTCTGTCGCTCCTGTGGCTGCTCTAGTGCTTTTCCTCTTACCCTAATTATGCGCTGCTCTAGCCTTGTCCTGCGCAGTACAGTCACATAATGATCAATGTTTTTCTTTAACAGTCATTGTGCCTGTAGTTTCCCGTTCTGAAATTTCTCTTTTGGAAGAACAGCAAGAAAGGAAGGGAGTGGAACCGGTTATGGCCACGGTAAACCCACAGGTCAGTCCACATGGAAAATATTGTCTGGTCAAGGTCCAAAGGAGGTGCAGACTCATCCCAACGCCAAGGCCTCTCCGTCCTAGTGATCTGTGACTTCTGTTAGGAACTAGTACCCAAAGTGCATTACCCGAGTGCACCAGTATTTTTCTGGTGCATCACAATTATGTCGGACTTCCAACCAACGTAAATGTGGCGGCCGATGCGGATACGCCCCGGAACGCCCCTTTCTGTGCACAGTTTTGTGTTGCGTTGTGCATAGTGCAGCTGCAACATAATAATAGCGCAAAAACACTTCATAAATACATGTGCAACCATATGTATTTATGTGCAATCCGCATGTGAAAACTGGCGCAGTCAGCATAATAAATGTGCTCAATACACTATAAATGTGTAAAATAGACAAATACTTTTCTATTCCATCCTTCTGGTGCAGTGACAGTACAGCCGAGTCCCCTCTGGTCACGAGTGGCTCAGATTACCTTATAATGTGCTACTGTTGTGGTACCTTCCTATGTAGCGTTACATTACATGTGGATTTGCAGTGTGGCAATGACATTCCCAAACACACACACATCTTGTTTTGTGCCATATATAGTAAGAACACGTTGGGGGGATTTTTACGTGTTCCCGCTCTATGGTTATACAGTTGGATACGTCCCCGGGGACTCCTGCTCCCCCTAAATTCGGGGGAGGAGTGGACATTTGAAGCAGCCAGCGACATCACTGGGTCCCCCCTCCTGCTGAGCTACGTATCCGTTCAGCGGCTTGTGCTCTGGGATGAAATACTCTGCATTTGCTCCTCATAGGCTTTTATTGCCTCCGCTGAGGGTATATGTTCCTCAGCAGGAGGGAGCAGAATGGAAAAACATAGCTTGTTACGTGGGAAGGAACCCTTAGTAGTCTGAGCCACGCCCCCTGCTATCCGTTGGTGCATCCACCAGCAGGGGGAGTGTCTCAGACAACCAAAGCAGAGTCATTGGCCATGGCCCTGGCTAGTTACTAGGGGCGACCGAACCAGAACTTCAGGTCCGCTTATCTCTCATAGTACAGAGTAATTCGAGAAACTGATGGCCAATTTATACACAGGATATGGGACTGGAATTCAGAGAAACACTGAATTTACCATCACTATCCATCATAATAGACCAGGGACACTTACTCCAGGCCTATATTTGTTATCCATGGCCTCCTTTTATCTAATATTAACTTTTAAAATTATGCTAATGAGCCTGAATGGGTCCCCTTTCTGTGCTGTAGCTTCTACAGGCTGCTACAGGCCTCCTTAGTTTTAAAATCAACTTTCATAATTATGCTAATGGTGGATTCCCTTTTAAGCCTTGGTCTGATCTTAGGGGGGTAGCGACCATATAATATAATGGGAAAAAATTGGACTTTTAGAGAGGGGATCTTCTCAAAAGAGTGGTTATCTGGAGAGGTATCACTCTCTATAAATATTTTGGGTGAGATATCAGTGAATACTCATTTTTATAATACAGTCTGATCTGGATTTACGCTTTAGGTGGAGAATTGGGTGTCAGTACTTTTCGGGGCTGGATTTTGGAAAGTTATTGGATTACTACTATAGGCTGCTAGATAGTAGAGTGCACTACATGAACCAGTGAGCTTGCATTTCATGGTGATAGTTGTGTAATTGCTTATATTCACATAGGACATGAGGCTTGTCTGTATCCCACTGGGAAGTGGCATTTATCCTGCTGTAGTATCAATAATAATGGCTGTCTCTGTGATATGGGTCTCCCACTACCGATTACAGGACAGTCACTAGAGAATATACACTTGTCTGTAACATTCAATACTAGACTCATAAAGCAACAAAAGCTCCTCTCCTGGGAACCTATGGGAGAGTTATCATCCACAGCACCAATAAATCAATGAGTATATTACATGTATTGGATTTTTACCCATCACTTGTCCCATTACCTCGGCCATCATGTAGCCTCAGTAATGACTGTGTCTTATTATCCGCATCTGTATAATCATCAAGCCTCATTCACACAAGGGGCGAAGTGGAGAACTGCAGCCACAAAAGCAGCAAAAACACATTTGTACAAAAATTGCAGCCGCCACTGTGTATGAATGTGAATTTCATACATTTCTATTCATTGCACATCTGGCCAATGTGATAAGAAGAGCATCAGAAGAAAACGGGTCATTTAGATACAGTAATTACTGTAATCACTTCTGCGGATAGGCTGGGAATAAGAAGACATCAAACGATCTTGGTATAAGAACCCATTCACACATTTCGCAAATTGTTGACTATAACAGAACTACTGACCCATTCTGCAATGTCTGCACAGAGCCTCATTCTCCCGTTTCCTCTTAGTTTCGCTTCGGCTCTCTGGATCTCATAGAGGAAACTCCTTTACACCCCAAGGATGAAAGTCCTCAGCCGACCATCGAGATAAACAGCCAAGACTACGCACCAGGTGACGTGTTAAACTACTATTATCATATTGTGGTCTTATATAAGGTCATAGGCTGACGCCACGTGGGGGATTTCTGCAGCAGAACAGGCACGGACATTCCCAGGTTGCTGCAATGCATATTTGGAATACTGCGGATGGAACATGCAGCAATGTTTGCTATATCAAGCATAAGGAACTCAAATTCCGGCACTTTGTTTACATTAGCACAATATGAATGAATATGAATAGAATTGTGTTTACAATGCGTTAACAAATACAACACTTGAAAGCACCCTTATGCCTGAAAATAACTGATATTGCAGCATATAAATAGAGCAAATCACAAGTTTTGTGACTTGTACAGAAAGTGGAGAGACTTAGGGTGATGCCACACATGGCACTTTGAGCCCATTTTTGGTCCGTTTTTAAACAGTCCCAAAATCGCATCAGTTTTTGACCAGTTTTAATTAAGATAATTGTTAAAACCTGTCAAAAACAGATGCGTTTTCACAAAAAGCATGCGTTTTTTCTTCAAAACGGTTTCCCGAAAAGCGATTGTAGCCACAAATGTGCCGACATAAGCATAACGGGTTGGAAAGGCAGGTAGATCCAGCATCATTTTAAGACTCGATATTCTACTTCCATGTTCCTTTCCAGGGTATGAGGGGAAGGAGAGCCCTCGTTCTGATACCATGCTGTGTCTCTGTGACACCTGCGGCTGCCAGCACGTGCCCGGAGCAAAGTGCGAAACGTGTGGAGAAGTCTGTCCATTTAAAGAGAGGTGAGGCTGCACTCACATTATTCAGGGGAGGGCTGGTTGGGGAGCGGGTCAATGTTACCCTCTCCCTGGTGTCTGGGGTGTCCACAGCAGGTCCCTGATTATGGAGCCATCACAAGGTTTTGGGGTAGGCCACGAGACCCCAAAACCCGTCAAGAAACGAAGACCAAAAGAATATCAAAGTCCAGCAGAATATCAAAGTCCAGCAGAGTCGGAGGCTGAGCCTATGGTGAGGAAAGAGCCGTCACTGTATTCATGTCAACTGCGTATTGTCCATGCAAGTGTTATGAATGGAGAGTGCAGGAGGTACCTGGACATCGGGGCGGTGTGGCTCCAGAACCTTCTGATGCCATAAGCTCTGACTATATAATAAAGACTGCGCTGTTGTGTATCACTGTATAATATGTCGCATGTTCTTCAACACGTCTTAAGAATACATGACATCCCGTGTGCGCTGTCACTGTAGTGCCATTGTGTCACATATGTAATGTACCTGGAAAGTATTTCTATTCAGGATAAACAGAAAGAACACAAAATCCCCGGAGACACTGACCAACCCCATGTCCGGAGCTCGGAAGGCGAATTATGGAGCCAGAGAGAATCACAAAGTAATTGTTTTATTCACTCCATGTCATTGCCCACAGCCTGTAGAGACATCGGAAACTAAAGCCCCTGCATGCAACTCATTCATTTCTACACTAACCGATATAGCAAATAGTATTATGTGCACAAACACATAGGGGGGCCGACATATGGACATCAGAAAGAACTCAAGAAAATTAGCGCATTTCTGGCGTCTTAATCGCAGGCCGCCTCCTTCTGTAGTCTCTCACTATAGAGCATCAGGGAAGGCGTAGTCAGGAACGGGAAAGTGTTGTCCCGGGGGGAGGGGGGTCTGCACATCAATGTCTGGAATGATTGACATGTTTCTATCTTACAAGACCTGTCAATCAAGTAGGGAGACGCCCCTACTTGAACATTAGGGCGCTATTTTCTGTTTTTTTTTTCTGTTTATTTTTAAATGTGTTCCAGGGAAGGAGGGGTGGAGTTATTTAAACTTTTACTTTTTAAACTATATATTTTTCTACATTTTTTTCTTTTTAACAATTTATTTTTTTACTTTAACCCTGGAGGGTCTGATCACTCATACTATTATATTGAAGTTTATAGTTATTTTACTGCTGATCTACAATAGCTTGCCACTTAATAGGTTAACTACCACAATGGATGCCAGCACTGACCGCGGCAGTTAGAGGTGGGTGTCAGCTGTGTTATACAACTGACACCCGTTGTGTATGTCTGTAACTAGGTGTCCTTAAGTAGGGGACCGCCTGTATCCTTCATATCACCCCATTACTTCCGATGTCATGTGGGTTACCACACTGCTTCCTTGCATGTGTCCCAGTCCATGTGTACACCACATTCTTTGATTGTCTATGCCGCAGTGCTGTAGTTTGTCCATTTCCACACTTTTCTCTTAAATTAAAGGACATCTACCACCAGTCTAAAGGATTGTAAATCAATCACACTGACATACTGGTGTGTGCCCCCTCTGACAGAATCTGCTCTTCTTTTAACTTCTTATTCCCTTTTTTTAAAAAAAAATTTGCTTTAAAAATTATGCAAATGAGCTCCAGGGGCTCCAGGCTCTATAAAAACTTATGCAGCCTGGAGCCCCTGTGACTCATTTGCATATTTGTGCCTTTTTTGGTAAAAACAAGGGCATAAGAAGCTAAAAGAAGAGGAGATCCTGCAAGAGGGGGCGCACACCAGTATGTCAGTGTGCTTGGTTTACAATCTTTCATCCTGGTGGTAGATTTCCTTTAATTTGGACATAAAATGGACAATCTTCAGCACCGGAGCACAGAGGAGGACTGTTGTCTCACTTCCTCCAATGTCATACAAAGTTTCAGGGGACGAGCTGGGAGATTCCTGGTCCTGGTCTACTTACCTGGAGGATCAGAAATGCATCGCTGCTCCTCTCAATCTCTTTAGGGAGGTAAGTCTGGTTTTAAGGCAGAACATTAAATATTTCAGAAGGTTTATAAAGAAAAAATCACAGCAGATGTTTATTCATCTCATCTAGAGTGAGTGGAAGATGCTGCACACTTACCACGGCTGTATACCACTAGGCTCTTATATGTGATAAAGGAGATCTTTCTGTAATGTGACTGTGCTAAGTATAGGTGCCAAGGAGAACAGACGGCTCACAGACAGATATAGAGAGAATTCATCATGGGTCACAGTTATAGCATTTTATAATGTATATTAATGGAAATCTACCATCAAAATCCATCATGATAAACCAGGGTCACTTATAGATCCAGGCACCGTGACTGTGGTAATCCTCTTATCCGTGGCCTCCTTCCTTCTAAAATAAGTTTAATAACTATGAAGGGTTTTAGATTCATAGGCTGTTACACTGTGCAGAATCACGTCCTCTCCCACTGAATGCTGCAGTGAGATTAAAGCAGGAAGAGTGGGGGGGGGGGGAGGCTAGTGCTGGGGAGGGTGAGACATTTTAACAGCCTGTGAAACCACAGCATGGAGGGGCTCTGGTAACAGCCCCAGGAGCCCTACAGGCTCATTAGCTTTCATTTTGAAACACGTACTTCCCATCCATTTTTAGTGTGAAACATTTTTTAAAAATTTTTACTATATTTCTATATTACTATTTAAAGATTCACTTAAAATAAAAAAATCTTGCTTCCTGTTCTGTAGAGATCACGTGCAGGAGTATAATACCTAAATTTAGATAAAACAGGCAGCAGCATTCACAATAGGTGATAGCCACAGTGTTTTTACTCCCCCTCCCTGCACAATGACCTCTGCACAGGTCACAGAGCATGCCCACAACTCCTGCAGGAGTCAATGAATCAGCTATGTAGAAGGGATACACATCTGTTGTGGATGCTCATTTATTGCAGCAAAGGATTTGGTCTCTAGTTTGTACAGTATATAAGACCTGCTGATAAACTCCATGGGGCACATTTACTTAGGGTCGCTTGCTGCACTTTTGTCGGACCGGGCACGTTCTTCATGGCCAAAACGACGTGCACATGTATTTAAGAAGTGTCTGCGCTGTGATTGTGGTGCATGCGGCCCTTTTGTGGCGCAGTTGCGACACAAATTAGGGGGATCGGCGTCAGGAGGTCCGTTTGATTCGGACGGAGCACCGAATTTAACTTTCAAATTGTGTGGCCATGTTAAAGATGCACCACAAGAAAGTTGGTGAATTCTGTCGGACCAGTGCAGGGAAGCGACAGATTCATGATTTCTGGCGCACGATCTTAGTGAATCGCCACGTGCAGCATTATGCACGGAAATAGCACTTTTATTGAACTGTCCGGCTTTGGAAGTAAATGTGCCCCTATATTTCAGGTTGATGGTTACCATTGTTAGTTTAAAGCGATTGATACGTTTTTCCGTAGTGGCAGCTGGGAACACAGCACAAGAACGGCTTTAAGGTGGGAATGAAGCTCGAGGGAATAGACCCCCAGCATCCATCCATGTATTTCATCCTCACTGTGGTTGAGGTGAGGTGGGCAGCACTGGTAGAAGAAAAATACACAGTGCGGGCTGTGTATACGGTGTATGTATATGGTGTCCTATCTGTAGGCAGAATGTTATAGAGCAGGAGTGTTCTATCTGCAGACAGAATGTTATAGAACAGGAGATGCTGAGCAGATTGTACACATCTGCAGGCAGCATGTTATAAAGCAGGAGGAGAGCAGCAGATCGTACACAGTGTCCTATCTGCAGGCAGCATGTTATAGAGCAGGAGATGCTGAGCACATTGTACATAGTGTCCTATCTGCAGGCAGCATGTTATAGAGCAGGAGGAGCTGAGCAGATTGTACAAAGTGTCTTATCTGCAGGCAGCATGTTATAGAGCAGGAGGAGCTGAGCAGATTGTACATAGTGTCCTATCTGCAAGCAGCATGTTATAGAGCAGGAGGAGCTAAGCACATTGTACATAGTGTCCTATCTGCAGGCAGCATGTTATAGAGCAGTAGGAGCTGAGCAGATTGTACATAGTGTCCTATCTGCAAGCAGCATGTTATAGGGCAGGAGGAGCTAAGCACATTGTACATAGTGTCCTATGTGCAGGCAGCATGTTATAGAGCAGGTGGAACTGTGCAGATTGTACATGGTGTCCTATCTGCAGGCAGCATGTTATAGAGCAGGAGGAGCTGAGCAGATTGTACATAGTGTCCTATCTGCAGGCAGCATGTTATAGAACAGGAGGAGCTGAGCAGATTGTACATAGTGTCCTATCTGCAGGCAGCAGGTTATAGAGCAGGAGGAACTAAGCAGATTGTACATATAGTTGTGAGAGAAATATCCACTATAACTTGAATTTCCGCATATAAATATCACATTTTTCTTCCTTTGCTCTTCTGTTCCTCAGGTGTGTGGATTTCGGATAAGAGTTCACTTTGATGGATATTCAGACTGTCATGATTTCTGGGTGAATGCCGACTCTCCTGATATTCACCCCGCCGGCTGGTGCGAGAGGACCGGACACAAATTACAGCCCCCTAAAGGTCCTGGTGACAGAATAAATTTTTATATTACCGGTAGTTGTTTTTACCATTGTGATCCGTGAGGTGAAAGAGATCTTCATTATGGTTAGGTCTCATCTGGTCAGTGATGGCATCTCCTAAATAATAATAATTTAATTTTATAAGATGATAAAACCCTCCTCCTTTATACCGTATCACGGATCTTACAAATCCTTCTTGTGTGCAGGATACAAAGATGAAGACTTCAGTTGGACCCATTACCTGAGACTAACAAAAGCTCATGTGGCTCCTAAACACCTCTTTATAACTCCAAAAATTGTAAGTTATCCACATTATAAGATGAGGCAGGGGACCCATTAATGGTATATCCTTTGGGATGACCATTTTGACCCCATTTATAGTACAGATTTTCTGTCAGAGACAGAATCCGCTCCCATTGAAATCAGTGACGTGGGGCTATACCTCATGCGGAGAAAAAGATGCCTCAGACCCTTAAGGTTTCTTACTAATTGGTTTTGAATACACTTAATGATCCTACATATTGGGGCATATTTATCACGACCTCTGCGCATCGCCAGTGGTGCAGAGGCCCTGAAATAATCGCAAATGCTAGCTTATTGCTAGCTTTTGCGATTATTTGCCCTGATCCGCCACCTTCACCCCAGTGGGGCGTGAAGGGGGGGCCTGGCCGGCCGAGCGGAGGGCGCGGACGGCCGGGAGTGCTGCCAGCGACTTTTCATACGCCCTGCCTAGCCCCGATACATCAAGAGGCGGAATCTCATCTTGTAACATATAAAATTAGGCAAAGTTCTTTGTCTTTAATAGGGAGCTCCGCCATCCCTCTTCCGGGTCGGTATGAAGTTAGAAGCTGTGGACAAGATGAATCCATCCCTGATATGTGTGGCCAGCGTCACCGATGTCATAGAAGACAGATTTCTTGTGCATTTTGATAATTGGGGCGATACCTATGACTACTGGTAGGAATCTACTATTGATGATGTAACTTTATACAGACAAGAATTTGAAAACCTCTTTCTGGATGACTACACTGACCGTGTATTGCATGGAGGCCATTGACATGGGTCACACGTCATTCTATATTCCCTGTGTCATGGTGGTAACAGCAGATCTCTGGTGGTGAGAGGCAGGACCTTCAATGTTAGAGCTTAGTGGTTTCCACCTTTAGATATTGATGACCGTAACAGTATACTGGTCCTTCTGCAAACTGGGAAGAGGGAGAGGCTGTTTCTGCAGCCAGTTGTCTTATACATTAGTCACAGGACAGTGAGGAGGATAAGCAAGCTGGACATGAGTAAAATCCTTGGATGTGGAGAGAGGATTTCTTTACATTTCTCAGTTATAGCCCTCGTGTTAGAGCTTAGTGGTTTCCCATCTTTAGATACAGACAGGGCAGAGGGAGAGAATCCTGCTGCAGCCAGTGGTCTTACACTTAGTCATTGACAGTGACAGTGAGGAGGATAAATATTACTGCTAAGTATGACGTCTGACGTCCCTTATTGCCGAGTTGTGAGGATTATTATATCATTTTAGATGCTAACGCCAGTTTTTCTGTACAAAACTGATTTATCTTTTCGGTTTCACCAGGTGTGACCCCAGCAGTCCCTATGTTCATCCTGTAGGATGGTGTCAGGAACATGGGAAGCCTCTCACTGCCCCTCAAGGTATTGGCACAGGACTATGGTAATTGGAAAGTGGAAGCAAAACAAAGCCAATGGGGCAGATTTACTTACCCGGTCCATTCGCGATCCAGCGGCGCCTTCTCTGCGGTGGATTCGGGTCCGGCCGGGATTCATTAAGGTAGTTCCTCCGCCGTCCACCAGGTGACGCTGCTGCGCTGAAAAGCATCGGAACGCGCTGGAGTTCGCCGAGCCGCGTTGAGTGAAGGTAAGTGCAAGCTCTGCAACAGATTTTTTTTTTTAAATGCTGCAGTTTTTCCGAATCCGTCTGGTTTTCGTTCGGCCACGCCCCCCGATTTCTGTCGCGTGCATGCCAGCGCCGATGCGCCACAATCCGATCGCGTGCGCCAAAATCCCGGGGCAATTCAGGGGAAATCGGCGCAAATCGGAAATATTCGGGTAACACGTCGGGAAAACGTGAATCGGGCCCTTAGTAAATGACCCCCATTGTGTTTGATGGTAAAGATGGTGTTAAAATGGCCTGGAATAACGTGATTTACCTTCCTGTAGATTATCCAGACCCAAATAACTTCACCTGGGAGAGATACTTGTTGGAGACAGGAGCCACAGCGGTGCCCGTCCGAGCCTTTCACACTGTAATATAATCAATTTACCATTAATAATTCACTTATTTATTACTCTGCAAGTTTTCCTTATTCATTTTTCATCCATCAAATCTTCTTTAGCGCCCCCCACATGGATTCAAAGTCAGTATGAAGCTGGAAGCCGTAGACAGAAGGAACCCCTCGCTGATCCGCGTGGCCTCGGTGGTGGACGTGGAGGAGTGCAGAATAAAGGTGAATACGTTGGTTTGCTCCATTATATGCACCTTGTCCCGCTCTCCCATTACATGCCTGTGTCCTTTGTGGCTTGGACCATCTGCCCTGTGGATGTTGATGTGCTTCCATGTTATGTTGTGGGGTTATTATTACCTGGGTTTCTGACAACCCATCCCACCTTCTAAGGTTCACTTTGATGGCTGGAGCCATTTGTATGACTTTTGGCTGGACGCTGACCACCCAGATTTACACCCTGTGGGTTGGTGCCAAAGGACAGGACACCCACTGCAAACCCCACTCCGTGAGTACTGCAAATTATGACTGTGGATGTCTAAGGATAGGGATTCATGTCTAAGGAAATGGATTCATGTCTAAGGATAGGGATCCATGTCTAAGGATAGGGATCCATGTCTAAGGATAGGGATCCATGTCTAAGGATAGGGATCCATGTCTAAGGATAGGGATCCATGTCTAAGGATAGGGATTCATGTCTAAGGATAGGGATCCATGTCTAAGGATAGGGATCCATGTCTAAGGATAGGGATTTATGTCTAAGGATAGGAATTCATGTCTAAGGATAGGGATTCATGTCTAAAGATAGGTTTTCATGCACAATTATACTGTTATTACATGTATACAGCAACTTGGTCTTCAGACTACTTGTCTATTTCTGCTTTTCCAGGGGTCAGTTTTCTCTGTTTCCCTTTTTTCACAGGACACCGAGATTCTCCCAACTTATCCCCAGGTACCTGTGTGTCTCTCAGCTGTAAAGGGATGTCTCACTCACGGAGCAACAAATACGGTTTCCAACACAGGTCAGCCCCTCTTTTATCAGCTTTTATTACTGTAAATCCACAGTTTTTGAAATACGGTCATGATACAACAGTGCTCCATTTCTGAATGATAACTTTTTAAGTAGAAGATCTGAAAATTAAAGGGGTATTCTCGTCTGGGCACTCACATTCAGTTTGATAAATATGCCATATATAAACATTTCTTCAATTGGATGTTATTAAAAAAAATGTTCCTGTGTGAAGATAATTTCTCATAAATGTAGTCATTTTGTACCTTAGAAACGAGATGGCTTCCTAGGATACGGCCACCTCTGCCTGAGAGATTGCACAAATAAACAAAAAGGTTTTGTATATGAATTTCCAGGAGTTACAACATGTCGCACAGCCGTCCTGTGGTAATTATCACTGAATCCAGGAGGTCAGGCAGGACTCTATAGCACAAGTCTGGCCACCGCTGCCAGAGTGTGACGTGGTCATATCCGAGGAAGCTATCTCGTTTCTAAGGGACAACATGACTACATTTATGAGAAATTATCTTTACACAGGAACATTTTTTTTAATAACATCCAATTGAAGAAATGTTGACATATGGAAGATTAGTGAAACTGAATGTGAGTGCCCAGACGAGAATACCCCTTTAAGTAAACACAAGCTCAGATGGACAATACATAACGGAATCCTCCAAAATGAAAAACTTAATTCCCCTTTGAATCAGTATCTTGTACAGGCGGTCCCCTACTTAAGAACACTCGACTTACATACGACCCATAGTTACAAACGGACCTCTGGATATTGGTAATTTATTGTACTTTAGTCCTAGGCTACAATAAACAGATGAAACAGTTATCAAATGTGTCTATAATGAAGCTTTAGTGTTAACCAAAAAAGTTCTGGCTGGGATTACAATGATAAAATATACAGTTCCGACTTACATACAAACTCAACTTAAGAACAAACCTACAGACCCAATCTTGTATGTAACCCGGGGACTGCCTGTACTCTCGAATCTGGTCAACTCTTCTTTATGTCCTTCCTCAATGAAACCGTAACTAAATATGAAACTTTATATCGCATAAAATATGTATATAATATATATTTATAATATACTTTATCAAACGGAAAATGTTTCCTTGTTCTGTTTTTATCTTCCTTTCTTTTGGCTTTGATCTTTCTGCTTTTTGTGTGTTTGAATCGGCTTTCCTTCCATATTCAGATTGCGGATAGATAAGGAGAAGCTGATAAAGTTTATAATGACTTAAAGGGGAATTCCCATCTTATCTATTCATGACATATCCGCAGGATGGTAGATGCAGGTCTCACTTCTGGTCTTCTGAGTAAAGAGAGCCGCTCATAAGACGGGACTCTCCTATAGAGCTAAATAGGGATTCAGCTCTATAGGAGAGTCCCGTCTTATGTCAGCGATCCCATTGAGTTGTAAGGAGAGTGGCCACCCATGCAAGGCTCCTTATTCATTCAGCCCGGTTGCGGGAAGAAGGTCAGCAGACCTCTGTTCCCTAAGTAGGTGCGGGTGCCAGAAGTGGGACCTGCATCTATCATCTATTCGTGACATATCCTGTGGATATGCCATAAATACAATGTGATTGCCCCTTTAACTCCTTACAGTCACTGAAAAGTTTTATCTCCTTATAGAGCTGAATTCTGAAATTAAATATTTTTTATCTATCTTTTCTGTATGATCTTGAGAAAGCAGATATACTGCTCACTGCAGGAGAAGAAAGGAGCAGAAAAATTGAACAAAGAAGCCTTTTACCTAAATGATGTATATTGTTGCTAAGTTTACCGTTATCACCTGCACTTTTCACTTGTGAAATAAAATAAAATTTACCTCAAAGCTTTAATTACACTACTTTAAGGTCTAACCACAGCATTTCCTAGGTTGAAGTTTCGGCCTGGAAATAAGTCATTGCAACACACCAATTATGTTGTAGATTTGTAGCCTTGTTACATGACCCCTAGTAAGGTAGTCAAAAGACATCACACAGTTGCTTCCATTTGGGATCCTATCTATCTATCTATCTATCTATCTATCTATCTATCTATCTATCTATCTATCTATCTATCTATCTCATATCTATCTATCTATCTATCTGTCTACTGTACAAAAGCCAAAAGGACACTTCTCTGGCCTTGGTCTTGCCCTTGTTATCCTATAAACATGTTTAGTATCTATACCAGGAACACAACTAGCGCTATTGTAAGCTGCTCAGAGGGTAATATTATGTAGCTCTAATGACAATGAACAATGAAAAACTCAGCTTTCTAGATTCTCCATATATTTGACCCAGCTCATGTCATTATTGCCCATAGGAAGTGCCCCACTCCGGGCTGTGATGGTTCTGGCCACGTAACTGGAAGATTCACGGCTCATCACTGTCTGTCTGGGTGTCCGCTGGCTGAACGTAACCAGCAACCAGCAAGAAGCAGGAATCCTATCCCCCTGCCACCTCGGAGGAAATCCAGGCACCATGGCAGGTGACCGATCAATGTGCAGATACATATTCATTATTAGAGAGAATAAATCAACTTAGAACTTGGAAGTTGTGTCTTATGGATCAGAGAATTTAACCTGCCAATCTTAGGCTACATTCACACCTCGCTTTATGGATATGTTCAGCATATACACCAGCATATACACCAGGAAAGTTCTTGGCGTAACTTGCTGAGCGTATCCAGGTGGGGGCATCATTTTAGCCTCTGTCTGCACAGTATGGGGCACATTTACTTACCCGTCCTGAGCTGTTCACCGAAAGTGCATTATCTGACGATTAAACATTGTGCTTCGATTCACTAAGATTGTGCGCCCCAGAAATCTTGCATGTGTCACTTCCCCGCTCAGGTTCGCTGGAGTTCACCTTCTTCTTCCCGGTGTATGTAAGTGCATTGGATTGGGACACAATTTGAATGTTAAATCCCGTGCTCAATCTGAATCAGTCGGATTGTCCGACGGCACGCCCCCCATTTCTGTTGCATGAAAGCAGCGTATCTGCAACAGAATCCCCTGCTAAATACCTGTCCCAGCCATGCAATTCCCGAAAATGTCGAAAAAAAGTGCGTCCGCGGACCCTTAGTAAATAAGCCCCTATATGTCAAATCCAGCAGGAAACACAGGATGGAAAGAAGCAGCAAGCTACGTCTTTCCATCCTGATGAGTGACATTTAAGACCATAAAAGCTTAGGGGGGATGGATGCAAAGTGTAGCATCCATTCCCACCCTCTGCTGAGCGTACACTCTCGAAGGTCCCCAGTGATAACTGTCCATATAAGGAAAGTGACATCCCTGGGGTGAACACCCTGATGATCACTTTTCCTCCAACTTTCAGGAGAGGAGACAAACCAGATGAAATATCCTTACAGCGGAGGGCTACAACGTGGTGTGAATGTAGCCTTATAAGAGTTTTTAACCTTCACTCTCCTTCCCTCATGTTGGCGCACTTCACATCATTACACCGCTCATTATTCATCCATGTAACATTTATATCTCATTATAGAATCGGACGCCCTCCCAAATACCGCAGGGTGCAGCAGGACAACTTTCAAGGTAAAGGCGGATTGAACCAATCCAGTAATATTTGCTACTGATTGTATGTTCCTGTCCAGGTAATAGTATAAGGTTATCATATTATTTTATTACTTCTCTCTCCCCAGACCCAGTTCACCAGTCTCTTTATATGACGGCCATGTCTGTCCATCCTGATCAAGCTCTGGCACATTGCTGGGAGCAGCACTGCCGTCTACTGCCTGGTGTGGCTGGGATCAGCGCTAGCACTGTGTCTAAGTGGAGCACAGAAGAGGTAGCCATTATTCTTCTCATCCCCCTCTCACGTCTGTTCTGAATAAAGGTCAAGATACAAATTGTTAAAGGGAATGTGTCACCAGTTTTGCTGCAGACAGTGTTATGCATTGCCCATGGAGGTTTGTGTAACCAGACTGCTGTGGGTGGTGTAAGTAGCAGCAGGAAATATGGATTTATATTCCAGAATTATAGCAGTGGAGAGGGCCGGCACTAGCACTGGGCATACCTGGACACGCGCCGGGGCCCAGGGCTGCTGGGGGGGCCCACATAAGGCTGTACATAAGGAATCCATGGGAGTGAGGGGGCTGTATCTAATGAACACATAGCGGGTGAGGGAGCTTTATATAAAATAACCATATGGGGGCTGTTTGTTTCTAAACGTTTAATGCTGCCACGTGAGTTCACTGCAAAGTGGCCGACTGAGGCTCAGTCACCCAGGGGCCCACTGAAACCTGGAGCCGACCCTGGTAGTGGGAGTGTGTTCTTAGACTTCTGTGCTACAGAAATTCTGCCAAAGCCCCTTTGCAGGCTTTGTCCACAGCAGCCATTGCATTTTAAAAAACACATCCAAAACGCAAGTGGGAGGGGGATTTGCCTGATATGCGTTTTGGCTAAACCCCCTCCCACTTTTGTTTTGGATGCATTTAAAAACTCAAGAAAAACGCCACGTGGGAAGGCGCCCTCAGTGATGGGAAGTCCGGCTCTTTATACGGAGTTGGGTCATTTGGCTCCTCTTACTATAAAGAGCCGACTATTTTGGCTCAGGTTAAAATTGGCGTGGTCACTGAATAGGGACGGGGCTAAGCCAGCTCCTCTCATTCACCTGAAAGAGCTGGCTCTTTGTGCCGGCTCATTCATAGTGCTCTTGGAGAAGCTACAATGCTACAATATAAATCCATATTTCCTAGAGCTAGGATTAAACATCTATCAGGGCTGCTACCTAACACGTCTGAGTTGTCAGAACTGATGACGTATCCCTTCAACCACCATTTCAATGGTCTTGATAAAGAAAATGATTATTCTCTAGGTGTTCAACTTTGTGCAGACGCTGACCGGATGTGAGGACCAAGCCCGATTATTCAAAGAGGAGGTGAGAAGTCTGACACCACTTAGATCCTACTATGTGTGAGTCACCTGGTCCTATATATATAAGATATATGATGATATAACAACAGGAGAGATATGGTGCCCTACATTAGGCAGTGGCTCTTATAGGAGTATACACTCACTGGCCACTTTATTAGGTACACCTGTCCAACTGCTCGTTAACACTAAATTTCTAATCAGCCAATCACATGGCGGAAACTCAGTGCATTTAGGCATGTAGACATGGTCAAGACAATCTCCTGCAGTTCAAACCGAGCATCAGTATGGGGAAGAAAGGTGATTTGATGCCTTTGAACGTGGCATGGTTGTTGGTGCCAGAAGGGCTGGTCTGAGTATTTCAGAAACTGCTGATCTACTGGGATTTTCACGCACAACCCTCTCTAGGGTTTACAGAGAATGGTCCGAAAAAGAAAAAACATCCAGTGAGCGGCAGTGCTGTGGGCGGAAATGCCTTGTTGATGTCAGAGGTCAGAGGAGAATGGGCAGACTGGTTCGAGCTGATAGAAAGGCAACAGTGACTCAAATCGCCACCCGTTACAACCAAGGTAGGCAGAAGAGCATCTCTGAACGCACAGTACGTCGAACTTTGAGGCAGATGGGCTACAGCAGCAGAAGACCACACCGGGTGCCACTCCTTTCAGCTAAGAACAGGAAACTGAGGCTACAATTTGCACAAGCTCATCGAAATTGGACAGTAGAAGATTGGAAAAACGTTGCCTGGTCTGATGAGTCTCGATTTCTGCTGCGACATTCGGATGGCAGGGTCAGAATTTGGCGTCAACAACATGAAAGCATGGATCCATCCTGCCTTGTATCAACGGTTCAGGCTGGTGGTGGTGGTGTCATGGTGTGGGGAATATTTTCTTGGCACTCTTTGGGCCCCTTGGTACCAATTGAGCATCGTTGCAACGCCACAGCCTACCTGAGTATTGTTGCTGACCATGTCCATCCCTTTATGACCACAATGTACCCAACATCTGATGGCTACTTTCAGCAGGATAATGCGCCATGTCATAAAGCTGGAATCATCTCAGACTGGTTTCTTGAACATGACAATGAGGTCACTGTACTCAAATGGCCTCCACAGTCACCAGATCTCAATCCAATAGAGCATCTTTGGGATGTGGTGGACCGGGAGATTCGCATCATGGATGTGCAGCCGACAAATCTGCGGCAACTGTGTGATGCCATCATGTCAATATGGACCAAAATCTCTGAGGAGCTTCCAGCACCTTGTTGAATCTATGCCACGAAGAATTGAGGCAGTTCTGAAGGCAAAAGGGGGTCCAACCCGCTACTAGCATGGTGTACCTAATAAAGTGGCTGGTGAGTGTATATTGGAGTTTAAGCCGACGTACACAATTTTAACACAGAAAACTGGGAAAACCTATTGACTCAAGTATAAGCCTAGGGTGGGAAATGCATTGGTCACAGCCTCAAGCCAGTATAAACCTGACCAGCCCATTTCCCCCAGTATATAGCCTGCCAGCCACTGCAGTACGCAGGCAGCCCATACCCCCCAGTATATAGCCAGTCTAGCCCCTGCACTGAGTATGCCAAGCCTTTAATGAAAAAATAAATAATTAACACTGTGCTCACCTTTCCAACGCCCCCTGAAGGTCCTCTTCTTGCTTCGGATGCTCCGGTGCCTGTTCGGGTCCTCTTTGGATCCCCGAGCACGGCCGTAACACACAATGATGTCAACTGCTTGCCAACTTCATTGTTTGTACGCCGCCGGCATCCGAGGAGGAGCCGAACGACCCAAAGAGGACCCAAAGGACCCGGAGAGGCACTGACGCATCCGAAGCAAGAAGAGGACCTGCAGAGGGCTTTGTAAAGGCGAGTACAGTGTTGATTTTTTATAGACTTTAGTATAAGCCAATTTTTGTGCTGAAAAACTTGGCTTATACTCGAGTAAATGTCAAGCACGGCCACTATACAATGTACGGCACTGTACTTCATAGACTATAAAGAAGACACAGCGCTCGGCCGAATGCTGTCATCTCTGATCATTGGTGGTGGCATCCTCCATTCTGATTTTAAAGGGGTTTTCCTACAAAACAGGTTATTTAAAGGGGTTTTCCTACAAAACAGGTTAGGCCCTACCCACAGGGTGGGGCATAACTTGCTGATTGGTGGGGGTCTTAGAGGTCAGACCCCACAGATCACAAGAACGTGGGGTCTGATGTACCCTGTCTGACCCCTTGTCGCTCCCCGAGATGAGCGGAGCAGACTGTCGCAAGTTCAGGCCGATCCTGTGGATATGGCTTTGTGGGAAAAAATTATTTGATCTCCTGTTTTACGATTAAAATAATGGAATAACCCTTTAAGTAATTGTTCACATAAAAAAAATGGTCAACACATCCATATAGTCAATATATCTTGTTCTATCCATGGAATATGGCAATGAATAGGGTCTCGAAGATCTACTCAAAGTTGGGCATGGAAATGTGTTGTGATATTATTACCCGAGGGGACCTGATCTTGTAGGTCTCTTGCATTGGGGACAATATACTTATGTGTAGGGTCACTCCTGACAAGTGAACACGTAAACTACTCTGAACCTGCACCTGCATTCACGAGTTTATAGGTAAGTGGCACAGACTTTCACAGTGAAATATCTCACATGTCTCCCAGAACCCAAGCTAAACAGGATGACTCTAGTTCGGATCAGTCTGCTGCAGTTACAATAGATCTTGATGGATTATCGGCAAGTTAAAAATAAACTAGTCATTCATAAAGATCAGATCACTAGTGACTGGACAGATTTATCTCATGCCCGGGGCAGCGTTTAGTCTTAGTACATAACTATTATTTTTTGAGTAGTTAATTGATGTGTCACTTAAAGGGAAAATCCCACTAAATTAACCTTTTCCTTTCATAGCACATTAAGTTCCCGACTTGGAATCCCCTTTGTGAATTACACAGCCGCCTAGTATGTGAGTCTTGCTCTGACAGTCCATGTATTACATTGATGGTCATTCATTTAAAGGGAACCTGTCACCAGATGTTATCCCTTTAAAATACTAGTTCCCTCTGGTCAGGTATGAAATATTCTGAATAGAATCCCCCTCATTTATTTTAAAACTTGGAAGTTTACTTATAAAAAAGCTCCTTCAAAAGTCATATGCGAATGAGCTGAGAAGAGTCACTTTTTGCCTGTGATGAGTCACTTTTTGTCTGAAATGAGTCTGCAGGGGAAACGGCACAGGTCCACATCCCGGGATCTATAGAAACTCCACTCCCAGGGTTCATACATATATATATGTACATACTGTATGTACGGACCATTCCTCTAACTTTATACAGAAGACATTTTTAGGGTATAAATCAGAGACTCTGATTCAGATCTGCAAAGTGAACATGCAATTGTAAAAAGGATTCCTGTATTATATAGTAAATCTGAAATTTCCCTTTTTACGTAACTTCCTCATTAAAGTGCAAAGCGGATCTGGACTCCGGCCAAATGTCCCAGGGTCCCATTCTGCTGTGATAATCCCCATTTTGGAGAGGGTGAAGGAGGCATGTGATGTCTCACATGGAGTACAATAACACTACAGGAGGAGATTCTGTTTTCATAATATAAGGGGCTACAAGAACATATCCTGAGTCAAAATCCTGGAGTTGTCCCCTTTCTTATACATTATTTTAAATCCCATTAACTCATTTCCTATTTATACTTGTTTGGGGGCAATATTACAGCTGCCTTAGGTTTTTTCACGCATCTTTATCAAAGGGGCATCACGGTGGCTCAGTGGTTAGCATTACAGCCTTGCAGTGCTGGGGACCTGGGATCTAGTCCCAGGGTCAACATCTGCAAAGAGTTTGTATGTTCTCTCCATGTTTGCATGGGTTGCTCCAGGACCTCCAGTTTCCTCCCACACTCCAAAAGCATACTGGTAGGATGATTCTGTGCAGCACTGCGTAATCTGTAGGCGCAATATAAATAAAGGAATTATTATTATTAAGTCCTAAATGGGAAATCTGCTGAGTAGTCTACTGTACAGTAACACAGGGTTTCCTTCCATACTACAGAGCCTTAAAGGGGTTTGCCCATGAAAGAAAGTTCACAATTCGTATTCTTCTTGTGATACTCGTGATGCTCACACGGTGAAGATAACGTGTATCCACTTGCTTTACAATTTTACACACTTTTTCTTCTGCTTTTGCTCTTGTCATTGCTCAGCTCCTCACTGTAAGATCCAAGCATCCATTGTGCCTGCTTTCAGTCTAAGGTTTCAGGACCTTTGGAGGACCTTCAAAGGTCCTCAAATGGACATGTTGGATTGAGAGCAGGAACAGATATATGAGGATTTCATGGGTGAAGTTCCTTGTCAGTATAACATTTTGTGGGTGGTTTGGGTGGCCATGGACCCCCTATGATTGGATCCCGGGTACCACCGGTGCCGCCTATATTATACTCCACTACTTCAGCAGCATCGGAGGTGTGAGTTAATCTGATCAGGCAGGAAGACCCGCTCGACCATAGTCAGGGCTATGGTTGGATCCATGGGACAGGGAGACAGGTTACAATTATATCTTTGAACTGCAGAATTTTTGTTAATAAAATTGAATTAGAGATTGTGTTATTTTGCCAACCTGAGTATATTTAAGAATTTTGTCTTGGTGGGAATACCCATTTAAAGGGAACCTGTCACCTCCATAAAGCCCTATAAGCCTTAAAAAATACTGTATCCATGGATGTATATGTGTCCAATAGGTGTTTGAATGATGGTAGACAAAATATCCATCATGAAGGCAGGGGGGAGGGGGCCCAGTTACCCAGCCAAGCTATACCCCACCTCCTCTGTTCCGCTCCGCCTGAAACTATCGCCCCTCCTATCCTCCCCGCGGCTCCATGTCACAAAATCCTCAGCGATTGCCAGTACAGTGCCATCCTGGCAACACAGAGGGCAATCCAATACTTGGATTATAATATTGGGCACTAGCCCGGGGCCCAAGTCTTCTAGGGGGCCCATGGCCACCCAAACCACCCACAGAATTGTATACTGAGAAGGATCTTTAACCCTGAAATCCTCGTACATCTCTTCCTGCTCTCAATACACATGTACACAAGAGCCATTTTAGGACTCTTGAAGGTCCTCCAAAGGTCCTGAAACTGCAGATTGAGAGCAGACAGAAGGGATGCATCTTCCATTCCCCAAGAAGCTGATTCCACTACCAGATGTAGGAAGTGATTCCAGACTTGTAGGGGCTGTAATGTTCCTACAGCCCAGAGCCCATGGCAGTCATAATCGACCCCTGGCTGGGAGTATGAGGTAGTATGAGGCTGTGCATGCAATGGTGGATGCGCAGTGCCCTCTGTGGAGTCGGCTGGGGACACACAGGGCGGCACTGTACCGGGAGGGGCATCTCTGATGCGCAGTAAATTAGTAAGGATTCTGTCATATGGAGCCGAGGGGAAAAGAGGAGGGGCGGTGGTCTGAGGCTAGCCGGTTCGGAGGAGACGGGGTATAGCTTGACTGGATAACTGAGCTCTCCCGCCTCCGTGACCGGATATCTCGTTGATCATAGAAGCAATAAAAGTATGTTTTTCATATACATCCATGGATATGGTACTTTTTAAGGCTTATGGCAGCTTTATGGAGGTGACAGGTTCCCTTTTAGGTGACAAAACAGCTTAGATGATGGTGGAACACTAGTAATTCTTCATGACCCCTTACACCTGAACACTTGGCTCAGCCAAGCATGCACGTGCCCTAAATAAGAAAAGGGGAACAAGTCGCGATGTAACTGGCGGTCTCACTGGGTCGTCTCATTCTTTGATCCTTGTGAACCAAATAAGCAAAATATGAATATGATAATTTCTATAAGAACAGATTGTATGAGGTAAATGTGATCCAGTAGGTGAGGGTGTACACTGTGCCTGTCCGTGTTCTCCCTTATACCTGGTGCCATGCAGACATATTTTCTTCTCAAAAATACATGAGGAAAGCAGAAGTTGTATCTGTGAATCTTCTGCAGCTCGTGACACTTCCCATCTGCTCAATCTCATGTTTGTGGTTAACTAGAAAAGAATCTAAACTCTTCCCTTTACAGTTCATTGAGCGACATTGCGACTGGAACAGGTGAACGCCTCTCCCCGGTCATGACTTCCAACATAAACCTGGGCCCCTCAGCCAACCCCAAGTGAGTACACCCCCCCCCCTCCCCCGCTGTGCCTCTAGAGCAGTGATGGCTAACCTATGGCACTGGTGCCAGAGGTGGCACTTGGAGCCCTTTCTGTGGGCACTCAGGCCATCACCAGAGATGACTCCAGGTATCTTCCGTCTTTTTATTAAGAGAGAATCTCATTTATTTGTCTGTATATATTTACACCTGTGTGTACAGATACGCAGGAGGTCGGAGGGCAGACAAGGTTAGCGGATGCCGCCTGTGCAGGTAACGGCTGCATATAGTACCGTATTTTTCAGACTATAAGGCGCACTAAAAATCCTTAGATTTTCTCAGAAATGAAAGCCTTATACTCCAGTGCTCCTTATATATAAACCGTACTTACAGACAACAGCTGCCTTGAACTGTGCACAGGTCTGCCACCTGCTGGTCATACATCCTTATAATCAGGTGCGCCTTATAAATGAACCTAGATGTTTTAGCAGGCATTTATTGATGGTGCGCCTTATAGTCCGAAAAATACCGTATCATGGATACTGTATATGGATTTATAATTGGGGCAGCATGGTGGTGAGTAGCACTTCTGCCTTGCAGCGCTGGAGTCCTGGGTTCTAGTCCCATCCTGGTCAACATCTGCAAAGAGTTTGTATGTTCTCTCCGTGTTTGCTTGGGTTTCCTCCGGATCCTCCGGTTTCCTCCCACACTCCAAAAAACATACTGGTAGGTTGATTAGATTGATGGGGACCAATTTGTCATGCTTTGTGCAGCGCTGCGTAATCTGTGTGCGCTATATAAATAAAGAATAAAAATTATTATTATTATTATTAAAGACAAAATGTACAGTATATTACTATACCCATTAATGTAAACAAATGCCTTCCATGACAAGGTGATTTAGTTTATTATTTAAGATTGTCTTAAAGGGGTTGTCCACTTTTATCAAATAATTGATCTGGTTTGTGTAAGGAAATGTTATACAATTCTCCAATATACTCTCTGTATCAATTCCTCACGGTTTTCTAGATCTCCTGCTACAGAAAGCTTCTGTGTTTACTTCCAGTGGATAGAAATCTGTCCATGTGATGTGATGGACACACAGGTACACAAACCGTTATTATCACAGAGAGTAATAGGAGCTGTGTGATACCAATGGCTCATGCACCTGTGTATCCATCACATCACATGGACAGATTTCTGTCCACTGGAAATAAAAATAGAAGCTTCCTATAGGATGACAGCAAGCAGAGATCTAGAAAACTGTGAAGAATTGGTACAGAAAGTATATTGGAGAATTGTATAACTTTTCCGTACACAAACCATATCAAATATTTGCTGAAAGTGGATGACCCCTTTAAGACAGTCTTAAATAAACTAAATCACCTTGTCATGGAAGGCATTTGTTTACATTAATGGGTATAAGAATATATTGTACATTTTGATAATAATTATTATTCTTTGTTTATATAGTGCACACAGATTACGCAGCACTGCACAAAGCATGTCAAATTGGTCCCCATCAATCTAATCAACCTACCAGTATGTTTTTTGGAGTGTGGGAGGAAACCTGGGGGATCCAGAGGAAACCCATGCAAACACGGAGAGAACATACAAACTCTTTGCATCAAAATCCAGCATGATAAACCTGGGACACATACTATATCTAGACACAGTGGGGGTCATTTACTAAGGGCCCGATTCGCATTTTCCCGACGTGTTACCCGCATGTGCGCGACAGAAATCGGGGGGCGTGGCCGAACGAAAACACTACATATTCGGAAAAACCGTTGCATTTAAAAACGGAAATGTGTCGCGGAGCTTGCACTTACCTTCACTCAGCCGGCCTCGGTGTATTCAAGTGCGTTCCGATGCTTTTCAGCGCAGCAGCGCCACCTGGTGGACGGCGGAGGAACTGCCTTAGTGAATCCCGGCCGGACCCGAATCCACCGCAGAGAACGCGCCGCTGGATCGCGAACGGACCGGGTAAGTAAATCTGCCCCAGTGACTTTGGTAATCTACTTAGAATTGTTATCAGGGGCCTCCTGCCTTCTTAGATCAACTTTTAAAATTATGCTGATGAGCAACCCCCACACCCCCTGATGTAATCTTACTTCAGCACAGGAAATTCCAGCACACAGTGGGAGGGGCAAGTGCTCCTGGCACATAGTAACAGCTTATGAATCTGCAGCACGCTGGGGCTCTGGCAATTACCCCAGTAGTATAATTTCAGAAGTTGACATTAGAAGACAGGAGGTCATGGATAACAGATATAAGAAGATTGCCCCACTGTTACTGATTCCCTATTAGATATTTGCTAGGCTCCCACAAATAAGAGACTGTCTATTAAATCTGTTCAGCTCCTCCTGCTCCGTAACAATCTTCTATATGTAACACGCTGCCTGCATATAGGATGTACAATAGGTTCAGTTACTCCTTCTCCATTACACATCTACAGTAGATATGACTGCCCCCTCCTCAGTTACACATTATCTCTACTCCGTTAAGAAATCCCCTCTTTATGAGATGAACCGGGGACGCACAGTGCACCCTAAAAGTAAGGAGCGCGTTCTAACCATACCATACCATGCGCAGATAGCATGTGTATAGACTTATGGGGGGAGATTCATCATACGGCGGCATATGATAGCGGCCACGCTCCCCCATTGTTGCACCTTATACATCAAGAGGCATAGGCTTGGAGTAGTCGGACCCGGCGTAGTTATGCGTAAAAACGAGTAAACTAAAGTTTGCTGGTTTTGCAAAAAGAACGCCCTTTCCAGCGCCCCACGTGCCCCGCTATAACCCCCTTCACACCTACATGCCGTGGAGGAAGCTTATTTGTGATTTTAATCCTTTAATTCTTGCACTGCCAGAAAACTGGCATAGAAGCAGTGATAACCCCCCCCCCCCATGTTATCACCCTTCCTATATCTTCTGAACTCAGTTCTGGTGTAATTTTAAAGAGGAGAATCTGCAATATTGCATCCAGTCTGTGTTTCCAGGTGACACAGAAGCAGTGGCATCCAAATTTAAAGTTATAGCGATTAGAAGATGTATAATAAAAATCACTTTTTTACAGCAAAATTAACAGCGGATGCTTCTGTGGCATCATGAAACACAATGGAACTGTTTCTAGGTGCTATGGTTCAGAATTGTTATAGCCATTTGAAGTATTCCCTGCTCCAGCCTGTCAGCTGAAGAATACTTATAATAATATTCCATCAGATACCGTAGCGCTTTACAAATCATGGGTTATGTTATATAGAATTGTTTCCCCTAAATCCCTTCCTCATCAAATCCTTGGTTGAACTTGGGGACAAATAAAATAAGATATTACAGAGTAATAACATAGTGATATGGAACAATAGGAGTGAGGGCCCTACTCTCAAGAGCTTACAGTCTATGAGGATGAGGGGGTGACACAAGAGCTTACAGTCTATGAGGATGAGGGGGTGACACAAGAGCTTACAGTCTATGAGGATGAGGGGGTGACACAAGAGCTTACAGTCTATGAGGATGAGGGCTAGACATGGGCCCCTCTGCCCCATCCAGCTAGTAAATATCAGGTTATATTTTTAGTATTTGAGTTCTCCATGGGCAATACTCACACCACCATTGCTAAGATCAGGATGTGAAGAGACACTTTTTATTGTGTCAGGTCCCACTTATAGCGAGGCGGCTGGTCCCTGATGCCCGTCCTTCCCAGACCATCTTGCTGTCAGGGTGTGCTGAGGGTAGCGTAAGAATGCGGCCCCCAATTCGCCACAGTACGCAGTAGTAAATAGCAAACAGGGTTGTATTTTAGTTATGTGAGTGTTTTCCATGTCATGCTAAGATCAGGTGTGAAGAGCAGAGACACTATTTTTAAGTTTCAGGTCGCCGATGTTATAGCAGTACAACTGCTATTGGCCGTCCCCCCACGGTTGCTGCAGGTGGTGGTGCTGCTCGTGAGGTCAAGAGACTCATGCTGCTACATGGCTGCAGGCAGACTTCCCAGACAGCAAAAGTACAGAGTATGAACGTGCGATACCTCCAATCTAACACACTCACGACTGAGTTGCGGACGAACCCCAGGGGATCAGCATGTAGTAGGTCCTTTACGGTCATAGAGGCTTTGTAATAAGTTACCTCCTTGATCTTCTACAAGGAATCTTCATAACCTTACTATAGACCACTTTAGTAAGTGCTTTCATTAATAGTAAGATTATACATTATTCCTTATAAGAAATAATAATACATAAATAATCTTTTTTATTTGTAGAGATCATTACAGACAAATAAGAAATAATATCTGCCCTGCTCACAGAGAGCTTACAATTCTATCCTAATCGGGCCAAGGATGCCTGTAGGTTGAGTACGTTTTCTAGTCTCTAGCTGAGCAGTTTGACTAGTGTGAGACATCAGGTAGACGAACAGTGGCCATGCATCAAATACCCGGCTGATGTGATCACGGTGATACCTAAAAACAATCATATCTGTTATCTCGGAACATTTAAGCCAAAGACATCTTCGTTCTTCAGTCCTGTAAATGACATCTCTCTTACTATCAACAACATATGACATTGCCATGTGATCAACAAGCGGCATCTGTCTTTAAAGGGATATTCTCTTGTGGGCATTCACCTTTATTTTCATTCATCTGTCCGTCAATATACATTTTATTAATTGGATGTTACTAAAAAACATGTCCTGTTAAATGTGATTTGGTTGTCCCTTGGAACCGACACCCCCGACCTGCCAGGTGTGGAATTGTATATAAATGAGCTTGTCTTGGATACGACCACCGCTACCAGAGTTATGGTAACAAGAATAAATGGTTTTGCATATGGAAGTTCCACCTGCCAGGGGAGGGGGGGGCGGTCGTATCCAAGGGACAACACGGCTACATTTATGGAAAATTATCTTCACACAGGGGCATTGTTTTTAAATAACATCCATTAAAGAAAGTATTTATAGACAGTTCCCAGGTACCGTACAAGATAGGTTCCGTTAGGTTTGTCTTAAGTGAATTGTATGTAAGTCGGAACTTTATATTTTCTATTTGTTAACCCCAGCCCGAATTTTTTTTGGTTTCTATGTGAGTCGGGTGTTCTTAAGTAGAGAACGGCTGGAAGATGAATTTAATAAATGTGAATTCCCAGAGAGAATGCCCCTTTAAGATATATAGTTATGCCCCAGTCTCTCCAATTAAAATGTAAAGGTGTCCAAAAGTACCCACAAACAAAGGGGGTGCAGCTTCTAGTCAGGGTCTACAAAAACCCATATTAACTGTGTTGTGACAACTAAAATCCCGCATTCAAGATCTCAGCTGCATGCGATGAATGGAAAATGACCCACACAGAGAATGGTCTCCAGCTGCGAGTCTGCTACAATTGCTAATCCAGCCAAACAATCCTGTAGGATAGGATACATTAACCAGCACTGGTGCCGATCTCCACCTCGCATTGTATAACTGTATACATACAGAGGGTCTGTATTCTTATAATGGGGGTACAGGGCTGAAGTACATTGAGGAACCAGAAGATGAGGAAATAAGTGACAAAAAATAAAGTTTTCATTATATGCAACTGAGGATCCAGAGAGCTTGTTCCTACAGGGTTGTGCCCCACGGGGCGTTCTTGGTCGTTTTTAAGGGACTGGAAAACGCATGGTTTGTTTTTGTTTTTACCATGCGTTGCAGTCGTTTGAACCTGTTTATCTTTATTTCTAGAAAGTGGAGGCATGTGAAACATACAATGGGCATGAAACACCCGTGTGAGCACCCCAAGACAGCTTTCATTAAAGGGGTTCCCACAAAAACAACTCTTCTCCATTCTCTGGTCCTTGACTGGAAATCAACAGTATTGAAACATCAGTGCTGGTTCCAAAGGGCACATGGCAGGAGTCTGAGGAATTACACATTTTTAGTGGATCAGGAGGGCCCACAGCCATTCCGCCAATGCATTAAAAAAGTACAGCTGTCCTAGTTTTATGGACACTCAGACATGCTCATGAGGATCTGTGAAGAAAAACGGCTGCAAGGATGATGCAAATCCACGTTACCTATATACTCGAGTACAAGCTAGTTTCAGCACAAAAAAATGTTGCTGAAAAAACAAACGGGCTTATACTCGAGTAAAAAACTATATCGGTTTTACAGGTTTTTGTGGTATGGTAAAATTATGGGGGCTGGCTGATACTTGGATCGGCCTTATATGAGTATATACGGTATATTTGGGGAGAAGCTCTACGACTCTTCCTCGTAGCCACCGAGCCGTGTGTACATGTGTTCACCCAACAACGCACTGTATCCGAAGATAATAGCAGAAAGGAACAGAGACTTCCTTTAACATTAGCAGCCGTCATGGAAGATTACAGGGGCCGTGACCACACTCATTATACGGTCTCTACGTCGATTTACTGATGGATGTGTATGCAAAGTTCATTCACTGGCAGAAGCAGAGATCCGCTGAGATTATATAGTTGAAAAAACTGTCCATGTGTTTCTGTCAGTGAAAAATTATTGCTTCATACAGTCCAAATATAGCTGAATGACTAGTATGAGTATGTGATCCATGGCCGGGGGTCCTAAAGGGGCAATTCAGGTCTTTTTTATCACCTATCTTTGGTTATCAGAATAGAAGGGTTGAGCGCAACCACAGATTGGTGTGCCTAAAAAAGTTGTCAGCCACTTGATTACGTGCTGCTTCCCTCCCACGGTTCTAATGGTGAATCCATCAGCCACGTGGCCGCGTTGTAGTATGTGATGAGTTGCAATGTCAAGCACGGCCACTTATACAATGTTACGGCACTGTACTTCATAGATATAAAGAGGACACAGCGCTTCGAGCGCAATGCTGTATATTCCTCTGTGGCTGGTGCATCCGCACATTCGCTTTTAAAAGGGTGTTTCTCCTACAACAAGAAGTTAGGCCCTACACACCCAGGGGTTGGGCTAACTGCTGATGGTGGGTGGGGCTTAGGGTCAGACCCCACAGATAACAAGACGTGGGGTCTGATGTACACCTGTCTGACCCCCTTGTTGCTCCCGAGATGAGGGAGACAGACTGTCGCAAGTTCAGGCGATTGCTTGTGGATATGGCCTTGGTGGCGAAAAAATGATTTGATCTCACTGTTTACGATGAAATAATGGGATAACCCTTATTAAGTAATTGTTTCACATAAAATAAAAAAAGGATCAACAATCCATATAGTCAATTAATATATCTTGTTCTATCCAGGAATCTGGCAATGAATAGGGTCTCGAAGGATTCAAAGTGGCATGGAAATTGTTGTGATATTCATTACCCGAGGGGACCTGGATCTGTAAGGTCCCTGCAGCCTGGGGACAATATAATTATGGTAGGGTCACTCTAGACAATGGAAAGTATAAACTACAATGAACCGCACCGCATTCAGCAAGTTCTAGGTATAGTTAAAGTGGACACAGACTTTCACAGTGAAATATTCACATTCCCGAAGAACAAAGGAAACAGGATGACTCTAGTTCGGTCAGCTGCTGCCAGTCTATCAATAGATCTTATGCGACTTATCGCGCAAGTTAAAAATAAACTAAGTCATTCATAAAGATCAGATCACTAGTGACTGGGAAAGATATCTCATGCCCGGGGCAGCATAGTCTTAGTACATAACTTTATTTTTGAGAGTTAATTGATGTGTACTTAAAGGGGAAATCCCACTAATTAACTTTTACCTATCATAGCAATAAGTTTACCCGACTTGGAATCCCCTTTTTATGAATTACCACAAGCCTGACCGTAGTAGTGAGTCTTGCTATGACCGTCCATGTATTACATTGATGGCCATTCATTTAAAGGGAACCGGTCACCAGATTTTATCCTTTAAAATACTAGTTCCTCTGGGCGAAGTATGAAATATTCTGAATGAATCCCCCTTCAATTTATTTAAAACTTGGAAGTTTTCCTTATAAAAAAGCTCCTTCAAAAGGTCATATGCGAATGACTGCGAAGAGTCACTTTTGCTGTGATGAGCACTTTTGTTGAAAATGAGTCTGCAGGGGAAAACGGGCAAGGTCCACCTCCGGGATCTATAGAAACTCCATCTCAGGGTTTCATACATATATATATGACATATGTATGTACGGGACATCCTCTACAATTTATACAGAAGACATTTTTTAGGGTATAAAAGCAGAGACTCTGATTTAAAGATCTCAAGTGAACATGCAATTGTAAAAGAGATTCCTGTATTTATAGTTCCTGCTAATAGTTAAATTGAAAATTTCCCTTTTACGTAACTTCTCATTAACAGTGCAAAGCGGATCTGGATCGGCCCCGCCAAAGTCCCCGGGTCCCATTTGCTGTGATAATCCCCATTTTGGAGGGTGAAGGAGGCATGTGAGCTCACATGGAGGTACAATAACAATACAGGAGGAGATTCTGTTTTCTAAATAAGGGGCGGTACAAGAACATATCCTGAGTCAATATATACAATAATACATAGTTAAAACCCCATGAAACCACTTTCCCTAATTAAATACACCTGTTGCGTGGGGGGGCGGGTGGGGCAATGGGGGGGTCAATATTACAGCTCCCTAGGGGTTTCACTCATCTTACAAGGGCATCACGGTGGCTCAGTGGTTACATGCATTGCAGCGGTGGGGACTGTGTTCTAGCGCCCAGGGTCAACATCTGCAAGAGTTTGTATGTTCTCTCCATGTTTGCTGGGTTTCTCCAGGACCTCCAGTTTCATCCCACACTCCAAAGGCATAACTGGTAGGTTGAACTGTGCAGCACTGTGTAATTGTAGGCACGATATAAATAAAGGTATTTATTATTAAGTCCTAAATGGGAGAAATCTGCTGAGTAGTTAGGTTACAGTAACACAGGGTTTCCTTCCTAATTACAGAGCTTAAAGGGGTTGCCATGAATGATCTTTGAACTGCAGAAGTTTTGTTATAAAATGACTTAAGATGGTTATTTGCCATCCTGAGTATATTTAAGAATTTTGTCTTGGTGGGGAATTACCGATTTAAAGGGAACTGTCACCTCCCATTAAAGCCCCATAAGCCTGATTAAAAAAAGACTGTATTCAGGAGATAGTGTCCAACTAGGATGTTTGAATGATGGTTGTTCGAAAAATATCCATCATGGAGGCAGGGGGGGGGGAGGGGGGGGAGGGGCTCAGTTACCCAGCAAAGCTATACCCCACTCCTCGTTCCGCTCCGCCTGATGATGAAACTATCGTCCCTCCTATCTCCCCGCGGCGGCTTCCATGTCACAAAATCCTTAGCGATGCCAAGTTACAGTTCCACCCTGGCAAACGAGGGCCAAGCCAATACTTGGATTAGCTTACCTCCCAACATCTGTGAAAGGGCAAGAAAGAGGGAAAAATTGGCGGCATCGGGTAGCCCCGAAGCCACACCCCCAATCATTCCTGTACAGCCCAAATTTATTATATAATAAAAATCCACTCAATTAAAAAAGTAAAAAAAATTTTCCTCATTGGGCTATGAAACCTGGAACTGCAGTGTCCATGAATCAATAATAAATCGTGCCCCAACCCCACTGCGTATTAGTCTGTTGATTATCAAGGGATTAGAACTTTGGTACGAATACCGGGCTGAGTCCTATTCATACAAGGGTGGGGGTTGTTGCATATTGCAGCAAACCCCCACTCCGCTAATAACGCGGTCGTGCTTGCACCCCATCGAGGCATTAAACCGGTCCGTTTGCCGCAGCATCTTTTTCTGATCGCCCGCCGCCCGAACGTCATCGGGGGGGGGGGGGGGTGTGGGGGTCGGCGGGGGTCGGCGATCGGTTGGCATGGGATCCTCGGGTCTTCGTTTGACCCGCGACTATCTGGTTCTCAGATTCGTTACAATGAGCCGTGGCTCAGTGTAAGAATGAGCTGCAAAAATGCCATATATTGCAATACAGAGTTATGCAGTAATAATACGGAAAACGATCTGACCATCTAGGGTGTAATGTCCAGATGGTCTAAAATAGTGTGAATGAAAAAAAACAAGGAAAAAAAAAGTTTTTTAAAAAAGAAAAAAATTAATAAAATATTAAAATTCAAATCACCCCCCTTTGTTTTAGTTAGTATTAGAAACTGATATAAAACATAAGAAACGTACAAATCACAGACACAATGTGTATCACCGCGGTCCCAAAATGCCCGATCTATCACAATATAAGAAAGGTACGGGCGGCGGGGACCTCCGAGGCGGGAAGGGAGGGAAAGGAGAACTGGCGCCCAATGTCCGAAATGCAACTTTACACATTTTTCCATCACATGAATAAATGGAATAAAAAAATGATCCATATGTGCACAGACCTCAAAACATCGGCTCATTTCGCCAGAAATGACACCGCATACGCTCCGTGAGCCCCCAAAGTATGAAAAAGTTATTAGCTCGAAAAGGAATTTTGTTGTTGTTTTTGTGTACACAATTGTTAAATTTTTTAAATGTATTTTAAACACCATAAAACCTGTTACATAGGGTATCACCGCGATCGCAGCCAACCCCCGCCTAAAGTGAGGGGTTATTTTGCTTGTGCTCCGTCAAAGTCGTTTAAACCGAGCCCCCACCGAACGTCAGTGCGTTTTTTCAACAAAAACTTTCTCCCTTGGCATTGTTTTTAGCTTCGCAGCCACGGCTGTTCAAAACTCACATTACGGGACGTAACATTTGTTACGCACCAACATCCGCCTCACCCCCGGTCTGTCCCCCTACAACTGAAAAAAGTTATGGATTTTGAAGGTGGGGAGAGCGAGAAAAGACATGACGCGAAAAAAACCCTGCGTCCATAAGGGGTTAAGCCTGGTATTAGAGAGGATCTTCTCAGAGATATTGTAATTATAGCGACTATATTATTATTATATGGAGATGATTATTATTAGTACTACTATTATTGAGATGTGGTTATTATATTTTTTTATTATTCAAATGTCCCATAATAATAAAATAATAAAATTTATATATAGTAAAATTAATACTAATACTAGTCTCAATAAGTACATAATTAATCTTTGAGAAGATCCCTCTCTAATCTCCAGTTGCATAGTCTGTGTCACGTTGTAAATGGCAGATAACACTTCTTATTACCAGACATCCTCATCTCTATCACTGGGATTATAGCTCACGTTAGTATTAAAGGGCACCACCACCACAAATCTACCTATAAAGGTAGATGGGTGGTAGGTGGATCAATGGACGTTGAGGATAGCCCTTTAGGGCTAATCCTCTCCGTACCGCCACTTTGAAATAATTTTATTCCCAATTACTAAATTTTCTTATGCGGCTACTGGGGCGTGAGTAGCGCATCTGAGGTACACGAGGCGGCTACTCCACGCCCCGGTAGCTCTCACTTTACTCCTAGCAGGCGTGCCCTCGTAGCGATCCGATCCGTATGCGCAGCAGTGACCGCCGAGCAGGCGCGGGCCTGCGCTTCTGCGCATGCGCAGAACGCAGATTGCCGGACGAGGGCGCAGCTACCCGGTGCGCGCGCAAGATGTGGTAGAGAGGAGTAAGAAGAGGCTACCGGGGCGTGGAGTAGCCGCCTCTGAACCTCAGATAGCTGTACTCCACGCCCCAAGTAGCGCACTAAGAAATTTTAATTAGGGAATAAAAGTTATCAAAAACATTAGGGGACGTGAGGATTAGCCCTTAAAAGGGCTTCCTCACGTCCATTGATCCCCTCCCACCATCTACCTTTATAGTGTTTCGTTGGGGTAGGTTCACTTAAGGCTTCCTGTCTATGGTGCAGAGGGGTGGGTCCCAGGTTCGATTCATACAGCCTTGGCAAAATTATGTATGTAATTTAAAAAATAAAGGTCTGTGTTGGGGAAGCCTGGGAGACCAGATATGGCCAGATATATCTGCGGACGTGGTCCCTGCCTCTCAGTAAGCCACAATTCTCTTGAAAAGGATTCCCTGACGATTGTTGCTCTGGGAAAACCCTAGGAGATTGCCGTGACCATATATGGACAGATCTGATCTGACCATGATGCGTCGTCCTGTATCCGCTAAGCCACACTTCTCGAAAAGGATTCCCTCCCGATGTCTGCTTGGGGTAACCTAGGGAAGAACGCGTGACCATATATGGACAGATATTGATATGACTGTGACGTCGTGGTCCTGCTTCCGCGAAGCGACAAAGTATTCACTCTGGGGAAACAGCGCGGGACACAGCGGGACCTGGGGGGGAAAATCCATAACAATTCATAGATGCCCGTGACGCGGGGCAGAGTAAAGAAAAACGGGAAAGTCCGTCAAATCGGACGGTTGGGAGCCATGAGTAGAATATTGGGCCACTAGGCCCGGGGCCCCCAATGTCTTTAGGTGGGGAGGGCCCATGGCCACCCAACACCACAGAAGGTATATGAGAAGATTCTAAAACCTGAAAATCCTCGTACATCTCTTCTGCTCTCATAACATGTACACAAGAGCCATCTTAGGACTCTTGAAGGTCCTCCAAAGGTCCTAAACTGCAGATTGAGAGCAGACGAAGGGTAAGCATTCTTCCATTCCCCAAGACGATGATTCCACTACCAGATGTAGGAAGTGCGTGATTCCAGATTGTTAGGGCTGTAATGTTCCTGACAGCCCAGAGCCCATGGCAGCTTTTGGAGGTGACAGGTTCCCTTTTTTTTTTTTTTTTTAGGTGACCAAAAAACAGTTAGATGATGGTGAACACTAGTAATTCCTCAGACCCCTTACACCTAACAATTGCTCCGCCAGCATGCACGTGCCCTAAAAAGGAAAAGGGAAAAGTCGCGATGTAATGGCGGGTCCTCATTGGGTGTCTCATTCTTTGATCCTTGTGAACCAAAAAATAATCAAATATGAATATGAAATTTCTATAAGAAACAGATTGTATGAGGTACATGTGATTCAAGTATGTGCGGTGTACACTTTGCTGTCCGGTTCTCCCTTATACCTGGGGCCATGCAGACATATTTTTTCTCAAAATACTGAGAGAAAGGAAAGAGAGTTGTATCTGTGAATCTTCTGCACTGGTGGAACTCCCATCTTGCTCAAATATCATGTTTGTGGTTACTAGAAAAGAATCTCAACTCTCCCTTTACCGTTCATGGAGCGACATCATTGCGACTGGAAACGGTGACCGGCTCTCTCCCCGGTCATGACTTCCAAACATAAAAACCTGGGCCCCAGCCAACCCCATGAGTAACAACCCCCCCCCTCCACGATGTGCCTCTAGCGGGCTGCACTAGTGAGATATGTTTGTGTGCAGAACACATGCGAGAATAGTTGTGTCTTGTGACATGATCTAACGATGTTAAGCATGGTGCATAATATGATTAAAACAAGGGATTTATCTTCTGATATCCACTCCTGCTCTAGACATGCGGCTGCCAGATAGGACACTATGTCTAATCTGCCTCAGCTCTTGGCTCTATAATATGCTTCCGCAGATAGGACACTATTGGATAACTGTCAGATCCGCTCTGCGTATAACATTGCCTGCCTGCAGATAGGACACTATGTATAATCTGCTCAGCTCCTCTGTCACTAACATCGCGTTCTGCAGATAGGACCATATGTATAATCTGAATCAGTCCCCCTGCTCTTATAACATGCTTACTGCAGATAGGACATATGTATAATTGGCTCAGCTCGTCTGCTCTATAAATGTTCCTGCGATAGGACATATGTACAAATCTGCTCAGCTCTTCTGCTTATAACATACTGCCGTGCAGATAGGAACTATGTACAATCTTCTCAGCTCCTCGCTCTATAACAGTGCCTGCCAGATAGGACACTATGTACAATCTGCTCCAGCTCCTCCTGCTCTATAACATGCTGCTGGCAATAGGACACTAGTTACCAATATGCCTAAGCTCTTCCTGCTCTATAACATGCTGGCCTGCAGATATGACACTATGTACATTCTACTCGCTCTTCCTATCTATAAACAGTAACATGTGTCTGCAGATAGGAACACTATGCAAAACTGTCCGTGTCTGCTTATAACATGCTTGCCTGCAGATAGGACACTATGTACAATATGCAGGCTCCCCTGGTATATAACATGCTGCCTGCAGGATAGGGACCACTATGTACAACTGCTCAAGCTTCCTCTGCTCTATAACATACTGCCTGAAGATAGGAAACTGGGGCAGATTTAATTCCCGGTTTTCATTCGCGATCCGCGGCCGAGTTCTCTGGGAGGATCGGGTTCGTCCTTGACGGCGAGGCGATTCACTAAGGCAGTTCCCCGACCTCCACAGTTTCGCTCTGCCCTGTAGTCATCGGAGTTGAACCGAAGTACACCAAGCCGGGGCCGGGTGCAGGTCGCGTGTCCAAGAGACACTTTTTTTTTTTTAAATGCGGCAGCTGTTTGAATCCGTTCAGGATTTGTACGGCCGGCCCCATACCCCTCCCCCCCGCACGATTTACGTGGGGTGGCACGCCACCGCCGATGCGCCACAATCCGATCACGGTGCCGCAAAAACCTGTGGCCAATTCCTGGGAAAATCGGCGCTCGCTAAATGGAAAATGTGGGTAAACCGCCGTAACACGTGTTCGGGCCCTTAGAAATGACCCCCCCCACGGTGTACAATTTGCTCGCTTCCTCCTGCTGTATAACATACTGCCCTGCAGATTGGACACATGTACAACGTGCACAACATCTGTCTGATGAAAGAGAACTAGTGTTCTGGAAAGCTCCACCATCAAAACTATATACTCAGTTAGCCTCAGAGGGTTTTGCCTGATTCTTCACTGTTCTTCTGCTCTCTATAGTACAAACTCTACCCAGCCCTCTGTACATACTAACGCAAAATACACCAAAATATTGAAATACAGGCTGCCGATTTAAGTAAAATCCACTCTTCCATACACTGATAAACCTCACAGGATGGGTTGAATATTACCTGTTATAAGGAGGAGTTGGATAGTTAAATTGTGTTAAGGATTGTTTAGAAAAAAGTTTTGTTAATAATTTATGATGATACAAATAACATTATGAGGAATTGTAGCATGTAGGGTGTTTACTATTTTAGACTTATCATCCGGATATAAAATATCATCTTTAGCGCAATCAAATATAATATTACATCACAGAGTACAAACAGTCAAGAGCTTACAGTCTATGGGATGAGGGGGGTGATAAAGAGCTTACAGTTTATGAGGAGAGGGGGGGGGTGACACAAGAGTTACAGTCTATGGGATGAGGGGGGGGGGGTGACACAAGAGCTTACAGTCTATGAGGACGAGGGGGAGGGGGTGGGGTGGTGACACAAGAGCTTACAGTCTATGGGATGAGGGGTGGGGTGGGTGGTGACCCACAAGAGTTACAGTCTATGAGGCGGGAGGGTGTTGTGACAAAGAGCTACAGTCTATGAGGATGAGGGATTGACACAAGAGCTACAGTCTATGAGGAGAGGGGGTGACGGTGGTTTGACGGTGGTGACACAAGAGTTTACAGTCTATGAGGATGAGGGCTGACAGAGAGCTCCACGTTATGAGGATGAGGGGGTGACACAAGAGCTTACAGTCTATGAGGGTGAGGGGGGGTGGTGACACAGGGCTTATCAGTTATGAGGATGACGGGGGGGGGGGGGACACAAGAGCTGACAGTCTATGAGGATGAGGGGGTTGAGACACGAGCTTACAGTCTATGAGGATGAGGGGGGGTGACACACGAGCTTTACAGTCTATGAGGATGCGGGGGGGGGGTGGGGGTGGTGACCAAGAGTTTAAGTATGAGGATGGGGGGTGACACCAGAGCTTACAGTTTGAGGATGAGGGGGTGACACACGAGCTCCGTCTATGCGGATGAGGGGCGAGAGTGACACAAGAGCTTTACGTTATGAGGAGAGGGGGGGTGAAAAGAGCTTATAGTCTATGAGGATGATGGGGGGGTTTGACACAAGAGCTTACAGTCTATGAGGATGAGGGGGGGGGTTGAACAAGAGTTACAGTCTATGAGGATGAGGGGGTGACACAAGAGTTACAGTCTATGAGGATGAGGGCGTGACACACAGCTTACAGTTATGAGGTGAGGGAGTGACACCGAGCTTACAGTCTATGAGGATGAGGAGTGAGTGACACACGAGCTTTATAGTCTATGAGGCTAGGGGGTGAACAAGAGCTTACAGTCTATGAGGCTGAGGGAGCGTGAACAAAGAGATTACAGTGGATGAGGAGCTGAGGGGGGGGTGTGACAAAGAGCTTACCGTTTGGAGATGAGGGGGGGGGTGACACCAGGAAGCTTAAAGTCTATGCGGATGAGGGGGTGACACAGAGCTACAGTCTATGAGGATGTGGGGGGCACACGAAGGCTTACAGTCTATGAGGGAAGGAGGAGGCGGGGGGGGTGGTGACACCAGCGCTTACAGGTCTATGCGGGGATGAGGGGGTGGACACCAGGCTACAGTCTATGAGGATGAGGGAGGTGATGACACACGAGCCTTACAGTCTATGAGGATGGGGGGTGAGGGGTGGTGAGAAAGAGCTTACACGTCTATGAGGATGAGGAGGTGACCAAGAGCTTACAGGCTATGAGGATGTGAGGGTGGGGCACAAGAGATTAACAGTCTATGAGGCGAGGGGCTGACCACAAAGGCCTACAGTCTATGAGGATGGTGAGGTGACACAAGAGCTTACAGTCTATGAGGCTGGAGGGGGGTAACCACAAAGAGCTTCCAGTTCTATGTGAGGATGAGGGGTGACACAAGAGCTTATCGTCTATGAAGATGAGGGAGTCACAAGAGCTTACGTCTATGAGGATGAGGGGGATGGCCACAAGAGCTTCAGTCTATGAGGAATGTAGGGGGGGTGACCCAAGCGCCTTACAGTCTATGAGGATGAGGGGCGGGGTGCCCCAAGCGCTTCCAGTTATGAGGATGCGGAGGGGTGGCCCCCCGCGCTCCGGTTCTGCGGTGCGGGGGTGCGGCTGCCCACCCGCGCTTACCGTCTATGAGGCTGCGGCGTCACCCCAGCGCTTCCGTCTCTGCGGCTGCGGGGTTGTGCCCAACGCTTCCCCGTCTATGCGGCTGCGGGGTGGTGCCACCCGAGCCTTCCCGCTCTGCGCGCGGGTTGCCCCCCGGCGCTTCCGTCTCTGCCGCTTGAGGGGCGGCGCCTGAAGTACCCAAGGCTTACAGTCTATGAGGATGCGGGGGTGCCGGGGGGCCACCAAGAGCTTCCCGTTGAGGCTTGAGGGTGGGACCCACGAGCTTACCAGTTCTGCGGATTGAGGGGGGTGCACAAGAGCTTCCAGTCTATGCGGAGAAGGAGGTGACACAAGAGCTCAGTCTCGGGCTGAGGTTGTGGTGACCACGCGCTCCGTCTATGAGGATGCGGGGTGACACACGAGCTACCGGTCTTGAAGAGAGTGGGGAGTACACAAGCGTTACAGTCTAGGAGGATGAGGGGGGTGAACAAGAGCTACAGTCTATGAGACTGAGGGGGTGATTGGGTGACACAAGAGCTTGTGATATGAGGATGAGGGGGTGGACGGGGTGGGGGACAACCAAGAGTTACAGTCTATGAGGATGAGGAGGTGGACACAAGAGCTTACATCTATGAGGATGAGGGGGTTGACACAAGAGCTTTACAGTCTATGAGGATTGAGGGCCCGTCACACAAGGAGCTTAATTTTTTGTCTATGAGGATGAGGGGTGAACACAAGAGCTTACAGTTATGAGGATGAGGCGCAACACGAGCTTACAGTCTATGAGGATGAGGGGTACACCAGCGCTTCCAGTCTATGAGGTGGGGCGGGACACACGAGTTACAGTCTATAGGATGTTGGGGGGTTTGACACCAGAGCTACAGTCTATGAGGATGAGGGGGGGTGACATTTACGGAGTACAGGATAACCGTATTGCATTGATATTTGAATGTGCAAGTCCGTCCGGAAACATGGAACAGGCATTTCTCAGTCTATGGCTCCCTAGCAATTTGTGGGAGGAAACATAGATATAGTCGAGATAAATGTATCTATAGATAGTAGGGTCTTGTGGTTGCTGGCAGCCCAATGGTTGGATACAACTTCGACAACAAAGTTTTCTTCAAGTTTAATTACCTCTATGTTTTGTACTAAGACAACAATATATTGATTGTACATTGTTCCTTTATTTCCCTTTTTAGTGCTAAACCAACCGACTTTGACTCCTGAAAGTAATAGGAAAGGGGGAGATTTGGAAACGGCTAAACACATACCCCATGATTACCTAAACTCTCACTACGATCCTGAATCATTGTAAGTTATGGAGTATATAAGAAACAGGAGGTGACTAATGCTATGGACCAGCCTAGGTTTTCATCTCTAGATAATTACATGATATGGCATGGAGGGGCGTAACAAAGTGATTTATTCTCTTAGATTGGGTTTCAAATTTACTTTAAAGTAAGAACTTTTGGACAAAGTTCATTCCATTTTTCTTTTGTCTTCCGGTTTTTTTTTGATTTTTTGTAAGTGATTGGGGCTTGCAATACAATTTGAAAGTTTAACAAACCCTATGCCCAGTCCAAATCAGTCGGATCGGCCGTACGGCAGCCACTACTTGGTGTCGCATGGAAACCAGAGCAGCTGCGCCACAAAAAAAGGGTCAGTGTGACACATCCCAGTGCCACACTTATCTGAATAAGTGTGAAGCCATTAACCCCGAAAACCGGTGCACAGTCAAACAAAGGCAGCGCCCCACCTTAGTAAATGGCCCCCATAATGTGCAGTGTAGGGAGACACGTTGCATCTTCTCTCACTTCCAGTTCTGTACTGGGGAATTTTGGTAAAATTACCATAAAGCTCCATTTTAAGTACTGTAAAAAGTCTTCTATCATTGCACAGACGGATCAGGCTACTTCTGTCTCATTTCCTCATGTCGTTCAGTAACATGTCCTGGCCATACTCGCTGCGACTCAAGCCCATTTAAAGTAGCGATATATTCATATACCTCTGATGTGTGTGATATGCTGGGCAAAGGTGTTTGGCACCTTTTTCGGGGTAAGGGAAAGAGGAGAGAGTCTCATCTTGCCACGTGGATTATGATTTAACAAACTGGAAATATACCTTACTTTTATTAAATACATAAATACATGAATTCATTTGCATCTTGCAGTCAAAGAGATGTGGTGGCATTTCTGTCACATGGAGGGCAATAGCCTGTGTAACACGCTTTGATGTAGTAAATTAAAGGGTGCGTCCACTTCGCAACCTAATTATTATGTTTGCGTGTGTAAGGAAAACTATACAATTTTCAAGATACTTTCTGTATCAATTTCTCACAGTTTCACATCTTGCTTGTGTGTTGTATAGAGCTTTGATGTGGATATACTGTAAATCTGTCATGGTCATGGAATGGAAGGTTGCACGGGCCGTTATCACACAGCTCCAATAAACACGATGATAATATGCTCATGTACATCACATGACCATGGAGAGATTCCATCCACTGGAAGTAAAATAGAAGTAAGCAGGGATTAGAAACCCTTGGGAAATTGATATTAGACAGTATGTTGGCAAACTGAATAACTTCTCATTAAACAACTCATATCAATTATTTGCTGTAGTGGAATAAACCCCTTTAATGTATAAGTGTAATGAATGTATTTTTAATACGTAGTGCCCGTGTCTGTGTAGGTCATGTCACTGATAATGGGTGTGAAATGCAGCTTAGGGTGGGGGACACATGGCTGTTTTTTTTAGGCCGTGTTTTGGGCGTCTTTTGAAAAGCATGCGTTTTTACCAGTTTGGATTTACGATAATGGTTCAAACCTGTCAAAAAACGCATGCATTTTGTACGATCTGAAAGCACTAATAAATAAGGCCCTAAAAAACGCCCATGTGTGTCACCACCCTCGCTTGTGAGGTGCCGTCTGGGATTTCCCTTAAATCAAAGTAATTTAATGCTCTGGAACACAGAGAGCTGAAGGATTTTAAGGCAAAGTGTCACCGTGCGCTGTCTCTCACCCCATCATCTCCCCAAGGGGGGATATTCTTTATCCCTGTTGTGCTTTCTCACACACGCAGTGCTGGTCATATCATTGCTGTATCAGATCCATAACATGACGTCGATTGGGAATGCTTGCATTTTTTAAATAAATTCCTCTGACGTCCAGGATAATGGGAGTCTATTTGCTCTTTTTAGGCAACCAAGTCAAGTACACAATGCCTAGCTAAGTTTATAGGGCCTGGGCCGTATCAACTATGAGTCATTACACCTACCACCCAATCTACCTTTATAGGTAGATTTGTGGTGGTAGGTGCCCTTTAAAGGAAATCTCCCATAAGAATCCATCATGATAAACCAGGGACACTTACTCATAGCTCCAGGCACCGTGACTGTGGTAATCTCTTTATATGTGTTATCCATGGCCTCCTTCCTTCTAAAATCAACGTTGAAAATTATGCTAATGAGCCAGAAGGGCCAGCGCTCCCTGTGGTGTAGCTTCACAGGTTGTTACACTGTTCAGGAGCACGTTTCGCCCTCCTAAAGGGAGGGGAGACATGCTAAGGAAGCAAAGTGGAGGGTGAGACCAGTGTAGCAGCCTGTGAATTTTCAGCACTGTGGGGCCCTGGAAACACCCCCCAGGAGTCCCTCAGGCTCATTAGAATAATTTTAAAAGTTGCTTTTAGAAGGAAGGAGACCATGGATAACAAATATAAGAAGATTACCAGTGTCACGGGGCCTGGATCTATAAGTAAGTGTCTCTGGTTTATCATGATGGATTTTGATTGTAAATTGCCTTTAAATTTTTGCCCCAGTTAAAAGATGACTCTTAGCTATGACTGGTGGACATGATATTCGGATCACATTTATGACCTGTGTATCACACATAGAGAAGTTGATCATCATTTAGTTTTGTTAAGGGGAACATTCCTTTTCCTTTTCATAGTAGCTGAGCTCCCAACGGAGTACAACGGGTCGACCCAATTTCAGAAACAAAACAGTAAATGACAGTAAATACCTCTTGATGTCACAGGTTAAGGGCCCTTTCTTTTAGCCTATGGGGGGATTTATCATGGATTTTACACCCAAATACCAGTGTGTACAAGCTGTCATTTTGTCACACATGTGCTGATTAGACAGGGAGGGGGTAGTGCAGGTCCAGGCAGGTTCAGACCAAAACGTAGTTCTAGGCCAGGACGGACCTAATGCACCCCCGCTGTCATATATCTATCAGTGGGCTGGGGCCTTCTGATAGATGTGACCTGTGCCAGGGGTTGGTGTTTTTTTGGACATTCAGCTATGTCCAGAACAAGGCCGGAATCTTGAAAGCCGCCATATTGGATCAAGGTCAAGTTTTTCCAATGGGAAGGGGGTCATGGAGTAAGAGTCAAATGCAATTTTGTGGCAATTATGGGATGGACAATGGATTGCCCTGATAGTATTAATGTAAGAGCATGCCCCATACTAAAAAATGTTTTCTTAACCCAATAAAAAAGGAAGAGAACTTTTTCATAGCAACCACAAGGGCTGATGGGATGTGACTTGACTTGATTATCTGTATGTATTGTTCACATTTGGGTCCCTCCTTACCTATTGTCTTTTCACACCAAACTCTCAGCCACAAGATGCGTATCCTATATGTGCCTATATGGGCCATACCCTATTTGTGTTGTCCATAGGATTCATAAAGGGGGTATCTAGCATATCATGATATTGTATTAAATTTCATGACCTCTATCTGACTTGTAATAGTACAGGGTGAGTCAAAAGTCTCAGGACACTAAATGGAAATATACATATATGATACTTCAGCAAGTAATGGGCTAGGAGGGGCATCTTTTAGGTCATGTCTGGAATATGGCGGCCATCTTGAAGGCTCAAGGTTAAGGTGATCCTGTAGTAGATCATAGAAGACCAGAATTGTCTTGTAAAACAACTGGGAACGTTTCCTGTGATGCACAGCTATGGGGGTCATTTACTAAGGGCCCGATTCGCGTTTTCCCGACGTGTTACCCGAATATTTCCGATTTGCGCTGATTTTCCCTGTATTGCCCCGGGATTTTGGCGGACGCGATCAGATTGTGGCGTATCGGCGCCGGCATGCACGCGACGGAAATCGGGGGGCGTGGCCGAGCGAAAACCCGACGGATTCGGAAAAAACGCCGCATTTAAAACAATAAAAGTGTCGCTTGGGACGCGCTTACCTTCACTTGGTCCGGCCCGGTGAACTCGAGTGCGTTCAGATGCTTTTCAGCGCAGCAGCGCCACCTGGTGGACGGCGGAGGAACTACCTTGATGAATCCCGGCCGGACCTGAATCCACCGCAGAGAACGCGCCGCTGGATCGCGAACGGACCGGGTAAGTAAATCTGCCCCTATGTGTTTTGTTGTCCATGGTGCTGAACACAGAGCTAAACGGCTGGATCCAATACATAAAAATCTATGGAGATTCACTGGAATTGATAATTTTGAAACTCAAAGAGATATTGCAAACCTAATTTCTAAGACAATTCTGGACTTCTTTGATCTACTACATGACCTCCTTCCCATTGGAAAAACTTGCCCTTTATGCAATATGAAGGCATTCAAAATAGTGGCCATGTTTTGGACACAGTCTAAACGATTGGCTGCTCCCCCATTACTCGCTGAGACATCAGATATGTTTTTTCCCTTAGCTTTCTGAAATAAAAGGGACTTTTGATTCACAATTAGTGATTAGTAAATAGCTGACTGCCTCCGGGTACCACATTCAGACCCCAACCAGTTACTGCTGAGATTGCCACAGATGGAGGGTCATGTAATCTGTCCATCGCCCCCTGACAGGAACTTAATCTTATATTCATGAATACTATCATAAGGTCCTGTCATGAACAGATAGAGATCACATGACCCTCCATCTGGCGCCATTTTATGGTCAGGAATCTCTGGCTGATGAGGTAAAAGACAGGAGGCCTCACTTTACATATTAAGAAAGCAGAGCAGAACTATTACTAGATGTATATTGGTAAATTACCTAATATCCGCCCCCTCACACTTACACACACATTACAAAACACATGAGGTAAAGTGACCAACCCCTTTAATATCACGCATTCCTCTACTACTTCTCATGCTGTACACGAGCTGCATCTCATAGCATAATACTGTTTGTGTCTCTCTATCCGGCCAAGAAATCACCGCAGAGTATTATATTTATTACCTGGTGTAATAAATTTCCTGTCAGGGAATGACAGCGCCAGTGAATCATGTAATGAGTTTTTACTCGACACTTATACATATACCTGATCCTTATACGATGGTTAATCTGTAGGTATAAAATAGAATATGGGAGATGACATGGATGTTATGGTGTATTCAAGTAATTAGTTCCCAAATTCAAAAATGTATTCCTTAAAGGGGTTTTCCATGGGTGATGAGTGATCAGAGGGTGGGTCTAACTGATGGGACCGAAGCAATCATAAGAATGGGGGTCCCTAAACCTCTATATGTATTGATCATAGGGATGTATGTTTGGCTGCTCATGAGAGACTTCGAGGAGACTGATGGAGTAGTATAATTTGCTAACTCCATCCCATGGAAGATAATGATCCCAGGGTTTCCAAAGGTTATGGAAAAGGCGTAAAAAGGGTCAAATCTTGGGATTTTGTTGTGTTGCCCAGTGGGAGCCTTCACTTCTATGCACATTACTATACATGAAGATAAACTAATAAAGTTTTTAGGTGGGAGTTATAACTTTCTTTTCAAATGGTTCAATAACTTTACACACGTATCCTAAAAAGCCCCTAGAGGTAACAAAAAAGTGTACTCTGTTAGTTCCAGCTCCTGGTTTCAGAATTTTATTTGTTCTTCTTGTGGTGGGTCATGGGATCTGATTTGGTTAATCAGTGGTCTTCACTTTCTCTATCCCACGAGCGACAGCTGAGGCCTCTCATTGGCCGAAAGGGTTCCCATAACCGTCGCTACACTGAGAGCTCCAAGGGTTTTTCCAGGTTTCTTGGAAAACCCCTTTAATTGTTATATTAATTATTCTGATTAATTGGTTACCTTATATACTCGAGTATAAGCCTAGTTTTTCAGCACAAAAAATGTGCTGAAAAACCCAAACTCGGCTTATACTCGAGTCAAAAAAATAAATATATCTAAACTCACCTTTCCGGCAACCCCTCTATCTTCTGAGCGATCTGTCCGGCAGTGGCGGCAGGCTATATACACTAGGGCAGGATCTGGCAGGCTATATACACTGGGGCAGGGTCTGGCAGGCTATATACACTTGGGCAGGGTCTGGCAGGCTATATACACTGGGGCAGGGTCTGGCAGGCTATATACACTGGGGCAGGGTCTGGCAGGCTATATACACTGGGGCAGGGGCTGGCTGGCTATATACACTGGGGCAGGGGCTGGCTCCCTACCTTCTCAGACGTATCTTCGTGCGATGCGTCGAGTTTCTCTCGTGCCAATCTGCCGAGGGCTGCGCGCCTAAAATCACGGGTAGGCGGTTGGAAATCAGCTACTGGGTTGAACGCGTGGAGTAGCCGCGCCGTGTAGCCTCGTGGTCCGGCTGACTCCACGCCCCGGTAGCGCTATTAAATTAACATATTATGCCCATAAATTTATGCTAGGCTAGCCGCGGGGACGTGGGATTAGCTCTAAACAGGTCTATCACTCTCCGTCCGCATACATCCACCTACCATCCCGATCTACCTTTATAGGTAGATTCTTTGTGGTAGGTGCCCTTTAAATGATCCTGTGTTCACTGGTTTTTTATTCTATTCTTTCCCTGTCTCTCACATCTTCTTAACATTGTCGGTCGCAGATCATAATACGCGCTGTAATAATCAATTGGACGAATCGAAGTTGCAGATGTTTGCATACAATCTGCTATACAAGCTTATCATAATACATTCTTTTATCAATTACTTAACACATTTCTATTCCCGAACCATGTTCCCTTTTGAAAAAATGCTCGCGTCTCCCATTGGCACTTCAATTAGCGCGCGTTATTTCGAGACAAGCATCTCGATCATCAGGAAAAGTTCGTCTCGAATACGAGCACCGAGATTTTAGTGCTCCGCCCAGATCATCTCTAATTATTATTGTAAGCAGTTCCAGTTAGAAGCTGAGTAGTCTATTTGTTTCAGTCCAATACAGGGGGAACCAACTAGAGGCGCCAATTGGTATAGTTTCTAATTATACATATGTACTTAAATCATTAATGTCTGTATTAACTCTGCAACTTTTGTTGCTACATAATTTTATTACTGTATGTTACAGTGTGCTCGTTGCGCTGTACATTCTCCAAGTCACATTACTGGTAGATAGTCCTTAGAGGATGGGTTCAGCCCTGCTTTTCATTCACGTTCTTGCCCCCCCCCCCCCCCCGCCCTCTGTTGGTTGGCCCTGTCCCTCTTATGCCCTACCTATAGAAAACAGTGTTTAACAGCGCTGTTATAAATATCTATACCTTCATTATTTAATATGTGGGATGTAGAAAAAATCTATTATATTTTTTTAAAAAACCTTATATTTTGGAATAATTTCTACCTATCAAGATAAATATTTGTTGGAATTTTTTTCAATCCTTAATGTGGGTTTCAACCTAGAATTAAAACTATATTATTCTACATAACTGATTTCCTTTCACATGAATCCATTGCTAATCATGTGTTGCACATTTATATAAATCTATACAAACAGCCCATGAGAAATACATTGGCTTAATTTTAAACATAATTGTTTCAACTGGTAGATTGGATGTAGCCCACATCGATTTTACAAATGGTTTGAGCCCCACGAGTATCTTTAAAACGTATCGAATACAGGCGGACCTGTATCTAAGTGTCAGCGCAGGCGCACTTCACTAATCCTTTTCGGTGGAAAAGAGTAACGTCGGTTCACATGCGCGGCGCACGAGTAGGGCGTAACGTATTAAGCTCCAATTGGAATTCTTTATATCGTTGACAGGTACCCAACCATTGGACAAAATCCCGTAAACCCATGGATGACCAATCCTATTGATTGGGGCCGTCGACATCACAAAACGGAGTCTTTAAGGGGTATCCGTGTTTAAAAAATTTCTTATTGCCGGGCTTGGAGGGCTAGTTAAACCATAATAAACATGGACTTCCCCCTCCGGCGCCGCTGATGTCCCGCGCCGCCAGTCCCCTTCGATCCGTGCCCCTGTTTTGTTTACATGAGCACGGAAGCCGCGCAAGGGAGCCCCTATTTTCCGGTCGTCCGGACGATGTGACGCTCCTCCCATCCGTCCCCTATCGCTCAGCGTTGTAATCGCTGGAGATGGGTGCGCATGGGAGCTTCCGCCGGCCGGAAGCTCCCTGTGCCACTTGTAATTGAAACCGGCGCAACACCATAGAATACCGTGCCGCGGCCGGGACATCGGCGTCGCCGAGGGGTAGGTACATGTTTATTGTGTTTAAATAGCCCTCCCCGCCCGGCATAGAAATTTTTTAAACTCCGATAACCCCTTTTAAACCCGACTCCTCATTTCCAACACTCATATATAGCCTCGGCACCCCTGATGAACCGCATCATCATTGCTAAACATGTCGGGAGGCTATTATTTTTCTTTTTTTTAGACAGCAATGATATGGTGTTTAGGGATCAGTCTTATGTCCATTAAACTTAGAAAAAGGAGTAAAAATATTCAAGAACAGGAGAGCTCTATGTATCTATCACCAGTAAACAATAGTGACTTGGAAGTCAGCCAACATAGCACACCTGTAACATCAGTGATACAACACTGTACATCATGAATACCATATATAGCAACAAAGTTGCAGAGTTAATAAAACCATGGCTACAAACAAAAACATGGCTACACTGTCTGTTTGTCATTGTGGGCTTAAGGGAAATGGAATGACTTGGTAACTTGGAATAGTTGTTAGTTAACATATTTTCTATGAATTTTTCTTGGGTTATGTTTACTTTCAATTTTTTGATGGTAATTTTTTTACACGATTGCTAATTTACACCTTGTATTCTTATAGTATTCAGCATTCAGTCTCTTGCCATAATCTAGTCCTCCCTTTTACATTCACAGACAAGACTTACAATGAAAGATACCCTCTATAATAGGATCCAGCATTCACAATAGGCGATGGTCACGGCTCACCTCCTCCCCCCCTACCACAATGACCTCTGGCATGTCAACATAGCATGCCGTAGAAAACTTTCCTATTCCCTAGACATGCAGGTACATCTCCATCTATTGTACCTATGGCCCATGTGGAACAGTAAAACATATCACCATAATGCTGGTTACCGCAGCTCAACCAAACATGTTCAGGAAGGAGAATAACAACATTTAACTTAAAAAAACATAATACTAACAGTAATCATACATTTAACATCCGCACAAAAGGTACAGACGACTACCTCCCCACTTTTGTAGTGGGCAAAAGACTGACAAAAAAAGAAGTGAAGCCGCATGAAAAGGTCTTCTAAGCCACACCTTTGTTCTCCCGTTTTTTCCCCACCCCCACACAGTATATTTTCCCCCTAATGCCACTCACTATCTTTCATCTTTCAATGCTGTGGCTCCCTCATATTCAGGCCCCCTCATATTATCCCCCAAGCAACCCTCCCCACCCGCAATGTCTATTATCCCCCCAATCACACCCTCACCCTCATTCCATCATGTTTCACACCCGCAACCGCCACCTTCATGTTTATCCCCCCAGCACCCTCACCTCAATGTTATCCCCCACAGCACCCCTCACTCATGTTATCCCTTCTCAGCACCCTCCTCTCTGTTATCCCCCCATGATCCCCCCCCTCATGTTATCCCCCGAGCACACCCATATCTCATGTTATGCCCCTCACCCCTCCTCTCATGTTGTCTTAGTGCCTTCACCATTTCTTTCTTTTCCCTTACATTGTGTCTCCCTCATTTTCAGTTTCAAGGCCCCCTCATAGTATCCCCCCAGCCACGCCTCACCTCATATTATCCCCACAGCACCCCTCCCTTATGTTATCCCCCAGCGCCCTCCAACTCATGTTTTCCCACCTGATGACCCCACCTCATATTATTACCCCCAGCACCACCCCTACACCTCACCTTCTCCCCCACCGCACCACCCCTCACCTCCTCATATTATCCCACCAGTGCCGCCTCCTCTCATGTTATTTTTAGATGCCATAAAACTCTAATGGGGCAAATTTACCAAAGGTTTTTCTCAAAAACCTGTGGTCTAATCTATGCCATGCTTTTGGCTCCCGTAACCAAAGGAATATATGCCCAGATGTGCAAACAATAATAAAAAAAACATTTTCCACGCCGCATCACTCTCCCAAGAATGAGTGTTTAAGAATGTAACAAATCAAAATCCAACGAAAAATAGAAGGTGCTATACGTATAAGTATTATTAGTGGATATCATCAAACCGTCTGTTATACATTATCTAGACGCATCCATCCCTCCATCTATTCTGAGAAATGAAAGAAGGCCTGTTCCGCTCGAAGCAGATAACTGATAATTGGGCTTGGAAATGACAATAACATCATTGATTTGAAAATGGAGCCTTCTCCTTATCCTAACTTTATCATGGAACAAAAGTCATGGGAACTTTAAATATTCTGGAAGCATGTGCATAGCACAACGCTGACTATAGGTGGCTGCGCCATTGCTCCCGTAGTAACACATCCATATATACACTTACCGGACTTCCGGAAATAAATATCGAATTTTCTAAATCTAATTACTTTCGCTGTCTCGAATAAGTAATATCAGAAAGCGTTTTCAGACAAAATTGATCATTCACAGAAATTTACCATAAAATCCTCGTGATAAACAGAAGACACTTACTCATAGATCCAGGCAACCGTGATCTGTGGTAATCTTCCTTGAATTTTAATCCATGACCTCTCCTCCTTTTAAATCAAGTTGATTAAATTATACTGACCCCTCGGTGATCGTGCTTTACTGTACTGTTACACTGTCCTCAACCTGCCCCCTGCTTCCTCAGTGCTTAGCATGCACACTCTCTTCGCACTACACAATACGGGGGGAGCAGGTATAGAATGGTAATCCGAGCGCGTCCTTTGCTGAAAAAGATTATTCAGAATACTGGCAGATATTTTTGCTATTTTTGGTTAAACTAGAAAAGTGAAATTCACATGGACATAAGATTCGGCCCTTTGCTCCCTATTGAGTAGAAGCCCCTTTGGGCTAGTATAGCTAGGAGTCTTCTTGGGAATGATGCTACAAGTTTCTCACACCTGGATTTGGGATCCTCTGCCTCTTCCTTGCAGATCCTGCCCTCTCCAGTTCCTTCATTTTGGATGGTGCACATTGGTGTTCAGAATATTTTGCCCCCTGAATTGGGTCTAGTTCCGGGCTCTGGGCTGGGCCCGGTCAGGAATGGGCACAGAGATGTTTCTGAAGCCCTCTTCTGTTTTATTTTATCTGTGTTGCTTAGGGTCATTGTCTGTTGGAAAGTGAACCGTCGTCCCATCTGAGTTCAAGCATCATGATATGATTCATCCAGGATATCTCTGTATCTGGACTTGGCCCACAATTCATCTTTCGCTTCAATCGCAACCAGTCATCCTGTCGGGACTGAATTTTAGCAGGTGTTTTGGCAGGTATTTTACTCAGTGATTGGGATTGTATTTGCAGCTGATGAGCGGGAACCCCTGGTTTTCTCCACACATCCCCCTCAGTATTAACCCAGAAGCTCTTGTCATCTCATCAGCCAGAGAACCTTATTAACATAGTCTGGGGTCCTTCTGTGTTTTGTCACATGTATGCACGCTTTCATATGTCTTGCACTGAGAAAGAGGCTTCCACATCGGCCATGATGCCCCCGACTTCGATGGAGGCCTGCAGTGATAGGTTACTTTATGACCTTTCCTGCCAGCTCGCATAAATGAATCAGATATGGTCACACACATGAGATAGTTTGCAAGACTATTTACCTAAATCAGTTTTTCCCAGACAATACAGGTGTTTTTGTTCAACGTACAATACCACCTTATAATAGGTTACGCTTTGTGGCACTATGCATCCATTTCTCCGTGTCATACACAGGACTTCCAGGCTGACACGCACATGACAGCTACTCCATGCGTCAAGAGCGCATCATCTCTGGAGCTCGTCATATGATAATGGGTTCTTTAACACTCCTCACCAGGCTCTTTTCCCCACCTTGCTTAGTTGGCTTAACTCTCCGGACACATATCGAGTTGAAATCAATGATATGTAGGAGCTGTGACTCTCCACATCAGTATTGTCTCTGCTCTGCATCTGTTTTCAGCAAGTTGGAAGCCTAGATGATGGCCATCACCTGCAAAACTGTTGTAGAAGTGCAGCAAGAGAAAAAGGGAGACGAGATACTTGGGGAACTACATTGAGGGGGAGAGGACATCAATAACAGTGGGAAGATGAAGGAGCCGCCCAAATAAGGTTGCAATTGAAAGGCCAAAATATGATGAGGAGATGATGGGACAAAAATAAGAGTCGAAAATAAGGTGCCCAATAAGGGGCCCACATCGGGTCACAATAAGAAGGGAGATGCATGTGTGGCGTGCAACAAGGGGGGAAATGAGGGGTTACAATATGAGGAGAAAATTAAAGGTGGCCCCCAATAAAAGGGGAATGAGAGGGGGCCACTTAAGAGGGGAGATACCAAGGGGCCATAATAGTAGGGAAATGAAAGTGGGCCAAATTATGAGAGAATGAGATGAGTCTCATTAAGAAGTTATGAGAAGCCCCAATTTCAGGGGGAGATGAGAGCCGCATTATAAGAGGGGGAGGTCACAATATTAGCACGGGAAATGATGAGTGCCACAGTATGAGTTGATAACGAGAGGCCACAAGAATGAAGTGTTGGGGTCTTGCTCTGGTAGATGCTTTGTAGTGGCAGTGCAGGAAGCCAGGGACACCGCAGAATCACTTTTTATTCACACTCTTTGGTCAAAAACACAAAATTCAGCCCTTGACTTAGGCACAACAAAATACAAAAAATAAACCCTTGCCCGGCTGGCACTACTAATACAATAACACCCCTAAATATACATGTACCATGCTGCCTGTCACACCTCTGGCCAGCGAATATCACCATTACCTTTGCTTGTGAAACACGGTCCGACCTTCGCTCTCAGGTGCTGCAACTCACCTACTGCTTCTGCCTGCAGACTAAATCAGGCTCTACGCGGCCTGTGACCCGCACCTTGGGCTATACAGAAACCCGGGGCCAGAAGCCCGGATGGAGTATGAGTGCCCCTACCGCCACCCCTACTCCATAATAAGTAGGCCCCAGCACAGACTTACAAAGGTTGTCTATGCACTAGTGAGGCCAACATAGAACCAAACCCCATTTACCCTGTGGGGTTACTGCAGACAAATAAAATCCAGGCTTTTAACACACACCCTCATCTGCCGTAGGACAGAGTAGCGGTTTTTCCCATATAACACCTCTCATCTCACCTTCTCACAAGTTCACAATATGAGGGGAAGATGGATTGGTCACAGCCGCCCCCAAGTATGTAATGCCCAGAAGCCTCCCCAGTACACGAAATCCCTACAGCATCCCCCCTAATTAATTACTTGCCCTGCAGCCTGCCCTGGCAGTCCACCGCTCAATGAAAATGCTGTGCCCATCGAGCACACATATGATTCAGACATGGCACACTGCCGTGTCATAGGATGCGCCTTGCGACATGTGCATGACAAGTCCTCTCTGCTTGATCTGTTCACTAAGATAACAAGAAAGATGAGTCTGCAGGGAGCGATTGGAAGGTGTAGTGATGCTAAGGTTTTTTTTGTTGATATAAAGTCATGTATATATTCTCTTAGTAGGTTTTTGGTTCAGCACTGGAAAACTTGGGCGTGTCAACACAAGTATAGAATGGGACTATGGAGACGCAGGAAGATACTTTCATAATATGAGGTGCAAACATTCTAATTACCAGTTATTTACTTTACTGCAGGTAATACATATACAGTCATGACATGGCTACACTATAAAAACTATACAGAAATCACTAAGCATTGATAATGAATAATTCAGATGAGACCATACTGTAAGCACTGCCAATAGATATTTAACAAGAAGGTTTCATTGGAATGTAGGAATATCCAAAAACTGCAAATTTACACTGCGTATTTTAACACTAACAATTCAGTTCCATATAATAAGACCTCACCAACGCAGAGTCAATGGCCTCAGATTTTATCAAAGCCCCTGCATCCATTTTTCTGTTAAACATGGCATGTTTTTTCAGTGCGAAACGGCCTGCGAGGGGCAGGCCGTCCCGGGTTACATACACTACGATTAGTTCCATAGGTTTGTTTTTCTTAAGTTGAATTTGTATGTACCAGAGTATAATACTCGGAGGGTACTAAGCCACCCTAGTATCAAGCCGACCCCCTAATTTCAACACAAAAAAAAAAACTGCGGGAAAACCTATTTGACCTCGATTATACCGCTGAGGTGGGAGTGGCATTGGTTACAGCCCCCATATATAGTCTGTCCTGTGCCACCCCTGTGGCCTACAGCCTGCTCACCCCTGTAGGCATCAGCCTGCCCAGCCCCTGTCAGTAGGAAAAAAAATAGACACTGTACTCATCTTGTCCGACGTCCCCCATAGGTCCCTCTCTGTCTCAGACTGTCTCAGACAGCAGAGACCAAGGTGACGTCAGAAAGGTGAGTTGTTTGTCTTTATTTTTTAGTTGACTCGGTATAAGCCGATTAGGGTTTTTGAGGGGCACAAATTTTGTGCTGAAAAGACTTAGGCTTTATACTCGAGTATTAAGGTGAGTCCAAGCTGTTATATTTCATAATTTAGATCCAGACAAAAATGTTTCTGCCCGTGACATTAGATTGTTGCAAATTATTGCTGTAATCAAATCTGGTCTGAACCCCCAAACAGAGAAGACATTTATTAATTTTGGGCAAAGGGTGGCGCTGACATACCCAGTGCTATAATTTTTAGTTGCAAAGTTTGTGGTGCACGGGAGTAATGGCGCTCAACACAAAGGTTTAGAACTCCCCTTACAAGCTTTATTTGCTCTCCTTTTTGCAAACCATAAAATGGTGCCAAAAACATTTCGGTAAAATAGAATCGCCATAAAAATTGTGGAATGCACAAGCCCCGCCAAACTTTTGGCGCCCAAAAAGTCAGGGTGTCTGAAAAACGCGATGTTCTGCTTTTAACAAATGACCCCAATAATGTCAGATATATCAGACATCTCCGTTTCCCTTCCACAAATACATTTCTGCTGCTTTCTAGTAAATAACAGATATAAAATGGGAAATTAGATTCTCAATATTTTCAAGTTCATTATACAAGTAATGAAATGTATTGGACTGAATAGCTGTGATTTGAATGTAGTAGGGACTAGAAGACAGCAGGATTCACGTAATTGCTTAATCCAAACCACATAATGCTTACTCAATAGTATGACTCTGAAAGGCAATGAAAAGATCTTTATTGCTTTTTTTCCTGCCCCTGCATTTTTAATTTTATCGTCATACTAGCTGTAGCTCCTGGCTTAACAAAAAATATTTTATAGTATCTATATACTGTCTCTCTCAGTGACTGCCTGTCGCTTGGGCAGTCCCATTTCAATGACTGCCTGTTCGCTGGCGTCCCTTTTCAGTGACTGCCTGTCGCTGGCAGTTCATTTCAAGTGAACTGTCCATGTCGCTGGCATTCCATTTCAGTGACTGCCTGTCGGCTGGCATTCCTTTCAGTGACTGCCTGTCGCTGGCAGTTCCATTCAGTGACTGCCTGTTTGCTGGAAGTCCCATTGCAGTGACTGCCTGTTGCTGGAAGCTCATTTCGTGACTGCCTGTCGCAGCAGTCTCATTTTCAGTGACTGCCTGTCCGCAGGCACGTCCCATTTTCAGTTACTGTCTGTCCTCCTGCACTCTCATTCCAGATACTGTCTCTTTCCCCCGACTCGTCACTTTCTCTATGAGATTTATACATGAAGTGTCTGAGAGCAAGAACTGCCTACTTGCCCATGGCAACAAATCAGAGCTCAGTTTTTTATTTTTTTGCACAGCTGTGTTAAAATCAGACTGATCTGTGATTGTTTTCCATGGTCAACTAAACATTTTTAACCTCAGACATTTCTGATAAATCTCCCCCTATCGCTGCTGTATCCCTATCCCATCTTACCTCACACATAGTGGCTTATACTCATTCCTTTATAGCCAATCAAGCTCAGAGCGCATGGTAAGTACCTGTGGCAAGCGCAACCTCACGGCTCAGCTTCCAACTACACACAGCAGCCAAGCAGACAATTGCTCCTGTATATGGTGGGTAATAAATGGATTTTGGAAAGCGCGGGTGAAAATTTTTTGCTCAAAACCGATTCCTATGACGTTCCCTGAGTCACAGGCAACAACTGTGCAAACTATGGTGATTGTAAACGTAACGGTTCAGATTCCTTTAGCGACATACATACACATATACATACACACATATACACTCAGCTTTATATATTAGATCATTTGTAAAACCCCATGTAATTTGTCTCATTGGTCAAACTGCTGAATAATAATAATCACAATAATTATAAGATAAACATCTACCTTGTCAAATTACTTTAAAGAAAGAACTGGCTCAGACTACCATGTTCAATATATTCAGCCAAAACCCACTTTGTGGCTACAAAATTTCTTTATGTCAGTCACATGTGCAAGACAATTACGGTGAAAAGGGTCCAAATTTAGCCCATTAAACAGTCTCCTCTGGTTATGGAATGAAATGTCCTTTCTTAGAAATTCCATTTTTTACTAATGGATTATTGTGTGGTTAAAAAGAGTTTTCCCACAGTTTTGACCATACGGCCGTAGATAGTAGTAGATATTTGGCATTGAGATCCATGCATAAAGAAAAGTCTACAAGAAGAGCAGAACCTGGCAGAGGGGCACAACCAGTATGTCCCTGTGCCTTGGTTTCAATACTCACCCTGGTGTTTGATGACTTTAAACAGTCAGTCCTTTGCCAACTTTTTATTTTCCCTCATTTCCTCCCTCATGCATGATCTCACGCTCTATAGAATGGTCCTGCAGCTCTCCTCCTTTATGCATGCCTCCGGCTTCTCATCTCACAACAGACAGCTCTAACTGATACAGCACGTCATACAGCTTCCTACCTTCTACCACTCCCCCACCCTTTCCCATCTCACAGAAGACAGCTCAGAAGACCCTGCGGTTTCCTTCCTGCCGTTACCCTCCATTTCCCTCTGTAACACTCGCTGCCCCATCTTTCCTCTTCAAGTATAGCAGTGTCCAATAGATAAAGACAAAACTTTAAGGCATTCTCTATTAGCATAGTCGCTAATCTCAGTGAAATATTAAAGGGAGCGGAAGTTCACAGCATGCTCATGCATGTACATACCACAGATAGACGAAACATTTGACACCACTACAAGGGACCTCCCACTTCCAAACTGTGTAGGTAAAAGAAGCTCCGTTCAAGAAAAGATGATTTGGTTAAGCCATTATTAAAAACAGATCAAAAATCAATCTTATTTTTTAATATAGGAACTTGATGTATATACATTTAGTCCATAAATAAAACAATTTCTTATTTAACAGTTTGGCATTCAATTCCTTAATTTTGTTTCCCCTTTAAAACAAAATTGACTTCATGCTTTTTTATGGACAGGGTGGGGACCATCCATCATTAATGTCATTTTCTCATTAAGCATTTAAAGTCTGGAGTTTGATTGGAGTTGATGCTTGCAATATGAGATTTGATGTAAAGAAACATTGCACAATGGAGCTCTCCATAACAGGTGAGACAAGCCAATCCTTAAGCTTGAAAAATCTGAAAAACCTCACAAAATTGTGTACAACAGTGACAATCTATAGTTTGGTAGCATCCTGAGAAAGAAAAGAATCACTGTGAGTCATCAAGGCAAAAAGACCATGACGCCCACGAAAGACTACAATTGTGGATGAATCAGAATAATTTCCATGATGAAGAGAAACCCCTTCCAACAGCCGACGAAGGGACCAACACTCTCCAGTGAAGACGATGTATCATACCGTCTATTCTACTAAAGAGAGGCGCCATGCAAGTACATCATAAAAAAAACATCCCAAAAGCATGGGTAACAAAACTACACTTAAGGCCAGCCCATGTTCATCGCGTTAAAGACGTCACAACAGTCCATGCCATCAAAGGATTTCAACTAGGTACACTACCGTGTTAGAACGAAGACACATTTTTTTTTTTTTTTAAATTTTTTTTAATTTTTCAACCTAGTTCCCATTTTAGAAAGATACACTTCCTCCTAACTTTCACTTTCCTGCCATTTTTTAAACCCCTCCAAAAAATAGGATTCGTCGAACCCTCCAAAATACGCTCTGTCTCGGTGATAACTTCCTTCGTTTAGAAAAATTCCTGCAATCCCTTTCTTCATGTTAGGGAACAAGAAAAATCGGGTGAATATGAGGGGTGGCAGAACAATCTCATAATTCAATTCATGCAGTTTTGTCGGCGACAACTCCGGATGAATGTGCTGGTGCATTACTCGTGGTGCAACAAGCAACTTCTTTTTTGCCAAACGCGGCCATGTCTCCTTCAAATTTTTTGCCGAAGCGCTCAAAAACTCACTGTATATTATCAGTGAACTTCTTTCTTTTTTAAAAAATCCATGATGATTATGCCGTTTGTACCACCAAAAATCGTCGCCTTACCTTCCAATGGACGCGTCTTCTTTGGGTAACAATCCGCATCGCTTTTGTCACCGGATGCAATCCGGCACCCATCGGCTGACAAGCTTTTTCATTGCCAACTTATCATGTACAATATCAATTGCCGTTTCTGGTCTATCACAACTACGGCCTCTGCTACTGTGGGCCCTTTCATTCGTCGATCAGCGAGTATCGAATGTCGTGACTTTTAAATGATTTCCCTTTCCTCGGATAACCACATCTTCCGGACGTCCTGGTCGCTCTCTCATCAAAAACGGTGGTTTCCACGATGTTTAATTAGTTGAACCAATATCTACTGTGTTCATAGATGGCGGGTGTCCCCATAAACAGCATCCAACATTGCTTTATCTCCTCGCATTTTTTCCCATCCAAAACCAAAAAACGAATGCCAGAACAATACTGATCTTTTTCCATCTTAGGCGAAAATCACACAAAACAACAGGGGGGGGTGTTACTAAAAGGGCTGCCAAATCCCAACTAACCCATCAATCAGTCTCCATTTGTTGTGCCGTCGTTTGATAGATGGTAGCACACTATGCATACACCAAGTTTCCCTCAGGAACGCCCTCTTTCGTCCAACACAGGGAACTTATGAACCAACCGCCCTCGTAATGTACTCGGTATAAGCCCAAATTTTGTGAAACTTATGTGCGAATATATAAAATAAAAAACTCAATACTACGCTCCGGCGCTCCCACCTCCAATGCCCACACACACACTATAAGCACTGTTGTGCCATGGGCAGGGTGCATAGACAGCATATGTACCGCACATACCGGGAACCAGAAGACCAGTGAAGACATACGTGTAGAAGAGGAACCCCAGTCTTGCTTTGGCATTGCAGTGAGAAATATTTTAGCATCTGTTCATTATTCACTTTGCTATAAACTTTTAGTTACAACTATGCAGAATCATTAATTTTGGCTTAAATTAAGCAAAGTAAAAGAGGGGAAAAATTTATCATGTCTGCGTTTCATACTCACAAGCTTGATCCCCTGTGTACTGCAGCAAAATGGCTTTTCTAATTTATTAAAAGGCCAATGTTTCGTAATAAATAGGCTTATCTTTTCCCTCCATGTGCTAGAACATAATATCTATGGGACTGGCAAAAATTTGATCTTGATTTCTACTTGTGTTAGGAAAATTAATCCTGATATTCATGTTTAGTAGTTAAAGCCAGAATAAGTTTGTGGCTCATAATATGAGACATAAGCTAATGTGCATACGAAGGTGTCACAACATCCACGAAAACCGCCTGTTATGGTAGATTTTTCACAAGCAATTTCGCCTAAGTCTGGCCACAGTTTTTCACGGATAACTCATAAAGTGTGGTCTATTAGGTGATCTTTCAAATCCTTCTGCCTAGGACTGGGCTCTATTTTAAAAGAATGGGTTCTCTACTCCCATTAAAAATAAAAATGGCCTCCAAGGGTTGATACCTAAATTTCTGCTGCCTGAGCGAGCTACAGTATTGGGCGCCCCCTCTTCTCTATCCTCCAGTAGTAATGTATTAGGTTATTTTTTTAATAATGGGTTCTCCATGCTACATCTCATATCCATGCTGACATGACATCAGGTTGAAGAGAGAGCTTGTGTAGCGGTAACTGCACCCATTATCCTGTCCGCCCTCCTTCCTGCAGGGGGTGCCGCTGAGGCAAGAGGCTTAACTAACTCGCTCACGGCTGGTGCAACTCTGGGTCCATCAGAAATCTGTGCCAAGTTTGTAGATTTCCATAGTGGGGAAACCGAAACTTTATGCATACGTGGAAAAAAGGCAGGATACTTTTCAGGATTAAATTACATTTCAATACATACTAATTTCTTAATTGGTCCTGTAATTTCATGAAGAATACAACAATCAGTATTCATACTCCAGATGCTGGTGATGACTGCTTTTATTTACACCCACAGCATAGAACCATAATTAACTTAGCACTGTAGATTTATGGAAATATTTTATCAGGCAGGGTGTAATATGCAACCATAATATTTTTAAAATCTTTTTTATTCAATACAACGATTGTTTTAATATAAATATATGAAGTTTTTATCACCAATACGAGAAGCCAGCGCCAGTTCCATACTGGGGGAAAAAACGCACCCTTTAAATATCGGATGCTAAAAGAACACACGTTAAATATGCAACAATAACTAGCTGACTAAGGCTGCATTGTAGTTTTGTTACCTCTCCATTTTAGGCTATGGTAACTAAACTATAACGGTAGGGCGAACTGAAAGTCTTCTTTTCCCTCCTGTTCCCTAATGACTTTAATATGAAATTTCCTTCTTCTATAAATTCTGCGATCCATTTGCGATCCACGGCGCGGCTCTGTGGAGATTTTGGGTCTTCCGTCGCTCACTAAGAAGTTTTCCCCCCCGATGTCCAAGGGCGGCTGCTGCGCTGAATTCCGTCAGAGTGCACTTAAGTTCCCAGCTAGGCCGGGTGCAGGAAGTGTGTGTCCACGACACATTGTTTTTAAAAAAATAGGGCAGTTTCTCTCTCCGATCCGCGGGTTTTCCGACGGCAACGGCCCCGACTTCGTCGGCGTGCACGCTGGCGCCGATGCGCCACAATTCGATCGCGTGGCAACATTCAGGGAAAAACTAAGAAATCTGTAAATTCGGGTAAAACAACAAACGTAAAAAAAGCGATTTGGGGCCCTTCTGTCGTCGCTGTGCTATTTTGTACCTTTTTGTGTGGCTAACGGAAGGGGAACGGAACCGACGAATTCAGGGTGAAGGAGCCTGAAGGCCCCATCCCAATCATGCGTCGTTCGGAGCAGTCCATTGCTCCACTAAGACAAGGTCGACTCCCAGCCTGGGCGGCATTACAATTTTAAGAACTAAACAAACTCAACTCCGGTTGCCTAAATATTCTCTAGTTTTATTACCCCAAACAGCTGCCTAATGGTTATTTTATCTAAAGCCCCCGCCTCACACCCTAATGAATTCATTTGATAAAGCCCGCTCACCACCATGGATCTTATGTCAAAAGCCTTATGTGGGGGCCCCCAGAAGCTCTGTATACCCAGTGCTGGTGGGACCTGGGCCACTAGATGAAGATCCTACCTCCCTCAGGTAATTGAGTTGCATTTTAATTATATGAATTTGTCAAATGAAATGTAAGAGTTTACTTTCATGAATATGTTACACTGACAGTGGACATATGTTATAGTGAAACGGATACAGTCCTATCCACCTTAGGCTTCACCCTATCGTTGCGGTATACAGAATATATAAATTATGTATTATATTCTATTGGAGCTTTATGTCTCCCTGCAGCGGATCCTATCATATTCTACAACCATGGACATATGGCAAATCTCACTAGGCAGAACGTCTATACTGCAGAGTGGCTTCAATTTGTACCTATAAGAGAGAGCAATATGGTATAGCGAGAATGTGAAACTACCAGTATTCAGGGTAGGATGGATATTTCAGGAAAACATTGTAAGAGAAGAGCCCCATAACAACTGGTGGATCATGGCAAAAATAGAATGGGAATCCTCTTTCCTTATCCTGTGTTTAGCCCGATATATAAACCTTTTGTAAGTTCAGCTCGTTGACTTGAGTGGGCTCATAAATAAAGTATAAAAGTGCCTTAAAAATAATGTATGTAGATAATAAAGCTGTACATTCTTTGAGGATGAGGGGTGACACAAGAGCTTCCAGTCTAGGAGGATGAGGTGTGACACCAGAGCTTCCAGTCTATGAGATGAGGGAATGACATCAAAGCTTACCGTCTATAGGATGAGGATGTGACACAAGAGCTTATAGTCTATGAGGATGAGGGGTGACATGACCACAGAGCTTCCATGTCTATGAGGATGAGGGGTGGACAACAAGAGCTATCATCAGTCCCTATGAGGAGATGGGGTGACACCAAGAGCTTCCATTCTAATGAGATGAGGGAGACACAAGAGCTTACAGTCATGAGGATGAGGGATGACAACAGATCTTACAGGTCTATAGGATGAGGAGGTGACACAAGACTTATAGTCTATGAGGATTGAGGGTGACCCACGAGCTTCCCGTCTATTAGATGAGGGTGTGACACAATACTTACAGTCTATGAGGATGAGGGTGACCAAGAGCTTCCATTCTATGAGTATGAGGGATGACACAAGAGGCCCTTACAGTCTATAGGATGAGGAGGGACACAGAGTCTTATAGTCTATGAGGAGGAGGGTTGACACAAGAGCTTCCAGTCTTATGAGGATGAGGGGTGACACAAGAGCTTTACAGTCATGAGGATGAGGGGTGACACAAGAGCTTACAAGTCTATGAGGATTAGGGTGAACACAAGGCTTACAGTCTATAGGAATGTCAGGGGTGACACCAAGAGCTATACAGTCTAATGAGGATGAGGGGGTGACACAGAGCCTTTACAGTCCATGAGGGGTGACCAAGAGCTTTACATCTATGAGGATGGGGGTGACACAAGAGCTTATAGTCTATGAGATGGGTGGGTGACAACAGAGCTTCTAGTCTATAGGATGAGGGGGTGACACAGAGCTTACAGTCTATAGGATGATGGGTGACACAAGAGCTTCCATCTATGAGGATGAGGGATGACAACAAGATCTTACAGTCTAATGATGTGAGGAGGTGAACACAAGAGCTTATAGTCTATGAGATGAGGGTGACACAAAGCTTCCAGTCTATGAGGGAATATGAGGGTTGACACAAGGGCTTACAGTCAATGAGGATTAGGGGTGACACAAAGAGCTTACAGTCCTAGAGGATGAGGGGTGACACAAGAGCTTACAGTCTATTAGGATGAGGGGTACACCCCAGGATCCTTACAGTCTAATGAGGATTAGGGGGTTACACAAGAGCTTACAGTCATGATGGTGACACAATAGCTTACAGTCCGATAGGAATGGGGTGACACAAGAGCGTATAGTCTATGAGATGAGGGTGTACACAAGGAGCTTATAGTCTATTAGGAATGAGGGGTGACACAAGATCTTACTTCCTATGATGGATGATGAGGTACACAAGAGCTTACAGTCTATGAGGATGAGGGGTGACACAATAGCTTACATCTATGAGGATGAGGTGGGGTGCTTACGAGCTAACATCCTATGAGGATAGGGTGTGACACAAGAGCTTACAGTCATGAGGATGAGGGGGTGACACAAGAGCTTACGTCTAGGAGGGATGAGGTGACTGTCGTTCCATATTACAGTCCGGAAAAAGAGCAAGCCGTAAGGAGAAAAACTCTTCTTCCGAGTCTATAGGATGAGGGGGGGGGCTAAGAGCTTACAGTCTATATAGACTGAGGGGGGTGACCAAGAGCTTACAGTCCTATGAGGGATGAGGGGGGGACTTAAGACTAACAGTATATGAGGATAGGGGTGACCAAGAGCTACAGTTTATGAGGATGAAGGGGATGACACAAGAGCTACAGTCTATGAGGATGAGGGGGTTACACAAAGCTACAGTCTATGAGAGAGGGTGACACAAAGCTTACAGTCTATGAGGATGATGGGGTGACACAAGAGCTACAGTCTATAGGATGAGGGGTTACACAAGAGCTTACAGTCTATTGAGGATAGGGGGGTGACACAAGGTTACCGTCTTTATGGATGATGGGGTGACAACAAGAGCTTACAGTCTATGAGGATGAGGGGGGGACTTAAAGGCTTACAGACTATGAGGATGAGGGGGTGACACAAGAGCTTAAGTCTATGAGGATGAGGGGTCACAAGAGTTACAGCTCAATGAGGGGTGACACAGAGCATTACAGTCTATGAGGGGTGACACAAGATCTTACAAGTCTATGAGGGGGACCAACAGCCTTATCGTCTATGAGGATATGGGTGACACAAAGCTTATAGTCCTATGGGCTGAGGGGTTACACAAGCTTACAGTCTCTATGGATGGAGAGGTGACACAAGTAGCTTACAGTCTATGAGGATGAGGGGGTGACACAAAGCTTACAGTCTATGAGCTGATGGGGGGACTTAAGAGCTAAAACAGTCTATGAGGATGAGGGGTGGTGACACAAGATTACAGTCCTATGATGATGAGGGGTGACACAAGAGCTTACAGTCTATGAGGATGAGGGTGACACAAGAGGCTTACATTCTAGATGGGATGAGGGGGGGGGCTTAAGGCTTACGTCTATCATGATGAGGGAGGTGCACGAGAGCTTACATCTATGAGGATGATGGGTGGACTTAATAGCTAACAGTCTAATGGGGATGAGGGGGGTGACACAAGAGCTTACAGTCTATGAGGATTGGCGGGAATGACACATAGCTTACATCTATGAGGTGATGGGGTGACACCACAGAGCTTACCCGTCTAGAGGATGAGGATTACAAAAGACTTACAGTCTATGGAGGAGGAGGGGGTGACAACAAGAGCTTACAGTCTATGAGGATGAGGGGTGACACAATGAGCTTACATGTCTACGAGGATAGGGGTGACACCAGAGTTTACAGTCTATGAGATTAGGGGGTGACAACAAGAGCGTACAGTCTATGAAGATGAGGGGAGTGACACAATAGCTTAAAGTCTATAGGATGAGGGGTGTACACAAGACTTAACGTCTATTAGGGGGGTGACACAAGAGCTTACATTCTAATGAGGATGAGGGGGGGACTTAAGAGCTACAAAGACTTGAGGAGTGGAGGGGGTGACACCAGAGCTTAACAGTCATGAGTATGAAGAAGTGTGAACACAAGAGCTCCATTCTATGAGGATTAGGGGGGGACACAGATCTTACAGTCTATGAGTGATGAGGAGGTACACAAGAGCTTACAGTCTATAGGATGAAGGGGTGACCAAAGCTTACAGCTAGATTTATGAGGGTGGAACTAAGAGCTTACAGTCTAATGGCTATAGAGGATGAGGGGGTGACACAAGAGATTACAGTCTATGAGGATGAGGATATGACACAAGAGATTACAGTCTATGAGGATGAGGGGGTGACACAGGAGCTTACAGTCTATGAGGATGAGGGGAGGGGGTGACACAAGAGCTTACAGTCTATGAGGATGAGGGGGTGACACCAGAGCTTACAGTCTATGAGGATGAGGATATGACACAAGAGATTACAGTCTATGAGGATGAGGGGGATGACACAAGAGCTTACAGTCTACGAGGATGAGGGGGTGACACCAGAGCTTACAGTCTACGAGGATGAGGGGGTGACACAAGAGCTTACAGTCTATGAGGACGAGGGGGTGACCCAAGAGCTTACAGTCTATGAGGACGAGGGGGTGACCCAAGAGCTTACAGTCTATGAGGATGAGGGGGTGACACAAGAGCTTACAGCAGGGGTCCCCAAACTTTTTACATAGGGGGCCGCTCACTGTCCCCCTCAGACCGTTGGAGGGCCGGACTAAAGTCTAATTGTAGTTTGGGCACTCGGCCTCTAAAAGGTTTGCCATCACTGCTCTAGAGGCTGCACTAGGGAGATATGTTGTGTGCAGAACACATGAGAAGAATAGTTGTGTCTTGTGACCTGATCTAACGATGATAATGCATTGTGCAATAATACTGATCAATATACAAGGGACTTTATCTTCTGATATCCACCTCCTGCTCTATAACATGCTGCCTGCAGATAGGACACTATGTATAATCTGCTCAGCTCCTCCTGCTCTATAACATGCTTCCTGCAGATAGGACACTATGTATAATCTGCTCAGCTCCTCCTGCTCTATAACATGCTGCCTGCAGATAGGACACTATGTATAATCTGCTCAGCTCCTCCTGCTCTATAACATGCTTCCTGCAGATAGGACACTATGTATAATCTGCTCAGCTCCTCCTGCTCTATAACATGCTTCCTGCAGATAGGACACTATGTACAATCTGCTCAGCTCCTCCTGCTCTATAACATACTGCCTGCAGATAGGACACTATGTACAATCTTCTCAGCTCCTCCTGCTCTATAACATGCTGCCTGCAGATAGGACACTATGTACAATCTGCTCAGCTCCTCCTGCTCTATAACATGCTGCCTGCAAATAGGACACTATGTACAATCTGCTCAGCTCTTCCTGCTCTATAACATGCTGCCTGCAGATATGACACTATGTACAATCTACTCAGCTCTTCCTACTCTATAACTATAACATGCTGTCTGCAGATAGGACACTATGCAAAATCTGTTCAGCTCTTCCTGCTTTATAACATGCTGCCTGCAGATAGGACACTATGTACAATCTGCTCAGCTCCCCCTGGTATATAACATGCTGCCTGCAGATAGGACACTATGTACAATCTGCTCAGCTCCTCCTGCTCTATAACATACTGCCTGAAGATAGGACACTGGGGCAGATTTACTTACCCGGTTCATTCGCGATCCAGCGGCGCGTTCTCTGCGGAGGATTCGGGTCTTCCGGCGATTCACTAAGGCAGTTCCCCCGACCTCCACAAGGTTTCGCTGCTGCCCTGAAGTTCATCGGAGTGCACTGAAGTACACCAAGCCGGGCCGGGTGCAGGTAAGCGCGTGTCAAGCGACATTTTTTTTTTTAAATGCGGCAGCTTTTCTGAATCCGTCAGGTTTTCGTACGGCCCCATACCCCTCCCCCCCGCCCGATTTCCGTGGGGTGCACGCCACCGCCGATGCGCCACAATCCGATCACGTGCGCCAAAAACCTGTGGCAATTCATGGGAAAATCGGCGCTAAATGGAAAAATGTGGGTAACCCGCCGTAAACACGTGATTCGGGCCCTTAGTAAATGACCCCCACTGTGTACAATATGCTCAGCTCCTCCTGCTGTATAACATACTGCCTGCAGATTGGACACATGTACAACGTGCTCAACATCATGTCTGATGAAGAGAACTAGTGTTCTGGAAAGCTCCACCATCAAATATACTCAGTTAGCCTCAAGAAGGTTTTGCCTGATTTCTTCACTGTTCTTCTGCTCTCTATAGTACAAATCTACTTACCAGCTCCTCCTGATCACATACTAACTGCAAAATACACAAAATATGAAATACAGCTTCCTATCTAGTAATAATCCACATCTTCCATACACTGATAACCTCACAGAGATGGGTGAATATTACCTGTTATAGAGGAGGAGTTGGGATAGTTAAATTGTTTCTAAGGATTGTTAGAAAAAAGTTTTGTTAATAATTATGATACTAAATAACATTATTGAAGGAATGTAGCATGTAGGGTGTTTACTATTTTATGACTTATCATCCAGATATAATAATCATCATCTTTAGCGCAATCAAATATAATATTACATTACAGAGTACAAACAGTCAAGAGCTTACAGTCTATGAGGATGAGGGGGTGACACAAGAGCTTACAGTCTATGAGGATGAGGGGGTGACACAAGAGCTTACAGTCTATGAGGATGAGGGGGTGACACAAGAGCTTACAGTCTATGAGGATGAGGGGGTGACACCAGAGCTTACAGTCTATGAGGATGAGGGGGTGACACACGAGCTTACAGTCTATGAGGATGAGGGGGTGACACACGAGCTTACAGTCTATGAGGATGAGGGGGTGACACCAGAGCTTACAGTCTATGAGGATGAGGGGGTGACACACGAGCTTACAGGCATAACAGTATTGCATCTGATATTCTGAATGTGCAAGTCCGTCCCGTGAAATCAATGGATACCAGACATTTCTCAGTCCTTATGGCTCCCTAGCAATGCTGGGAAACATAGACTTATAGTAGAGATAAATGTATCTATAGTAAGTAGGTTCCATGTACCGTGGCAGCCAATGGTTGGATACAACTTAGACAACAAAGTCTCTTCATCAAGTATAATTACTCTCTGTTTTTGTACTAAGACAACAATAATATTGATTGTTACATTGTTCCTTTTATTTCCTTTTTAGTGCTAAACCAACCGACTTTGACTTCCTGAAAGTAATAGGAAAGGGGAGCTTTGGAAAGGTAACACATACCCCATGATTACCTAAACTTCTCACTACGATCCTGAATCATTGTAAAGTTATGGATGTATACTAAGAACAGTGAGGTGACTAATGTTATGACAGTAAGGTTTTCATCTCCAGATAATCATGATATAGCATGGAGGGGCGTAACAAAGTGATACTATTGGGCAAATTTACTTATAAAGTAAGAACTGGAGTTCAGTAAAAGTGCATTGTGCATCTATGACGCTGGGTGCCGCGATTCACCGAGATCGTGCGCCCGATATCCTGCATGTGACGCTTCCCCGCTCAGGTCCGACAGAGTTTTTAGTGGTGCATTTTAGGGTTAGGGCTTACGACACAATTTGAAAGTTAAATCCCGCGCTCACTCCGAATCAGTCAGATCGTCCGATGACACCCCCCAATCGGTGTTGCATGAAAAACAACACAGCTGCGCTAAAAAAGGGTTGTGTACAACACAATCCCAGCGCAGACATTAAATACGTGTGCAAGCCGCGCAATCCCCGAAAACGGTGCATAGTCTGACAAAAGTGCACAGCGCGACCCTTAGTAAATGAGCCCCAATATATGTGCAGTGTATGGGAGACATCGTTGCATCTTCTCCTCACTGCCAGTTCTTGTACTGGGGACTTTCTGTAAAATTACCATAAAGCTCATTTTCAAGTATTGTACAAAGTCTTCTATCATCTGCACAGACTGATACTTTACTCTCTGTCTCATCCTCATGCTCGTCAGTAACATTGGTCCTGGCCATACTCCGCTGCTGACTTAAGCCCATTTAAAGTATGCGACATATACTATACCTCTGATGTGTGTGATATAGCTGGGCAAAGGTTGTTTGGCACATTTTTCGGTAAGGGAAAGAGAGAGAGTCTCATCTTGCCAATGGATCTATGATTAAAAACTGGAATATCCCTTTAATTTTATAAATACATAAATACATTGAATTCATTGCATCTTGCAGTAAAAGAGATGTGGATGGATTTCTGTAACATGGAGGCTACAGCCTGTAACACGCTTCTGTGTATGTAAATTAAAGGGGTGGTCCACTTTCAGCAAATAATTTATATTGTTTGTGTAAGGAAAACTTATACAATTTTCCAATATACTTTCTGTATCAATTTCTCACAGTTTTCTACATCTCTGCTTGCTGTCCGTCTATAGAAGCCTCTATGTGGATATACTGTAAATCTGTCCATGGTCATGTAATGGAGGTGCATGGGCCGTTATCACACAGCTCCAATAACTCACTATGATAATTACTGATCATGTACATCACATGACCATGGAGAGATTTCTATCCACTGGAAGTAAACATAGAAGCAAGCAGAGATCTAGAAAACCATGCGGAAATGATATAGAAAGTATGTTGGAAAACTGAATAACTTTTCCTTAAACAAATCATATCAATTATTTGCTGATAGTGGACAACCCCTTTAATGTATAATTGTAATGAATCTATTTGAACACAGTTATTGCCATGTGTCTGTGCTAGGTCAATGTCACTGATACATGTGTGTGAATGAAGCCTTAGGGTGGTGACACATGGCGTTTTTAGGCCGTTTTTGGGCCGTCTTTTGAAAACGCATGCGTTTTTTTACCAGTTTGATTTAAGATAATTGGTCAAACCTGTCAAAAACGCATGCATTTTTTACGATCTGAAAACGCACTAACTAAAAACGGCCTAAAAACGCCATGTGTGTCACCACCCTCAGTCTGTGAGGTGCAGTCCTGGGATTTCCCTATAAATAAAAGTAATTTAAATGCTCTGAAAACAGAGAGATGAAGGATTAAGGCAACACGTGTCACCTGTGTCCCTGTCTCTAACCCCATCATCTCCCCAAGGAGGGGATATTTCTATTCTCCCTGTCTGTTTGTCTAATTCTCACACCCGCAGATAACTGGTCATATCTATTGCCGTATCAGCTCCATAACATGACGTCCAATGGGACATGCTGCAATTTTTTTAAATAAATTTCCTCTGACGTCCAGATACAATGGAGTCTATTTGCTCTGTTATGAAACCAGAGTACAAGTACACAATGGCCTCAGCTAAGTTTATTGGTGCCGTATTACAACTAGGAGTCATAATACAGACAAGTACATGAACTGTAGCTTTATATCATATTCTAAAGCTTCAATCGCAGTTTCTCAGGCCTCAGTGCTGAAATCTCATTATCTTCTGGCTTAACCTACCCCACCAGGGGTGTCAAATCATATTCTCCAGGGGCCAGTTTAATATTGTGGTTGTTGCCCTAAAAGTGCTGAATGTAAGTTTTGTATATGTTAAAATGCATCTTCTTCTTCATAGTTAAGAAAGCTATTTAGTAGTTACATTCCTACATTATTACTACTACTTTCAGCCTGTTCAGCGCAACCACAAAGGTGCACATATTGTTAAATATGGCCACTATGTGCCCCCACACAGTAGCCAATAGTCATAGACATGCAGTGTATGCATGCAGAGCAGTCTATGTAGCATATATGGGTATTCTAAGGGGAGGCTGCTGGACATTTAATTAATCAGGGGTGGCTGTTGGACGTGTCATAAATTAGAGAAGGCTGCTGGATGTTTCATTAATCAGGGGAGGCTGCTGGACATTTCATGAATAAGGGGGGGGGGGCTGATGGACATGTCATTAATTAGGGGAGGCTGCTGGATGTTTCATTTATGAGGGGAGGCTGCTGGACATTTTATGAATAAGGGGATGCTCCTGCACATGTCATTAATTAGGGGAGGCTGCTGGATGTTTCATTTATGAGGGGAGAGGCTGACGGACGTTTCAATGATAAGGGGATGCTCCTGCACATGTCATTAATTAGGGGAGGCTGCTGGATGTTTCATTTATGTGGGGAGGCTGCTGGACATTTTATGAATAAGGGGATGCTCCTGGACATGTCATTAATTAGGGGAGGGTGCTGGATGTTTCATTTATGAGGGGGGGCTGCTGGACATTTTATGAATAAGGGGATGCTCCTGGACATGTCATTAATTAGGGGAGGGTGCTGGATGTTTCAGGAATTAAGGAGACTGTTGGTGGACAGTGTATATATGATTTATAAGTATGTTGTTGTGTATATATGTCTATGTAACGTATATATGTGTGATCTGAAGTGTAATATGCGGAATGGGCTGACAGTGGGAGTTTACGTATATAAGGACCCACTGGGGTCTTGTGACGCCATTGAGCAAAAGTATTATGTACATTAATTCAACTGGTTATTCCTTAGAATAATATCAGACTTGGGTGAAGTCCACCCTAACATTGTATGGGATGATTGTCCACACCAAATATTTGTCACTGAAGCCTCAGCTCTAGATATATGAGGCAGTGTGACATCTCTTGCCATGTCATGTAATGAGCGCTACATGGTGCTCGGGGTAAGAGAAGTGTAAGTTATGGGGCACCGCTGTGCGAATTCCAGCCGCCGCTGCCAAGGACTCGGCGTTTGTGACTAATCTTATAATCTGGAGCTGACGCTGCAGGACGCTGCTGCTGGTTCTCTGTTTAATAGCAGAACTTGTTGTTCTACAGTTCAGCACAGACTCACCTGCAACTACAGGACTTTACAGATCCAATTCTATTACACGTGGAGCCTACATTTACTGTATGAAGGATAAGCAACTTTACTGTCCACATGTATCTAGCTTTGCAGGGTCTACCCTGTATTGGGTTAGAGTGAAGGAATAACCCCACGTGCTGGGCCGGTGCTAGTAATAGGAATACCTGAGCAAGTGCCGGGGCCCCAGATTTGCTGGGGGGCCCACATAAGGCTGTACATAAGGAATTCATGGGGGTGACGGGGCTGTATCTAATGAATCCATAGGGGGCTTTATATAAAACAACTATGAAGGGGCTGTTTGGGATGATAATCTAGGGAATATTTTAGGGAACAGGAGACTCTTTTAGTTTCAGAATTTTTATTGCCGCCATGTGAGATGACTACAAAGGGGCCCACTGAGGTTCTGTCGCCAAGGGGCCTACTGGTACCTGGAGCTGATCCTACCCACATGCAGTCTCCTAGCCCCTTTAGTGGACCAGAACGGCTTGAACGTTAACAAAATGTGGTTCCACGTGTTTTTTTGGTTTCTAAATTTAAAAAAGAATTCTTTCCTCCTACAGGTGCTGCTGGCCAAGCGTAAAAGTGACAATAAGTTCTATGCTGTGAAGGTTCTACAGAAGAAGACTATCCTAAAGAGGAAAGAGGTAGTCCGCTACACATGTCCTAGATATTACCACGTTACTCAGTCCCTACATCTATAACTAAATGTTCTGGATTCCCTCCAGCAATCTCACATCATGGCGGAGAGGAATGTCTTGCTGAAGAACCTGAAACATCCCTTCCTCGTAGGACTGCACTATTCCTTCCAAACCCCCGAGAAACTCTACTTTGTCCTGGACTACGTAAATGGCGGTGAGGTGAGATCACAGTAACTATGGATTAGTCTAAACACACATAATCCTGAAGCGCAACCAAGCTACCCCCCTCCTTATACACCCAATGGGGCAGATTTATCAAGCTGTCTAAAAGTCAGAATATTTCTAGTTGCCCATGCTAACCAATCACAGCTCCCCTTTTAAAATATTCATGAGCGCTGGTAAAATGAAAGCTGAGCTGTAATTGGTTGCGATGGGCAACTAAGAATATTCTGACTTTTAGACAGCTTGAAAAATCTGCCCCAAGATGTCTCTGATCAGTTTCCCCTCAGTAGTAGCAGATCTTATATGATGGAGTCATTTATGAAACGTTAATTATTTTAGGTCGTTATAAGAAACCCCTGAGCTGTGGTCTCTTTAAGACCAGAAAAAGAGTATAGGGCAAATTTACTTACCCGGCCCATTCGCGATCCAGCGGCGCGTTCTCTGCTCTGGATTCGGGTCCGGCCGGGATTCATGAAGGCAGTTCCTCCGCCGTCCACCAGGTGGCGCTGCTGCGCTGAAAATCATCTCCACGCGCCGGAATGCACCACCTCGGACCAGGTGAAGGTAAGCGCTCCCCAAGCAACACTTTTTCGGTTTTTAAATGCGGCGGTTTTTCCGAATACGTCGGGTTTTCGTTCGGCCACGCCCCCCGATTTCCGTCGCGCGCATGCCGGCGCCGATGCGCCACAATCCGATCGCGTGCGACACAATCCCGGGGCAATTCAGGTACAATCGGCACAAATCGGAAATATTCGGGTAACACGTCGGGAAAGCGGGCCCTTAGTAAATGACCCCCTGTGTCTGGTGTAAGACAGGACTTTGTACCATTCACTTAAAGGGACGATACCTCAAGCTTTTTTAACCACTAAACTACAAGCCCCATCAGGTAGGGTATGAAATATCCTTTATGGAATTCTCTTTTTTATATGAAATCTTACCCATTTACCTATTAAAAATATCTCCTCCAAAGTCATACGTAAATGAGAATAGAAGAGTCATCTTTTGCCTGAGATGAGTCACTTTTAGTAGCTGCAATTCAGATGTCCCTATCTTGATCTAGTGCCTAGAATCAAATTTGATTCTCTAGTTTATCACAGAACCACAACCCTGCTGTGATCTGAAAGATTAGATTCTTATCTTTAATGGTTCTGGGTACTATAAGATATGTAATCTGAAGTGATGCTTCCCTTCAGCAGCTCAGAGTGACTCATCTCTTCTGTCTTTGTATCATTTCAGTGTTTAGAGGTCATGTTTTACCAGTAAATGAATGAGGTGTCACATAAAAGAGGGAATTCTAGAAAGGCAATGTGATCCCTGAGGGGCTGATTGTTGAGTAGGGTAAAACCTGGTGACAGGTTCCCTTTTAAAATTCCAGAATTAAAGCCCCCAATCATTGTCCTGTGTAAACACAAGCAGCAATTGAATGATCAAAATCTGATTGAGTATTGAATGATGTGTCCCAACCGTATAGAGCTGGGATTGCCCTCGTGTAGAACCCAATGGACACACGTTTTGGATGGATGTGGCTCTTGAGATGTGCCATTGATCATTTGTTGATCGCACATGTAACTAATGTGAACAGGCATCTATAGCCATTAGTAATGGAAATAAAGACAAGTCATTAAAAATGATGAAAAAATAAATTGTGATAATTATAATGTCAGACGATGCTTTCGTGTAAGAGAAGCCTCAGCTGTGTAGGAAAGGGTTAATGATGCGCTATGCTATCTCCATGCTGCACTCAGCACGTTCCCCTATGCCCCCTGCACTGTCACCCATCCGATCATAAACAAGAACACCGAGAGCGGCCGTAAAATCATAGGGATCAGCATCTGGTCACAAGCCACAAGCCACAAACTATCCTGGTTATTGCCTCCCCCTACGGGGGTCTCAGGCTCTTCTCCCAAAACCCCCTTCCACCTCCATTAGGATGAATATGCTATCCCCCAGCTACACCATATTACACTGTGATGCTGGAATACGAAATCTGCTAAACCATGTAATGACGATAATTGCCGACATTTTCAATATGATAAAAGGAAGAGGGATATAATCGAAAAGAGTGACCTATTATGGATACAGATGACCCTTTAAGAACTTGAAGGGAATCTACCATCAAAATCCATCATGATAAACACTTACTCCAGGTACCATGACTGTGGTAATCCTATTATATTTGTTATCCATGGCCTCCTTCCTTCTAAAAATCAACTTTTATAATTATGCTAATGAGCCAAAAGAGCTCTGGGGGGGTGTTACAGAGGCCCTCAGTGCTGTAGCTTCATAGGCTGTTACAATGAGCAGAGAAGGTCTTCCCTCCCCCTGATTTACTTGCTGTTGCTAGATAACACAGGCAGAGGGAGGAGGAAAAGAGCAGGGGGTTGCCTGAGACATGTTCTGCTCATTGTAACAGAGGAGCACGGAGGAGCACTGGTAACAACCCCAGGCTCCCTTCCGGTTCATTAGCATGATTTTGAATGTTGATTTTAGAAGGAAGGAGGCCATGGATAACAAATATAAGAAAATTATCATAATAATAATTCTTTATTTATATAGCGCCTACAGAGTACGTAACACAGCACAGGACTTGCCAAATTGGTCTGTGTCCCCATGGGGCTCACAATCTAATCAATCTACTAGTATGTTTTGGAGTGTGGGAGGAAACCAGAGGACCCGGAGGAAACTCACGCAAACAAGGAGAGAACATAAAAACTCTTTGCAGATGTTGACCTGGATGGGACTTGAACCCAGGTCCTCAGCGCTGCAAGGCTGTAGTGCTAACCACTCAGCCACCGTGCTATAAAGAATTATTATTATCATAGTCACAGTGCCTGGATCTATGAGTAATGTCCCTGGTTTATCATGATGGATTTTCTATAAGATTTGCTGAATGATTTAGCTCCTTTCTTCTCTCTACTTAGCTCTTTTTCCACTTGCAAAGGGAGCGATCTTTCCTGGAGCCGCGGGCACGTTTCTATTCAGCAGAAGTGGCCAGCGCTATCGGATACCTTCACTCTCAAAATATTGTTTACAGGTATGAATCATAGCAGAACAAAGACCCTTTACCAAAATTTTGAGTGAAAAGTTCTGGACTGCTATGGGGGGCGTAACTAGGAGAGGCGGGGCCCCATATCAGACTTCTGAATGGGGCCCACCTTACCCCTTAAAAAATATACATATTTATATGCTCACAAATGTGAGTTACAGTTGCATGGTATACACAGTATATATATAGAGCATAATGCAGTATATATACACATCATACATTGAGTAGACATACAGTATATATACACATCGCAGATACAGCTTATATACATCACATATATGTTATATACATATTATGTAGTACAATGTATATGTATATAATGGTGTACATAATGGTGTCCATTCTTTTGTCAGGTTGGATGATGGGGCCCCCTGACACTGTGGGCCCCATACCAGCTGCTATGGCTGCTACCACTGTAGTTACGCCCCTGATTAAGAGGCTCCGGATTCCTAGACAATTCTACACCAGACCCTGTCCTATAGCCTGCGGACTTTCAATGAACAGCTATCTCACTAGACTCCCCCACGGACATGCATGCTCAGCTAGTGAGGGAGTCTAGTGACTTAGCTGTCCTTTGAATGAGAATTTGGCTAATAACAATCTCATGTAAATGGCCGGTTCAGGGGTTTAGTACACTGCTGTATAAATTTCCTGTTTTCATGCTGTGTTACCAAGTCATACATTTTATCAAGTCTTTAAATATAGTTCAATGTGAAATGCAAACAAAGTCCTGATAAGAGGCGGACACAGGAATAGTGGATATACATATGTATAGCGTGTGCAGATGTAGAATAAGAACACATTACCTATCTGTAATCTGGATTACAAGGCTGGGGTATAGAATGCAAAGCCTTTTTTATCAGTGTAACACGAGGGCAGCTGCTTAGATAATCTTCATTTCCAGGCGACTGACGCTCAACCCACCAAAGGTAAACTTCTAAAGGGAGTTTACTAACTCCAGCTAGTGTTATAATGTGCTGGCAGCATGTTGTAAGGGAATGCACAGTGATCCCTGACAAACCTTTATCATTTCTGTTTATTTCCAAGATATTCCCAGTTCAATCTGTATGCTAATGAGGCAGTTAGTGAACCCTAATCGCTATTCTTGCCTAAATTGCTTCCCTCATTTTTGGTGTCACCCCATGCTTCTCTCTAGAGACCCTGCTTATCTGGTAGAGAGGGTAGTGGTCCAGACAGTATAGCTCCTAGTGCTGAGGAAACGCTCAGGTGCATCAAGTGCCTCATTATCATATGGATTAAAATAGGAATTTCTCAGAAATGGCATCATGGACTGCATTTCTCCACAACATGTTGCCAGTAGATTATAATGTTGGATGGGGGAGTAGACTCCCCTTAAGTATAGATGCCAATTTTTGGCAAAGGATCAGATGCTTTATATCTGGACATCTTCGTTATATGTCAAGAGTAAATACAAAAGTTGCCTTAAAAGTCACAGAATTTGGTGTAGTTTTTAAAGGACATCTACAACCAGGATGAAAGAATGTATACAAATGAGCCTGAGGGCTTCCAGGCTCCATTAACACCTATGGAGCCTGGAGCCCCTCAGGCTCATTTGCATACAGTCCTTTATCCAGGGGTAGAGACTCCCTTTAATGCAATTTCCAGCCAGTATTGTAGTAAAATTCTGCTGTTTTTGTCAGTATGAACAACTCCAGCATCTGTAGTATAAGCCTACAAATATTTACCCTTTGCTTCCCATTATGGACCCCAACATCTTAACGTCTACTATGGTAGATATAGGAGGGTCCCGAGTCCCGGATCGCTTATATGGTCCTACATCACCTTCATCCATATTGTTATTAACATGTGTCTCCAAAATATGATGCAAAAATATGGCGCAAATAAATAGTTTCTCAGTGTTTTTCACAGTTTTTTTTCTTCCTAGGGATCTAAAGCCAGAAAACATCCTGCTTGACAGCCAGGTAGGAAAATAAAAAGCGGGAATACGTGATGTCTATACGATGTGTGTTCTATATTGCCACAGTGATGTCTTCTCTTACACTCAGGGCCATGTAGTGCTGACCGATTTTGGACTCTGTAAAGAAGGGATGGAACCTGAAGGGACCACCAGTACCTTCTGTGGGACCCCCGAGGTATTTATTCATCCATTTATTCATGGGCTGTATGTAAATAGTGAACCAACAAGTATAAGTTTTATTTAATAATTTGACATTTACACACGGTACCAGAAACCAGGTTCCCTTTTGTTAGATTTCAGTTCTTCACTTTTAGGACCTTCAAGGGTCCTGGAACTATGTTGTTTGTTGAGAACTGCTAAACATACATGAGGATTTCAGGGCTGGAAGTCCCTCTCTATGAACTTGGTGGGTGGTTTAGGAGACCATGGGCCCTCTAGATGCCCTGGGCCTCTGGCTGCCACCTAAACCGCCCACATTATTGTCCTCTACTGTTTCAGATATCTAAAGAATTGGGCTTATATGATGGAACCTGCCAAATGAGAGTGTTGTGATGCAATATTATAATATTTACTACTAGTTTAATGATAACTGTGAAAGAATAGTCATGTTTCCATAAATATCAATATATTCTTTAAGTATCTAGCACCAGAAGTTCTGAAGAAGCAGCCATACGATCGCACAGTAGACTGGTGGTGCCTGGGAGCAGTCCTATATGAGATGCTTTATGGACTGGTAAGTATCTGATATACAATGCATTATTGTGTCTACTCTTTCTCTGGCTCCTGTCCCATTGCATTTTCTCTGTTCTCTCCCTAAATCCTGAGGATATGGTGTTCGCCTGTCGCTGCCTACCAGGAGGTGGGGGCAGATTGAGCAATCTTGGACTGGGTGTGTGGGTCATAGTTGTGTCTTGTCCTTTGCATCAATCCGCCCCATAGTTCACACTTCACCTATTTCTCTGCCGGTCTTCTTCCTTCACGCCAATGCTCAGTGAGGAAATAGTATGTGACCCTTGTACAGATACAGCATGTCCTGTGTGATATCCACTTAAAGGGCTCTTCTGAGATTTATTGATCACCTATCCTTACAATAGATTATTAAAATCAGATCATCGAGGGTTAGATGCCCAGGTCACCCTTACTGGAGGCCACGAAATGGGGCTTACTCTTCCCAGGCCTGTGATGTCCCATTCATCAGTCACATACCCAAGTTACAAATTCAAGTGAACAGGCTGCAATACCAAGCACTGCCACTATACAATGTAAAGCACTGTCCTACTAAAGAAGGGAGGAGATAACTTTTGTTAAAAATGCAATAATCTCTTTAAACTTATGATCGTCGTGGGGAGGTGTCGGATATTTTCTAAGAAAAGACGATCAATGAAAATTTTTCGGAATATAACCCTTTAAGCTCCAAATGCTGTTAATGAAGTAATGTCCTTCAGCAGTACAGAGTAGCTCCAATCCCTTGTATACATGTCTAGTGCTGATAGATGGAAAGCTCTGATATCTTCTCCATTCTTCCTCTCTTTGTGTGCAGCCGCCGTTTTATAGCCGGGACGTGTCGCAGATGTATGACAATATCCTCCACCAACCTCTGCAACTACCGGGAGGAAAAACCACTGCTGCCTGTGACATCCTGCAGGGCCTCCTACACAAGGACCAGCACTGCCGCCTGGGAGCCAAAGCTGATTTTGTAATTCACCTTCATTTATTATTACTGTTCTGTAGCGGTCAGGTTGCAAAGAAGGGATGTAACTACAAAGGAGAAGACCCATAGTTTCTGTTGGGGTTCAGGTGCATCCTACGCAACCTGGACATATTGCCGGATTGACAGCTGAACAGGCAATCTGGCTAATTGACATCCGAAACAGCTATCCATAGCTATGATTGGCCAGGGGTTTCCCCCAGTAAAGTTTTTATTAATGTCAGACAACCCCCTTTAAATAATCTTTGTCTTATTTACAGCTGGAAATCAAGAACCATGTCTTCTTCAGTCCAATTAACTGGGATGACCTGTACAATAAGAGGATTCCCCCACCGTATAACCCTAATGTTGTAAGTATATTTCTATCACAAGAATCTACCAGTGGACCTAGGAGGCCATACTGACAAGTTTCGGTGGAACAAAGCAAATCTACAGTAATCGTCAGCCTTTGTTGGGGAAAAAGTATTGTGTTATATTTAAACATACCTGATCCTTGAAAGTGTAAATATTTAAAATGATTTTTATCATATGTAACACCCACGTTGCCCATGCCCATATTTTTCTGCTCACCTTTTTGCAGTTACTTGTCAGAAATTTTCTTCAGTGGCAGTACAGTAGTGCGGAGGCTAACCTCTTCCTGGCTTTGCCCTAAAACTGAGTCCATTACAAGCTGCCCACAGTTGCTATGATGCTTTTTTGTTCTCTCATGAAGAAATAAATCCATCGAGCTCTGCATAGTTTATACATACAGGATATATATGGTGACTAGTGTGACAGCTCTTCTGGAGGAGCATGGAATAAGTTATAGAAACCATATGAAGTAACATGAAGTGTAGTCTGTGCTGTGTGAGCATTACAGGTTCACAGCTTCCCTGCTGTGCAGATAGTGTCACTATTCTTTGCAGGACACTTCTGCATCCACAGAGCTGTACAGACACACCGTCCTGCTAGCTACACATAGTAAGCTTCACATGACCTCCCCCTCCTCCCTCTAGAGTGAGCAATGAGCAGCAGCCTCTCATCTCCAGTCTCTTGTTTACATAGAGCAGATCAGCATTGATAGAGGATATCATAGGTTGCCTCTTTTATGGGCTAAATGGAGGAGAATAGCAAAGAAAGGACTTACTGATTTGTGCAAAAAAATATTACACTTTAAGATAAGCTGTAGTCATAGTTGACATTCAGTAGGAAGAAGAATATTATTCAGCCAAAACTTTTTGGGGGGGACCACACAAAACATTTTGTCTTACATGACAATAAGGTCCACCTAATCACTTGGGTTTGTGACATAGCCCTTCAATGACATGACTGGATTTCACTCGACACAAGAGGATGACTTCTGGTCTACAAAACTGACAACTTTCAGTGAGTCAGAGTGCAAGCTCCTATGGTGCACCTGGCACCTAGTATTGGAATAATATCCTATGACTAACATATATGCTATATATGAAATGTGTAAACAATTAACACATCTACACATTCCTCCTTTTAGGCCGGCCCAGGTGACCTGCGACACTTTGATCCTGAGTTCACACAAGAGGCAGTGCCTAACTCCGTGAGCCGTACTCCGGAGCTGAACAACATGAGCTCCAGCTGTTCTAACGCCTTCTTCGGCTTCTCCTATGCACAAAGTGATGATGACATCTTGAGTTGAGTTTTTAGTCTATTTTTTTTTTTTTTACATATATAGTACAGATTGCAGGTAACAAAATTCCGGAAGCCTATTGAGCCTGATGGGATAGTAAAAGCCTCGTCCATCCAGGACCTTCAGTTGCCTTTAGTTCATCCCAAAGACCATCTTCATCTGGAAAAGCCGTGACGAGAATGTGGATCATAATAACATCGTGCAGAGACTGTGTTGATGTGTATATTTTCTTATAAATTACTTCATCTGAACAATTTTAATCAGTACATCATAACTGGACTCGTTTTGTATGTTGCTTTATGTTTTTAGTGTAAGTGCCTTGTGTCCCTCCGACCAGGATTGATGTTTTTATGAAACTCCAAATTCATAAAGTGAAGTGTAATATTCTCTTATCTAACCATTCATCTTACTGATACGTACTGAGGTGCACTCCAATGTCTGCTGGATTCTTGGACCTTTCTGCTTGTGACAAAAGTAGTTTTTTTACTTTTGTGGATTTTAGACCTGCCTTGGAAACCTAGAAGTGAAGTGAAGCTCCCCAAACAATTTTTTCATCTCTTTCTTGTGACTTCTTATGACTTTTCTTCTTCAATAATTTGTAAAATACAACACTTTAAGCTCCATTTGTTCTAATTGTTTTTCTATTCCTTAGTTTGCATCCTTTAACAGGTTTTTCCCATATGAACAATTGTCACAATTAAGAGGATAATGAGGCCTATAACTGGTTAGTAGCCTGAAACCTTCTTAAAGGTGCTTCCCCAAGTATTTAAGTTATCCCAATAACCATCTGATCAGTGAGGTTCTGAGTGCTGGGACCCCAGAGAACAGGGATGCACGTAGGATGGGCATGGACAATGGTGCGCCATTCACTGTCTATCTGAGCGGTCGGAGATATCCTCTGTGCTCGATATTGCTGTCATTTCTATGCAAATGTGTGGAGCGTCAGGGCACAAGCTTGTCCTACGGCCCAACCCATTAGAGACAATGGGATCCCCGTTCTTTGGGGGGTTCGGGGCCCTGTTCTTATGATCATACCAGCAGTCAGACCCTCACTGATTAGCCACTTAACTCATACCCGACGTATAGAGGATAAATTAGATATTTTGGAAAATTCCTTTAAGTTGCCCACTGTCCTCCTTATATGTTGTACCACTGCCTTTATTAGCTTCTTCACTGCCCTCTCTCCTCCCTATAAAAATATAAATTAATAAATAAATGTATTTATTTATTAATTTATTAATAATAATAAATTTATATAATAAATTATATAAATATAAAATAATAATAATTCCTTTATGTATATAGCGCACACAGATTACGCAGCGCTGCACAGAACTTGCCAAATCAGTCCCTGTCTCCAATGGGGCTCACAATCTAATCATCCTACCAGTATGAGTGTGGGAGGAAACCGGAGGACCCGGAGGAAACCCACACAAAAATGGAGAGAACATACAAACTCTTTGCAGATGATGACCCTGGGACTTGAATCAGGAACCCAGCGCTGCAAGGCTGTAATGCTAATCACTGAGCCACTGTGCTGCCCTACCTCCTCCTTCTCTATCTCCTGTAAGCTGACAGACATTGGTAGTATGCAGATATAACATCATCAGTAGCGTTGAGCAGACCTAAAATCCCCCCTGGGAACACCGGCACTAACATGGCAGAAGGTCGTCGCTCCCAATGACATCATCAGAAAGTGACGTCCTCTGACATGTTAGTGCTGGTGTGAGTGCAGCCACGGTGCCGCTGTCCAGAACCGATCACACGTGTTACTGGTGGGGGTTCACGGGTACTGAACAGGTCTTTCACTGGTCCGCTCATCACTAATCATCAGTCATAGTTGCTGTAAGTAATAATAGTGGTGATCAATGTATTTCATCAGATCCTGATTGTCTTACTATTGTACAGCTAGTTCCAGACTATGGAAATGCGCTGGATGTGACACATGTACTTCACGACAAAGGAGTAAAAAAACGATATGACCAGAGTGTGAGAATTTTTATTTTGCATCTATCTTGTAATAAAAGATACTGTACATACTCGAGTATAAGCTGAGGCACCTAATTTTGCCACAAAAAACTGGGAAAACTTATTGACACAAGCCTAGGATGGGAAATGCAGCAACTACTCTTTCATAAAATGTCCAGCAGCAGCCCCCCTTTATGAATAAATGTCCAGCAGAGCCCCCCCCCCCTTCAAAATAGCATGTCCAGCAGTACACTGATAAAATAATAAATGTAGTACTCACCTCTGGTGCTCACCCCTGGCGTCCTCTTCTCCCTGCATCTTTTGGAGCGGGCAGAGGCATGTCTACGCTGTGTGCCCAAACACACTATGACTTGGCGTCATTAGGCGGCGACATGCCACGACACAGTGTATCATCCAGGGGCAGTAGTAGTAAATCCTCCCTGATCAAATATTGGTTGACACTAAAACGCTTGTAATCTTGAACGAGCACCACAAAAGTTCTGCATTAGTTCCGAAACGTAATTCAAACACAGAATGTGAACACGGGCCCCAATCTTCTTGTAGAGCCCAGGGCCCATGGTACCCTTAATCTGCCCCTGCTCACTGCTCCTCCTCTCCTCTCCATAGACTCCTTCATAATCTGACTCCTTCCAGGATGGAATTCAGCAGAGATTTGAGAGTGAAAAGCAGATTAGGAGGAGGGGGGTGATTTGTATTATTCATTTCTGAAAAGCTTTTTGAGAAGTTAAGGGTAAAACCCAACATTCATTCTCTATGGTAACAATGTATGCAGAGAATTCCCTGCATATTTTTTCTGCAATTATCAAATTAGAAATAAGAACATTCACTGTTATGTTTCACTCTCAAATGACAACGCATACCACAAATCAGCAAAAACACAACAAAGGGTTAAATAAAGGCAATTACACACCAACCAAACTGGTTCTGCACCTGTGTGTGAGATGGTTGTGGCTCTCAGGGGTCACTACTACACACCTCTTACTCTATAAACCAAGACATGACTTCTACCTGATCATTGACATTACAGAGATTCCTGCGCTGGCAGAGGCTTATCTCGCTTTTTGTAAGAAACTACAATGAGAACAAGTGGATCCTTGACCAGAACAAGATAACCTTTCACATGTAGCACCATGTACAGCCAGGTGCTGATCCAGCCAAGCTGTGCGCATGGGGCCATGTACAGCCAGGTGCTGATCCAACTAAGCCGTGTGCATGGGGCCATGTACAGCCAGGTGCTGATCCAGCCAAGCCGTGTGCATGGGGCCATGTACAGCCAGGTGCTGATCCAGCCAAGCCGCGTGTGCATGGGGTCATGTAAAGCCAGGTGCTGATCCAGCCAAGCCGTGCTGGGCCATGTACAGCCAGGTGCTGATCAGCCACTGTGTGCATGGGGCCATGTATAGCCAGGTGCTGATCCAGCCAAGCCGTGTGCACTGGGCCATGTACAGCCAGGTGCTGATCCAGCCAAGCCGTGTGCATGGGGTCATGTAAAACCAGGTGCTGATCCAGCCAAGCCGGTGCTGGGTTCATGTACAGCCAGGTGCTGATCAGCCAAGCCGTTGTGTGCGCGGTATGTAACCAGGTGCTGATCCAGCCAAGCGACGTGCATGGGGTCCATGTACAGCAGGTGCTGACGATCCAGCCAAGCCGTGTGCTGGGCATGTACAGCCGCAGAGTGCTGATCACTAAGACAGAGTGCATGGGGGCCATGTACAGCCAGGTGGATCCAGCCAAGCCGAGTGCATGGGGCCATGTACAAGCCAGGTGCTGATCAGCCAGCGTGTGCATGGGGCCATTTACCAGCCAGGTGCTGATCCAGCCAAGCCAGTGCATGGGGGGTCATGTACAGCCAGGTGCTGATCCAGCCAAGCCGAGGATGCATGGGGGAGTGCATGGGGCCACTGTACAGCCAGGTGCTGATCCAGCCAAGCGTGTGCATGGGGCCATGTACAGCCAGGTGCTCGATCCACCTAAGCGAGTGCATGGGGCCATGTACAGCCAGGTGCTGATCAGCCCAAGCCGTGTGCATGGGCCATGTACAGCCAGGTGCTGATCCAGCCAAGCGTGGCATGGGCAGTGTACAGCAGGTGGCTGACCAGCCAAGCCGTGCATGGGGGCCATGTACAGCCAGGTGCTGATCCACCAAGCCGTGTGCAGTGGGCCATGTACAGCCAGGTGCTGATCCAGCACAAGCCGTGTGCATGGGGCCATGTCAAGCCAGTGCTGATCCAGCCAAGCCGTGTGCATGGGGCCCATGGTACAGCCAGGGGCTGCATGCCAAGCCTGTGCATTGGGTCCATGTACAGCAGGTGTGATCAACTCAGCCGAGATGGGGTCATTAAGACCAGGTGCTGATCCAGCCAAGCCGTGGCATGGGGCCATGTACAGCCAGGTGCTGACCAGCCTACGCCGAGTGCATGCGGGTCATGTCAGCCAGGTGCTGATCCAGCCAAGCCGTGCATGGGGCATGTACAGCCAGGTGCTGATCCACATAAGCCGCGTGCATGGGGTCATGTACAGCCAGTGCTGATCCAGCCAAGCCGTGCAATGGGGCCATGTACAGCCAGGTGTGATCACAAGCCAGTGCATGGGCCATGTACAGCCAGGTGCTGATCAGCCAAGCGAGTGCCATGGGGCCATGTACAGCCAGGTGCTGATCCAGCCAAGCCGGTGATGGGGTCATGTACAGCCAGTGTGCTCAGCCAATACCTGTGACATGGGCATGTACAGCAGGTGCTGATCCAGCCAAGCCGTGTCATGGGGCCATGTACAGCCAGGTGCTGATCCAGCCAAGCCGTGTGCGGGCAGGTACGCCAGGTGTGATCCAGCAGCCATGTGCATGGGCCATGTACAGCCAGGTGCTGATCCAGCCAAGCGTGTGCATGGGGTCATGTACAGCGGTGCTGACAACTAAGCCGAGTGCATGGGGGCCATGATCAGCAAGGTCGCTGTTGATCCACCAAGCCGTGTGCAGGGCTCATGTACAGCCCGGGTGTGATCCAGCCAAGAGGTGCACGGGTGCCATGTAACACCAGGTGCTGATCAGCAAGCGGAGTGATGGGGGTGCAGCCAGAGGTGCTGATCGCCAAGACCGTGTGCATTTGGGGTCCATTAAGCCAAGGTGCGATCCAGCCAAGCCGGTGCATGGGCCATGTAACCAGGTGCTGATTCAGCCAAGCCCATGTGACATGGGGCCATGTACAGCCAGGTGCTGATCACAAAGCCGAGGCAGTGGGGCCATGTACAGAGGTGCTGATCAGCCAAGCCGAGTGCATGGGGCCATGTACAGCCAGGTGCTGATCCAGCCAAGCCTGTGCATGGGGTCATGTACAGCCAGGTGCTGATCCAGCCAAGCCGTGTGCATGGGGCCATGTACAGCCAGGTGCTGATCCAGCCAAGCCGAGTGCATGGGGTCATGTACAGCCAGGTGCTGATTCAACTAAGCCGAATGCATGGGGTCATGTACAGCCAGGTGCTGATCCAGCCAAACCATGAGCATGGGGCATGACAGCCAGGTGCTGACCAGCCAAGCGGTTAGTGCATGGGGTCATGTACAGGCCAGGTTCTGATCCAGCCAAGCCGTGTGCAGGGCCTGTACAGCAGTCTGATCCAGCAAGCCGGTGATGGGGCCATGTACAGCCAGGTGCTGATCCAGCCAAGCCGTGTGCATGGGGCCATGTACAGCCAGGTGCTGATCCAACTAAGCCGAGTGCATGGGGCATGTAAGACAGGTGCTGTCCAGCAAGCCGAGTGCATGGGGGCATGTACAGCCATGGTGCTGATCCAGCCAAGCCTGTGCATGGGCATGGTACAGCAGGTGTGATTCAACACTAGCCGAGTGCATGGGCCATGTACAGCCAGGTGCTGAATCCCAAGCAGTTGTGCATGGGGCCATGTACAGCCAGGTGCTGTCCAACAAGCCGAGTGCATGGGGCCATGTCACAGCAGGTGCGTGATCCAACGAAAGCGAGGATGGGGTCATGTACAGCCAGGCTGATAGCCCAAGCCGTGTGCATGGGGCCATGTACAGCAGGTGCTGATCCAGACAAGCGTGTGATGGGGGCCATGTACACAAGGTGCTGATCCAGCCAAGATGACTGTGCAATGGGCCCATGTACAGCCAGGTGCCTGACCAGCCAAGCCGGTGCAATGGGGTCAATGTAAAGCCGGCCCCAAGGTGTGGATGCACAGCCCCAGCGTGCTGTCAAGAAGCCGTGCATGTGGGCCATGAACAGACCAGGCTGATCAGCCACGCCCTAGTGCATGGGGGCCATGTACAGCAAGAGGTGTGGATCAGCACTAAGCCGTGTGCATGGGGCCATGTAAACAGGTGCGCCACCAGCGGTCTGGATGTACCCAGTTCATCACCAGCACTGTGCTGCCGGCCTGTACACACGCCAAGTGCTGAGTAAAGCTCAAGCCGTTGGCAATTAGTTGGGTCCAATCAGTACGACAACCTAGGTGTGTGACCAGAGCCAAGCGTGTGCATGGAGCCATGTACAGCCAGGTGCTGATCACCAAGGCCGGCGCATGGGGCACATGTACACAGGCCATGCTGACCGCAGCCAAGCGTGTGCACGGGCCTGTACAGCAGGCTAGACAAGCCGGTCTCCGGGACGTCTTGACCAACTAGCGATGCATGGGGCCATGTACAGCCAGATGGATCCAGCCAAGCCCCCCAAGCTGTGGCGTTGGGCCATGTACCGCCCAGGGTTGGTGTGAGCCAGACAAGCGATCTGCATGGAGTAGGTACAGCACGCTCCACCAGGGGGGATTCGGGAAATATGCTAAGTTTTACAGGAAGGGATAAGGAAAACCCAAGCCTCTTAGCTACTTGTAAGCCGCTACATTGACCAGCAAGCATGCCTTAGTAATAGCCTTAGCACGATGCGGGATTAAAAACCCAACAGTTTATACTATTCCAGAAGGAACAAAAAACTACAATGTATGACGGCGCTTTTGTTTTAGACTTGGTTTGCGTCTCTTCAGTACAGGGTAGGGGACTGAGTGAGAGGCGTGGAAGGTCAGGAAGTAAAGGAGTAAAGGTATCCGACCATGTAGGTGTGTTGGTGTTGATCCGTATAGCCATGAGTGCTCCAATAGGGGTACTCGGGAAAATATGGCAACTTTTTTCCAGGATGGGATCAGGGAAAACCACGACATGCCATGTAGGCAGAATTGTATGTCAGATGCGCCAAAACTAGGACAGTTACTATTTGCCCTGGGAACTTTGGACATTTTGTTAGATTATGCCTCCACTATCGAAATACCGATGAAATGAGGAGAGTGAAGCCGAGCTATATCCTGTACGGAGCTCGGTGAATTTCCGTTCGTTTTCTTGTGATCCGGTAACCAATTGCTGTGAGGAATTCAAGTATTGTGGAGGGAGAATTTTTTCAAGGGTCGCATTGAGGTCCGCACAAAAAAAATATAGAAGATTTTGCCAGTGCGATTAATTTGTTCCTGTGAAAAATTGCTCTAAATAATTGTGTTCCGGATTACTATTCACCTCACAGAAGCCGCGGGGGGACGTGTTGTTTGCCCCAATGCTGCCATTACACAAACGTCTTGGCAGTAGTAGTATATGAGGACTTACAGGGGGCTGTCCCTTATTTACAACAATATCTACTTCTGGGTTCAGTCACCGGTTCCCCGAGGGGTGATGTCACGAGGATCTAGCGTTTGATCCGGTTTGTAATACAAAAAACGTTATTACATGCGTTAAACAATGCGTTCTGTCAATGCAAAATATCGTTAACAGCAATGTAATTAGGTAAAATCTCCTCTCTCAGATGTTATTTCAAACGCCAAACAAGATTGACTTGGCCAGCGTTCAACACGACTAGCGTTTGTGTTGTGATGCACGTTTATAAGGCGGTGAGAATCGCCAGGTGTGAATAAGCACTGCTCCTCCCTCCATAGAGGGATCTGCGGGACCGCAAAGGGGGGTTTCTTCTTTTCCTCTTTCTGCCTATACTAGCCTCTGATAGCTACAGTGTTGTGGCTGCACCCGCCCCTAGTGGCAGCTTCCATATAACCACGCTCCATCTTCTCTGCTGCAGGGAGCGCGGGGGCATGAGGGAGCTCGCGGAGAGTCTGCCAAACACTAACATGGCACGACCGACCCTGGACATTTGTGAGGCCCGGGGTTGGGGTTTATAGTTAAACCCGCAGACCCACGGATGTGTTGGACCAGCTGTAAGCTTGGACACTTTCTGTACAGCGGGGAGGGCGCGGTGCGCGGGTGGAGGGTAAACGGCACCCGCATCAGCGGGGGAGCGGATGAGAACAGGCCAGAGTCACCGTGGACGGCGGTGGTTGCTGGCAGCGCCCCTGGTTTACCGTAATGCAGCGAGGAAGGGCCCACCGGAGGAAAAGATGGGGGGTCGGTACTGACAGGTAACGTATATAGATATATAGATCAGTGGGCACAGACAAGTAATGTACATAGATATATAAGATGGGGCCAGAAAACAGGTAAATGTATATAAGAATATAGGATCGGAGGGGTGCAGCCGACAGGTACACGGTATAGATATATTAGATGGCGGGGCGGCGACGCAGGACAGGTTAATTTACTAGATATATAGATGGGGGAGAGGGCAACGACGGTAAACTGTATACAGATTAGTATATAGATAGGGGGGCGGCAGAGGTAACTGTATATAGATATAGAAGGGGGGGTCACTAGACGGTATAATGTTATAGATATAGATGGGGGTCACTAGACAGGTAACTGTATATAGATATATAGATAGGGGGGTCACTAGACAGGTAACTGTATATAGATATATAGATGGGGGTCACTAGACAGGTAACTGTATATAGATATATAGATAGGGGCGGCAGCCAGACAGGTAACTGTATTTTTGATATATACATGGGGAGGAGCGACAGGTAACTGTATATAGATATATACAGGGGGGGGCAGCAGACAGGTAACTGTATATAGATATATAGATGGGGGGCAGCAGACAGGTAACTGTATATAGATATATAGATGGGGGGGAGCAGACAGGTAACTGTATATAGATATATATGGGGGGGGCAGCAGACATGGTAAACTGTATATATATGTGGGGGGGCAGCCGACAGGTAACTGAATAGAATATAGATGGGGGGGTGGCAGCGCAGACAGGTAACTGTATATAGATGGGGGGAGCAGACAGGTAACTGTATAGATAATACATGGGGGCAGCAGACAGGTAACTGTATAAGATTATACATGGGGGAGCAGAGACAGGTAACGATATAGATATATAGATGGGGGACAGCAGACAGGTTAACTGTATATGATATATACTGGGGGGGCAGCAGACAGGTAACTGTAATAGATAATACATGGAGGGCAGCCGACAGGTAACTGTATATAGTAATATAGATGGGGGGGCAGGCAGCACAGGTAACTGTATATAGATATATAGATGGGGGGGGCAGCAGACAGGTAACTGTATATAGATATATAGATGGGGGGGGGCGGCAGACAGGTAACTGTATATAGATATATAGATGGGGGCAGCAGACAGGTAACTGTATATAGATGGGGATCACTAGACAGGTAACTGTATATAGATATATAGAAGGGGGGGTCAGCAGACAGGTAACTGTATATAGATATATAGATGGGGGGGGGCAGCAGACAGGTAACTGTATATAGATATATAGATGGGGGGGAGCAGACAGGTAACTGTATATAGATCTAATGGGGGGCACAGAGGTAACTTAATAGATATATAGATGGGGGAGGCGGGCAGACGGTAATGTTATAGATGGGGGCCAGCAGCACAGGGTAATCTGTAATGTATATAGAGGGGGCAGAAGACAGGTAACTGTATATGGGCACAGGGTAAGTTAAGAATAAGGGGGGGGCGGCAGGCAGACCGACAGGTAACTGTTATATATGATAATAGATGGGGGGCAGCAGACAGTAACTGTATTAGATCTATAGAGGGGGGCAAAGGCAGAGACAGGTAACTGTATATAGATGGGGGTCACTAGACAGGTAACTGTATATAGATATATAGATGGGGGGAGGAGCAAAGCAGAAGGTAAACTTGTATATAGATATATAGAAGGGGGGGGTCAGCAGAAGGTCAACTGTTTAAATATTATAGAAAGGGGGGGGGGTCAGCAGCAGGTAACTGTATATAGTATATAGCTGGGGGGGGCACGCAGCAGGTCAACGAGTATAGATATATGATGAGGGGGGAGGCGGGCAGACAGTAACTGTATATAGATATATAGATGCGGCAGCAGAGGCCGCGACCAGGTTAACGTGTATAGTGGGGTGGAGGAGAGCAGACGGTAATGTATAGATAGATATAGATGGGGGCAGCAGGCAGGAACTGTATATAGCTATATAGATGGGGGCGGCACAGACAGCACGAACGTAACTGATAGAGGGCAGCAGACAGGTAACTGTATATAGATGGGGGAGCGAGAACTTTATATGGGGCAGACAGGTAACTTACTGTTGTAGATAGATGGGGGGAGGCGAGCCAGACAGGTAAATGTATATGATATATGATGGGGGCAGGCAGAGGTAACTGGTATAGAATATAGATGGGGGGGGGCCGACAGAAGACAGGATAAGGACAGTAATGATATAGACGTAATACATGGGGGCGAAGACAGGTAACTTGTATATAGATATATAAGCTGGGGGGCAAGGACTGTTCTGTAATGAGGCACAGACAGGTAACTGTATATAGCTATATACATGGGGGGAGCCGCAGGACGAGGTTAACTGTTAAAGATATAATGGGATGGTGGGGGCGCAGCAGGTTAACGTATATAGATATATAGGTGGGGCAGCAGCAGGTAACTGTTATACTAGATGAATAGCATGGGGGCAGACAGAAGGAATGTATATAGATATAATGAGGTGGGGGCAGCGACAGGTAACTGTATAAGCATATAGGTGGGGGAGCCGCAAGCGGCAGACAGGTAACTGTTATAGAAATAGATGGGGGGGAGCAGAAGCGTAATGTATATAGATATATAGTGGGGGGGCAGCAGACAGGTAACTGTATATAGATATATAGATGGGGGGCGGCAGACAGGTAACTGTATATAGATATATAGATGCAGCCGGGTAACATGACATATCCATGTTATGAGCACCCCCCATAGACTTATAGAGAGGGGCTTCTATTGGCTGGAACATGGGGATGAGATATGTATATAGCGCCTGCATACATTGTAGCTTCTCCTCTCCGGTCTGTACAGAATACAGATGTAACACAGTCCTGAGCATAAGCCATTACCATATCTATTGATTAGTGTGGATTTTGTTCCTTTCTTCTTGCCCCTAGGCGGCATCTGATCATGACAGTCGGACCACCATCTTGTTCAATGTCTCCAAGAATGAGAGTGGAGGGTACAAGTCCCTACAGAAAAGACTCCGGAGCAACTGGAAGATACAGAGGTGATGGGGGGAGATTGTTTTAAGATAATTGGTTGATGCAGTCAAATGATTGTATTTAGGAGGGAAAATCTAGTATTGTGTGAGTAACCTGACCCTATCCAGTCTGCCAAACACTGCATATGAGGGTACACAGGGTGCGGTAACAGTGCTCCATTAAAGGGGTATTTTGGTAATAACAACTGTGTAATCACTGTATACAGCCCCCAGTTATAAATATATACAGCTCCCCAGCAATAACTGTATACAACCCCCAACATTAACTATATACAACCTCCTATAACAGTGGTGGCGAACCTATGGCACGGATGCCAGAGGTGGCACTGAGAGCCCTTTTTGTGGGCACCCAGGCCTCCACCCCAACACATAGTTTGCCAGATAGAACTCAAGGCTTCCTCCTGTGGTCCAATACATCCCAGGACTTGCCAAGCTCAGCGCTATTTTAAAGCAACATCCTTGGCTGCCAGGAGGAGAAAGAAGGTGTGGACAGAGATGGATTGTTATTGGAGGTCCCCCTTACTTTTCCTTTTCAGGGGACCCTGGAGGGAAGCTACAATCAAAATTTCTCCATCATCTTTCTGCTGTATTGAACTCCGGACGCCAATACGATCAATACCTGTGATACAGCGGGGATCACTAAGTTACTGCTTAAATTGTCATGTTGGCACTTTGCAACATATAAGTGGGTTTTGAGTGTAGTTTGGGCACTTTGTCTCCAAAAGGTTCGCCATCACTGTCCTATAATAACTATATACACCTTCTCCTCTCAGGTAGTATAAATGATAACTTGATGATTGACAGAGGGTCTCGCTTATCAATAGAACCGGGGTCCTTTGTAGCCTAAATGAAAGAGCAGCTGCTTGCATATGCGCCGTGCAGCTCTCATCATCTGAATGGCGCTGATGGAAGTAGCTGAGTACAGGGCGTGCATATATCTGTCAGCGCCATAGAGATGAATACAGCAGTGGGCACGTGTGCGACTCGGCTCTGTACATTTGGGGTATAACAGCTATTAATTATCAGGAAGGTACAACATTAGATCGGTTCCATAGGTTTGTTCTTAATATGAATTTGTATGTAATTCGAGACTGTATATTTTATAATGGTAGATCCAGACAAAAAAAATTTTTTGCCCCAGTGACAATTGGAGTTTCAAAATTTTTTGCTGTAATGGGACCAAGGATTATCAATAAATCTTCATTACAGACACCTTACAGCTGATCAGTGCAGCCTGGGACTATAGTCAATCATCTAAAGAGCTTCATCAGAGGTCACAGGGGGCAGAGGGGTCCGTCTTTAACTAGGGGTCGTCTGTAAGTCGTGTGTCCTTAAGTAAGGGACTGCCTGTATTTTTATCTCTGTGCTCACATCTAACTCTAACATTTAGACAATATTGTCTGCAATGAGTTCTTTGGTACATTTTACAGGTCTTGAGAAGTTGTTCCTAGTGATCTACTTGTGTTCACAACCCACCATCCCCGAGCGTCACATCCTCTCTCCTTAATGTTTAAGCCATTTACTGTTTTGTCTCTGTATTTCTCCTCTAGTCTGAAAGAAGATATTACCCCTGAGAAGTTGTCAGGTGTCCGGCTGTGGGTCACCTCTGGACCCAGGGAGAAGTTCACAGCGGCCGAGGTGAGCTGTGTACACACCTTGTCACTATTGTATCATCCATTGGAAATTCCACCTTAATACATTGATCATATATTATATTTCAGTTTGAAGCTTTGAAGCAGTTTCTGGAGAAAGGTGGAGACCTCCTGGTTATGCTGGGGGAGGGAGGAGAGGCCAAATATGATACCAATATCAACTTTCTGTTAGAGGAGTACGGCATCATGGTGAATACAGGTAAGTAGCCCCAACAGCCAGAATACTTACTGGACTCTAACTATTGGTTTTATGGACTTCAAGATCTGTTCCTCCACCCATTAAAAGAGTTTCCCCATGAAACAAGTTAGGTCCTATCCACAGAAACATAACCTGGAGGTTGTACAGGAACCTTACTTCAATCACTATCACTACAAGGGAAGACCTATAAACATTTACCACCAGGATGAAGGATTGTACACCAAGCACTGACATACTGGTGTGTGCCCCCTGTGCTCTTCTTTTATCTTCTTATGCCCTGTTTATGAAGCCTGGTGCCCCTACGGCTCATTTGCATAAATTTTTAAAGCCCTTCCCCCCCTCAAAAACCAGTGGAAAATAAGCTAAAAGAAGAGCAGATACTGCTAGAGGGGCACACACCAGTATGTCGGTGTGCTTGGTTTACAATCCTTCATCCTGGTGGTAGATTTACTTCAACTCAACTTCAACTGTGATGTATTTAATCATGTTCCCTGTTTTTTTTTCTTTAATCTTCTTTGAAGATGCGGTTGTCAGAAACGTTTACTACAAATACTTCCACCCCAAGGAGGCGCTCATTTCTAATGGAGTATTGAATCGGTAAGTCCCCCTAGAATAGACACACAAATGGCATTTAAGCAAACCGTACAAAACGGTAAAAAAATCTTGGTGATATATCTTTCTTAGTTGCTTACTTCCCTCTACCTATGGGTTAGTAGTAGTTGGGAGCCAAACACGTATTGAAGCAGAGGATATCTAATGTGCATGGTCAGCAAAAATAAAGGCCAGGGTTTTATTAACATTGTGTGATATAGCAGGGTTAGTCATCTGAGATCTGACCCTTCATTGTGTGTTTAAGGCCCACACCCAAGAGAGGTTTCTTCCACAGCCGCATAAGACTAATGGGTTCATGTGAACTAACTAAAAAAATTTCTGTGCTGTTCCTAGGTAACATCACGGTAGTTCAGACACTTCAAGGGAACACTCCAGTCTAAGTTAATTCATTGAATAATGTCTGGTGCAGGGCTTGAAGGCCATGATCCATTTTGTATACCTTGCTAGGACAGCTGTCACTGGAGTGTTGCTTTAATAAAACAATAGTTTAATACTGTATCAGTTCATGCCAGCCCTATGCACTTCAGTAATGGAGCTCTCGATTTACAAGTTCTCCCAGAACAGCGCATGTCAGCCTCGGGTATCCCCATTGCAACGGATGTACTGTATACCAAAGGTACAACCTTAACAGTGTGTTCAATTTACCATCTCCACGTTAAAGGGGTTGTCCGGAGGTTTAAAAAAAACAAGATTTCTTGACACACCTGATCATAGTTACAGATGGTATTGTAGCTCAGCTATATGATCAGGATCTGGCTCTGTTTTTGGAAGCAGGCATGTTTTTCAATCTCTGGACAACCCTTTTAAGGCTTCTACCAGCCACAGATGCCCCCTTAGCGGTGAATGGCAGCTACAAGTGCCTCCTGCCGTCTTCTCTAACTTGCATTTCACTACACTGCAAGATGCTCAATTCCATTCTGTGCAAATTGCATAAGACAAGCTCTATGACTGGTTAGACTTCAGCCCATCTCCGTTTCTGTTATGATTGTGTCTCTATTTCCGTACATCATCACTGCTAAGATAGCTCCCAGGATAGTGTTGGGATAGGTGATCCAGCAAAGCAGTTAACATGATGCTCCCCTATTTCTATGTATCTCTTTTATATTGGCTTACGAGAACAAGATGAACTGTCAGCTCACACAATGATCAGATTACCTCTGCCAGTAAAAGTCTATTGAGAGGGAGGAACAGGAAGCAGATAGCTCCAATCTGTGGTCGAATCAAGTCACAGCAATTCAGCTCCTATTGAAATTATCAGATTAAGGCATCACAATACACAAGAATAAAAAAAAAATGTAGTAATAGTACAAAACAAAATGGAAATGTACCATACTAGTTAGGCTGTTCCACTATTTATTAACCGATGAGAATCAGTGCTGAGTGTTGTGACCCCACCAATCCCATATTGAAGAGCTATTCCCTAGATTATCAATATCTTTAATTATTTAATGTGAGCAAAGAGAGATTGTTCTGGTGATTTCCGATCTGATAAGTTTAATATTTACACCAGATATATTAACTTATATCAGTAGTGGCAAACCTTTTAGAGACCGAGTGCCCAAACTACAACAAAGACCCGCTTATTTATCGCAAAGTGCCAACACAGAAATTTAATTTGTGATTTATACTCCCTTCTCTGTCACAGTTTTCATTGATACCAGCACCTGAGGACACCAATAAAGCATAAAATAGTCCCAGGTAGAGCTGTCACTTTAAAATAGCTCTGTGCACAGCAAGTCCTGGGCCGTCTGGGACTGCAGGAAGATACCTGGAGTCCTCTCTGGGGATGGCCTGAGTGCCACCTCTGGCACCAGTGCCATAGGTTAGCCATCACTGACTTATATGCTAGACATTACAGTTTTTGTCATTTTTGACCCAGGGAAATCAACAAAGCGGCTGGTAAGAGCGTCTCAGCGGTAACTGATGATGAGGTGGAAGGGAACAATTCACAGTAAGTTCTCCAAGGAAAGTCTAACTACTTGACTTTCACTAATTCCATGCCCGGACTACAGCTCCTCTTCTCTGTTCCCAGGGGTCTTACATTTGTTTACCCATTCGGTGCCACGCTTAATGTTATGAAGCCGGCAGTGGCCGTCCTCTCCACAGGGTCGGTGTGTTTCCCACTGAACAGACCTGTCATGGCGTTCTATCATTCCAAGGTAATAATGAACGGAGGGTGTATATGGACAGCACTGCTAGGCCAGTTTTTGGTTTTGACTTGCCATTGTTGCTGATTACCTTGAAACTCTTTTCTCCGCATAATTGGAAAAGACTGAACTTGATCCATCTTCTATGCCAAGTTGAGCACATCAGCTCATATGTTTTCCATATGGAAGCCAGTTGGGTTCGACCATGGCTCCTAAAAGGTTAACTTCTGCAATCGATGCAAGCGCCAAATGCAGCAGTTAATGGCAGGTGTTTGCTGTATTATACAAACAACACCTCTTGTAAGCAGAGAGCCCTCTCCATACATCCCTTCCGGGAAGGGGTTATATTGGCATGTAGATCAATCATACCGAAAATGCAGATGGTCTCTGTCCCTGTATAAAGCTTTGGCTGCGGCACAGCTCGTACACAACGTTATCCTCATGTTTGTTGTGGTATTATTCTTAGACTTTCCATTACAAAACTATAATCCCGTAAAATCCCTTTAGGGGTATGGTCACACATGGCAGATTTTTTTGCAGAACTTTCTGTCCCATTTAGCTTTTTATAGAGATTTCAGAAATCCAAGCACATGCTGCAGAAACAACCACATTTAGACTTCCGGAAGTGAGACGCTCTGCACTGTCCTCTCGTGGTAAATGATATCATCTTCCTTTCAGGTCTGAACACTGATAAATCACATCACACTGATGTGATATCCTAGGGATAGGTCATCCGTATCATGAGGCTGGACAGTCCCTTTAAATGCCAGTGATCAGATTTATATTATACCAACGTACACAAGCACATAATAGATCGTTCATTGGTGATGAGGATGGTTGTGTGTACAGAACTAGGAGAGGGACGTTATCACCCACATCCAGGGCAATGTGTGATCTCGGATGACATTTATTTAGATTGAACTTTATGCCACTTCACACTTCCAGGCCACCGGGGGAGGAATAAGCTGATTTTTATTCATTAAAACCTCTTTCTCTTTGACATTTAGCGTTTGACATTTACCTCTTTTGGTAGATGTTTCTTTCCAACAGGACTGGTGTAATGTCACCTCAGATGTCATCTTCTTACACAGCAGCGCAGAACTGGAAGATCTCACATTATCTATAGACCTACTGTCATTATTATTATAAGCCTAGTAAAGTTGCAGATAAGCCGCCACTTTTATGCAAAGAAACACGCAAACAATTGGTGGCCCTTTTGTATATTTAACAAAATATATAAAACTTAATTTGGTTTGGGCATTATAATTTATTTTTATGGGATTGCTGACATTAGCTGAGTACAGCACCAAAATAAGTGCGTCAGTCTGTGAATGGAACATCAGGTCTGTTGTTTGCAGCCAAAAAACGTGTACAAGCCTTGCATTGTACAACTGGATTCTAAAAGCAGGCAGAAGATGTAGCAGGGGCTTGCAGTGAGCCACCCCAGACATATCATTCGAACCAATGGAGCCACCTGAGGTGAGTAGCTCAACATCCATGACTGCAACTTAGGTCATTTACATGCTACATATACGGTGTCCAGGATTCCTCTATTCCTGCAACTAATAAAATATACAGGAACATGGATAGAAAGCTAAGTAACTAAAGTAAAAGAAAGGAAGTGATTCCAGTAATAAATTCTGACAGTCAACCTATATAGCGTGAATGGAGCAGCAGAATTCCAGTGCAACCTGTTCAGAATAAATGACATCACCTCCCGTTCTCATGATCTGTGCTGTTACCAGCATTAATTTTCTCTTTTATCCCTTTCAGTCACACGGGGGTAAGCTGGCTGTGGTGGGATCATGTCACATGTTCAACGATCAGTACCTGGACAAGGAAGAAAATGCAAAGATCTTGGTAGGATACTCCATGTTTGGTCACCACTGACACTGCTGTAATAACTCCTATGCACAGTAGTGGAGGGATTTCTATAAAAAAAAAAACTTTTACAAATTGTGGCTTAGAGTAAAATTTCTGTGTTATCCACAGGACGTCCTCATGCAGTGGCTCACTACTAATGACATACAGCTTAACCAGATTGATGCGGAAGCCCCAGAGGTGAGTGTGATACAATTAGGGATTTCTTTTTTCAGAATATTTACAAGTAATGTCAAGCAAAATGCAGCAGAAAGTCTGATCTATGACTTGCTGCCCTCAAATGGGACAATGTGATGAGACTCCTTATCCTCAGCCTTCACAAACACAAGGCATGATGGGAAATGTATGCTGCATTGAAAAAAAAATGAATGTTCACCTACAGATTTATTATTCTGGCTGTGTCAGTTTTCTGCCCTACCTTGCATTGAAAAGAAAGTCTTTGGAGCTTACACATGTAGTTATAAAATGTTTCCGCCAGTTTGTTGGCTGCACCGTGCCGGCAATACAGAAAAATGTGCATCTAAGTTTTATTGCTTAGTTGGAGTTATGTTACCGTATATATACTCGAGTATAAGCCAAGTTTTTCAGCACAAAAATTGGCTTATACTCAACTCTATAAAAAATTAACACTGTACTCGCCTTTTTCAACGCCCCCTGCAGGTCCTCTTCTTGCTTCGGATGCTTCAGTGCCTCTTCGGGTCCTTTGGCTCCTCTTTGGGTCGTTCGGCTCTTCCTCGGGTCCCCTCGCGATGCCGGCAGCGCACCAGCAATGATGTCGGCAAGCGGCTGACATGATTGTGTGTTATGGCCATGCCCGGGGATCCAAAGAGGAACCGAACGACCGGAAGAGGATCCAAAGAGGCACCGGAGCATCCGAAGCAAGAAGAGGACCTGCAGGGGCGTTGGAAAGGTGAGTGCAATGTTACTTTTTTTTTTTTTTTTTCATTAAAGGGTTGGCATACTCAGGGCAGGGGCTGGGCTGGCTATATACTGGGGGTTATGGGCTGGCTATATAGTGCAGTGGCTGGCAGGCTATATACTGGGGGGCAGGGGCTGACAGGCTATATACTGGGGGATATGGGCTGGTCAGGTTTATGCTGGCAGGAGGCTGTGACCAATGCATTTCCCACCCTAGGCTTATACTCGAGTCAATAGGTTTTCCCAGTTTTCTGTGTTAAAATTGGGTACTCTAATATATATATATATATACGGTATGTTAAAGGTGGCTTAAAAAAGATGGTGCACAGTTCCCAAGCAGTGCACCAAATAATTGTAGACCGTGCGCCAGTATTCAATAATCTGCCGCACCCTGCACAGTGGAGAAGCAAACTGCACTTAGTGCAGGTTGCCTAACTTTTAATAAATCTGGCCCTATGTGTTTTCATGAGTCTTTCTTATTGTTACTTGGCTCCTCAGTAAGACATTAGGCATTCGAAGTCTGTATCTTGTTCTCATCCTGCTCTGAACCTCCACATCCTTCCAGATTTCAGATTACACCATGATCCCAGACACCAGCAAGTTATCCCAGCAGCTGCGGGTGTGCCTGCAGGAAGGAGATGAAAATCCCCGGGATTTCACCACTCTGTTTGACATGAGCATTTATCAGCTGGATACTTCTTCTCTATCCAGAGTCATCAAGTATGTGTCGGGCTCCATGTGCCGTTATACTTGTGTCCCTGAGCCATTGTCAGGCATTGGTTTCTGATGTGCGTCACTGTCCCTTCTTTGCAGAGCCTATAAGGAGCTGAATGTGAAGCACGAGACGCTGCAGCTCATCCAGCCACAGTTTGAGGCTCCGCTCCCTGCTCTCCAGCCGGCTGTAAGTAATCCATATAGTCATCTTACATTCTTACTATGAGGAACCTGTCACTTGATTTTCCAAGCCTTAGGTTATAGTACAACAGCTTTATCACTATGCACTGGTATAAACAGTTGCTTTAAAGGGATTGGCAAGGAATAACTAAAAATGGCCTATACAATTGGTTATCACCGTCTGGTCTCGTGTCCCTTTAACTACAGCCTTGGCTCCCATTCACTTTCAGCAGGAGCAGCAGCTGCATTGATGGTGTCAGTAATTAATCTTGCAGATCATATGGACATAACATATGTGTGAATAAGCCCTAGCGGTGAGCTGCAACTAAAACCGTTTTCCCCTCTCCCTTCCTTCATAAGGTTTTCCCTCCATCATTCCGGGAACCTCCGGCACCAGCACTTGAGCTCTTTGACTTGGATGAGAATTTCTCTTCTGAAAAATCACGGCTTGCGCAAATCACAAATCGATGTGAGTATTATACAGGATGATGCCTGTATATTGTAGTCATGTATTAGGTTTGTATTCCCTAAGACTTGGACCGCACCTGGTTTTGGCTCCTAATAACTGACTGACTGATCTGGGCTTTCCATAGGTCACAACACTGGATTTAAGCATTGAAACTGCGGGGAGCTGTTCTGTTATGCTTAGCATTTTTGGATATGTACCTCTGTACCGGCCTGTGATAGCTTTGATGCTGCATTAGACTGGATATACTCATGGTAGAACTCTTTACATGGTCAGACCCATAGTAGTAGGATCTATGTTATTGATGACCTTACTGCCTGTGGTGACCAGGTTGTATATAAAGAACTGTTAATGTGAATATAATTGCTGTTCTTCCTTCCATGCAGGTACAGAGGATGACCTGGAGTTCTATGTACGGAAGTGTGGGGATATCTTGGGGGTAACTGGAAGCCTACCAAAGGAAGAACAAAATGCCAAACACATCCTTCAGCACATATTTTTCCAAGTCGTTGAATTCAAGAAACTTAATCAGGTATAAAAAACATGATTGCATTACTGAGGCCACATTTACATGCTGAGTACAATGGAGAAATACCATAAACTAAGGTCTTAAGGTATAAAGTAAAGAGAAGGGATAAACTTATAGTTAGATGTAAATGTGAGATGAGATTAGAGAATGTAATAGGCCTTCCTATAGAGATGGGTTTTAGTGCATATTTGGGGATTAGTTTGCTTGTCAAGTGTAGTGCATTCCAGAAAACCAGTGCAGCTTGGGAGAAGTCATTAGAGATTGAATATTTAGGATTATAGAATATATAAGTCTTAGTTGATTGACAGAATGGAATGGACAGAGGCTGCATTAACGCCTTGACAAGCATCATCAACGTTTATACAGGCAACTTTACTTCTTTAAAGAAGCTCTCTGTGGATAAAACCACATGAAACTTTTCTCCTTCCTCCATCAATTTTAGCCGCTGCAACTGGCAGCTGCAATGTAAGATTATTCGACAGTAGTGCAGTAATTCAGTAGAGGCCGCTAATGCTACGGTCACATGACTCTTAGCACTGTGGCGTCTACAGTGAAGGACCTGCCAGTCCCCCATTGCGTGATCCTGCACACAGTGCCAGTGGCAGGATGCATCGGGCTCCAGGATTCCAGGAGCAGAGGGGTTAATATGCAGGGAATATGCCATGTGCATCCTCTCTGCATGTCTGTGTGTACAGATCACTTGGAACATCATCTAATGGGATGTTTCCATTAGATCTGTATATACGTGTGATCTGTATATAAAAATAGCAGGGGACACATACAATGTTCTAATAACTGGTGCCCCAGGAAAACAATTTTAAGCAAAAAAAAAAATGTATATTTAAAAAATGAGGGCTTGTGGCGTCAGCCGCTGCCATAGTGCTTGGCTAAACATACTCCTCAAAAAATACTAAAAGGAGCATTTTACTCTCCTGGGGAAAAAATGATTGTGACCTGTGTGAGTGGGTAATTATTTGGAGATATTTAAATGTAATATGGTTGACCAGCTGCCGACTAATATTTTTTTATTTTATTGCAGGAGCATGACCTGGACACTAGTGAGACGGGTCTCCACAGCAGCTGAAAGGCACCAAGTAACCCTCACAGCAGCTGAATTCCCAAAAAAGACAAATCCGTTGTCATATTTATTCCGGTTTTTATAAATTTTTGTATTCTCTTGTGTCCTAGCACACTGTAAATACACTATTTGTATGAGGAGTCTGTAGATTAAACTGCTTTATATTATCCAGCTGTAAATATCGGTCCCCATTGACTATTATGGCGCCGGGTCACGATGTGGTGAGCAGATGTCCTATGTTTTGCTGCGTTACGGTGCCGGACACTCACTTCTCTATGGAGAGGGATGAGTAGTGCTCATTCCTCCTCTCTCCTGTGCACGGCTATGGCACCGAGCGAGCATAGGTTGGTTTCCATACACCCCAAGACTGGCACTGCCCACCGCAGCGCTAATGTGGATGCTTGTCACAGCGAGTTAGTGTTGGGCTGGGACTCGTTCTGTAGTAACTTGCCAGGAATAGCAGTGGTAAAATTCCTCAGGTACACAATGTTCTCATGCAAATGATCTTTCCTCGGTGCCCGCTGACCCCTTGTGCTGCCTGGGCCGTTATGTGGCCGGATCCACAGGAACACAGAGTAGTTTGCATTGTTTACTCTCATTACACAGCGGAAGTTTTTAGCCTAGAGATGTTTTAGACATTTAGTTTGAGCTAAAAGTCCCAGATCTCTTTTTTTTTTTATTAAATAAATTTTTATTTAAAACTCATGAGGTTTTTTTTCTTCGTTTGCTAAAAAAAAAAAACACAGCATTCAACAAAAACAACCCCACAATAAAGTTATCCCTGCACACTTTTCCTACTCGTGAGTGTAGAAGTTTTCAGTCCTTGGTTGATAAGTCCATGGAGATCACATGTCCTAATTGTAAAGTAGAAAGAGAGATTCCTTCCAGGGTTAAATGGGAGACACAAAAGTGATCATTTACTAAGGGTTGCGCTGCATTTTCATCGGACTTTGCACCTTTTTCGGGGATTACACGGCTTGCACAGGTATTTAACAGATGTCTGCGCTCGCATTTTGGAGCACACGTATGTTTTTTGGCGCAGCTGCGCTGGCTTCTGTGCAACATAAATTGTGGGAGGCGTGACGCCGGACGATCAGACTGAGCGCAGGATTTAACTTTCAAATTGTGTCGCAAACCCAAGCCCTTACATGCACCACGAAAAAGATGGTGAACTCTGTCAGACATGAGCAGGGAAGCGACACAAGCAGGATATCGGGCGCACGATCTTAGTGAATCGCGGCAAAGTGCATGATCGTCAGCCAATGCACTTTTGGTGAACTCCAGCTGCCGTATAAGTAAATGTGCCCCAAAGTCAAACTATACATTAAAGACCGGCATAAAATAAACATTTCCAACAATACATTCAGGCTGGGTGTTGAAAAGTGGCATTGGAGAGTCATAGCCAAGATTGGTTACAGAGAACAATGCGGGGCTATAACCCAGTAACCAGCACGGCGCAGGGCTATAACCAGTCTAGCGACAGACCCCAGAAAGATTTGTGTTTTGTTGAGATTTTCTCTTAGATAAGTTTGTAATCTAAAGTATTGGTAGGTTAGCACATGATACAAATTCTGATACCTAAGGTTGTTCGGCATCCTTACAGTGGAAGGCGATAGGTTTTTTGGCTACATAAACTGATTATAGGCAGTCCCCTACTTAAAAACACCTAACTTACAGACAACCCCTAGTTACAAACGGACCTCTGGATATTGGTAAGGACAATCCAAGATTTTTAAAATCCAAACTGTCAGAGACAAAAAAAAAAAAAAATTTGTCTGGAGTTATAATTATAAAATATACATTTCCGTCTTACATACAAATTCAACTTAATTACGGAACCTCTCTTGTACATAACCCGGGGACTGCCTGTATATAGAGATTGCTTTATGACTCTCCAGTAAGATCCAAATCACATCCCAGAATACAGACTAGAGGATTATGTACAACAGTGGTAGAATAAGTCTTATCAATCAAGATGATGACCTCCTGCCAATGACGACGTAGCTTGGAACAATTCCACATTGAATGCATTGAGGTTGCGCTTACAAGTGGCCGTAATGCATGATGTGTTTTGAAATACATCACAACAGCTGAGAAGAGATTTTCCTGATTACATGGCTGTCAACATTGCATTTACAAAACACATGAGTCAACATGGCGTAAACAAATGCATGAGTTTTGTAAACACAATGTTAACAGTAATGTATTCAGGCAAATCTCCTCTTCTCAGCTGCTGTGATGCCTTCCAAAACACATGCGTTAACACCACATGTTATTGTACCCCAAGTCTGCATTAGACGTGTTACATCTAGGATAATGATCATCACTTTTACATCTCATCCGAAATAATCTAGTTGGCGTGAAGTAAAGTCTGTGAAAAATAAATAAATTAGACATACGTGCGGATATGAGTTTGCCAATTAAGGCCGCCTTCTAGGCATGTGGAGACTTACAGCCAATGATGCTCCACCAGGGGATTCTGGGAAATATGCAAATACATTTTCTAAGTTGGGAAATTGAAAACCATGCCTCCTTTTGCAAACTTGAAAAGGCAGCCCCCTTAAAAGGCTATTCCCAAGAAGATAAGTTTCTTAAAATGTACTCCGCATAACAAAATAACATTCCCTAAGTCACTGTTATTAACAAAAATACAGCATTTCACAGATATAAATCCAACCTGTCTCTATCAGACCTGGTGTACACAATTTCAGTTGCCCCTAGACACAACCCTGTAACTTCTGAGTTATGGTCAGGGGAAGCCATCTTGGATTTCTGTGTGATGGCAATGGAGTCTGCTCCCTGCACTCCAGGACAGAGCTAACTCACTGGTACAGAGACACTGAATTCCTGCCAGCGGCAGCATGGGGGAAGCTAAAGACAGATAAGTTCTTTATCTGGGGAGGCACAGCACATCTAGTGTGTTGTGGAATAGCATAGACGTAGCAGAGCTGACATTGTGTGTAATGGCCATCTAATGGATCTCATCTCAGATCTTTCGCATCTCTGTGTATCAGATACCAGTACAATGTTCAGAAAGTGTAGATAAACCCTGTACCCTGATAATCTTAGCACATTGTCAGCACACAGCATGTCATAGCAGAGGAATCATGGAGTGTCTGCTTAGAGAGTATGCTCTGTATGCATTTTCTTGTGCTGTTACAAAAAGAAAAGTGAAAAAACAGCCATTAACATGTACATTTACAAAATGCAACTTAACATCTGTTTAATTAGGCAGATCTCTCTCCAAATCATGCAATGCATTTTGAAACGCATGCATTAGATGCAAAGTAACTGCACCCTCAGAAAGATGCAGGGCTTTACTGGTGGATAAAATTTTGTCTCCTTTACATAGTGTCAAACTACACCGATTTATATAGTCTCCCTTATAGACTAGTGAAAATATGAAAATGGCGACCATAACCCCTCCTTGTGAATGTAAAAACTTTATGTGATAGATTGCTTGGAAACAATAAGAAGTTGTCTGCTGGCTTTACTATGGGGGGGATTTAGAAGGACACTAGACTGATAGTTGCTTGCACAATGCAGCTACTGATATAGCCAGTTATCTTGCATTCAGTTGCAAGAAAAAAAAACCTGACATGGATGAACAGATCTCTTCTATATTTCTCAGTTATAAACTATAGAATGGAGAGATTAATTCTTTGAATTTCATGTACAAAAGGGGCAAAGTGCTCTTCTGACTAAGGGTGATGCCACACATGGCGTTTTTTGGTCCGGTTTTAAACATCCATTGACCATGCGTTTGGCTGCTTACAACCCATTTATCTATTAAGATGACTAAAAACACCATGTGTGGCATCACCCTTAGTGGCATTAAATGCCTGTGGAAATTTTTTGGCAAGAAAAAAAAAAAGTGTTTTTTTTTGGCTGTCAAAAAGTCTGGAAAAGAAATTAAATCTCCTCTAGAGTCTATGGGAGAGCCTTCTCATCCTGCCACCCCAAAGCCTTGTGAGATCAGGGTCTGTTCTCTGCATCAGTGACCATCACAGCAGTTAGAGTCTCACCTATGGCTAGGGGATACATTAAGTGGTGCAACCCCTTGGAGGATGTCCAGAGGTTAAAAAAAAAAAAAAAGTCTATATCTCTCCATCTTCTGACCACATTGTTGCTGTAGTCACCCCCATGTAGCTGAGCTGCAATACCAGCACAAACCATGGTCAGGTGTGATATTGTTTAATAAAAAGCAGCCAGAGGGGGAAAAAAAAAAAAAAAAACACACAAGTGGTTTCCTGGAGAATGTATTTGCATAATATTTAAATTACATACTTTATTGATCCACAAAATGTTGTACAATGACAGAAGACATAAATAACCCTACATGTGAGGAAAGTGTCCATTGGCTTAGGGAGCCTGTACCCCGGATGTTACCTCCAGCTGCCAGTCCCCTGGTTTGTCAGGAGACGCTGCAGAGATCTGGAAGGAGCAGAGTGCGGGGGTGAGATTGGTGATCGGGATGTCAGATGCACTCAGCTGACGTGTAAAGCGGAAAGGTTGAAGGTAAGATCGTCCTATATCTTTATGTTTGACACCTACCCACTGAGCAACAGGTGCAGAAGTGGTTTGCGGAGCAGGTACTGGAGGTTCAGATTCACCAGAACCATTAGGAAACCTCAGGTCAGAGATGGAGACATCTAAAGAAGGAGTGTTCTCCTCCAGGGCAGAGTTTATTTCAGAGATCTCCCACATTGGTGGAGCCGCATTTTGTTGTCCTACAGCTTTGAGAACCACTTCTGGATCCTGCAGCTTCGAGACTGTAATATCTACTACTAGAGGATCAGAGTTCTCCAATCCCTCCTCCTTATATGGTGTAGAGACTTTATCGCCATAAAAAAACCCGACAATGGAGTTATTAAACTGGTTAGTAGCTTCCGACGTCATAGACTGTTCAAAAACCGGTCCATCAGGATTCAGTGGAGATCTGCAGATAGTGGGACCAAGGTCTTCTATTCCCAATCGTAACTTTCCTCCACTTGACAGTGATGTGGTCTCTGAGGGCTTGATGAAGAACGGGGATCCACCAAGCTTTGTCCTGTGGTCCAGCTGCTCCAGCGATGGGTAAGGAGAGGAATTCCCTCTCACAGCAGCAACAAATCCCATGTCCATGATCTCCGTCAGCGTGAGATTGGAGTTGGACATGACGAAGCTCGCACCACTGCTGTCCCAACCAAAAGACATCTCTACCCCCAGCGTCCGACCTTTACAAAGTGGAAAAAGAACATAAAAGGTGAGCTACACAATGGCAACATTAAAGAGCTCTTCTAGGTAAAGGCACAGTTCACACACAAGTTTAATCTCATTTATAATTTTGTAATGAGGTCATTGGACTTTAAATGGCTTCCATCAGTGTCCGATTGCTCCATTTTGTTTTAGGTCTCTATTTGAGCGGGAAATTTATAGGAAACTGCAGAACTGATGGAAATATGCAAACAGAAGACAGAGATAGTGATATGTCGTTCACCTAAAAGCCGGCTCATTTGTGAACGCTGGGAATCAGCTTCCTGCAGTGAGCCGATGGCTCTGTTAACTCTGCCCCTAACCAGCTCATCACGCCCCCTTTAACCCGTTACAATCAGGTTAAAAGTCATGTGGGATGGGGTGACTGGTTGGAATGCAGTTACCTATTATACATGTAATCGGGAGCCGTTCAGGAGCTGGAAGAGCCGGCTCACCAAAAAGAGCTGTAATTACCATCACTAGGGGGATATTTATCATAAGTCTTAGACCCGTTCCACACTTGCGAGTGTGATGTGATGAGCTTGCATCACACCCACAACGCATGCTGCCCGGATCGCACGGCCCGAACGCTGCAAACTGGGACTGAACTAACATGCCGAGTTCCCTCCTGGTTTGTCGCATGTGTTGCTGATGTGATGCGAGTTCAGTGTGGAACGGGCCTTAGAGCACAACTATTCTAGCTGACCATGACAACCAATCAGAGCTCAGTTTCCATTCCCCCACAGCTGTTTAAAATGAAAGCTGATCTCTGATTGGTTTCTATGGGCAACTAGAATAGTTTTACCTCAGACACTTGATAAATCTCCCCTCACGGACAATAGGCTGTGCCCCCACTCACTACAATTGTAATGTGCACAATAGCCTGTTAATTGGTTTTTCTGGGGCTGGTTTGATTCTTTTGAGAAGATTTCCACAAGTCAGATACAGTGCGTACATCATGTATACAATAGCAAATCCCATACCTGCTGCCCGGCTCAGAAGGCAAAGGCCTTGGCTTAATGGTGATGCCACACATAGCGTTTTGAAACAGTTTTTAAGCAGTCTTAAAAACACGTGTTATTGAAAAAATGCCTCAGTTTGACAGGTTTGCCCAATTATCTTAATTAAAACTGGTCAAAAACAGATGAGTTTGAAAAAAGACCAAAAATGGGTTCAAAACGCCATGTGTGGCATCACCCATAACATTTCTGTGTGGCGCCGGCCTCTCCCGTCTTGGACTTAAAACCTGAATGTGGGCTCCGGGTTTTCTGCATCTTGGATTTCCCTATTTTTAGCTTTAAAATACTATATCTGGTCAGTAATATGCACAAAATGAACAGTATAGTTGCAAGCAGTATCGGGTCTACTAGGATCTCCCAATAGCTACCACAAGGGAGAAAAAAAAAAAAAAAAAAACACCATTTTCCTCCACTTTTTGTTATAAAAGACCAGATATTTGAATACTGCAACAGGTTTTATAGAAAGAAATAATGAACCTCCTTACATACACCATCCCCCACCGAGACACCCCAATAATGTACCTAACATATTATAAATAGAGCAGTACCACATGTTAACAGCTCTTCAGATCAGTGCAGATCACATCACAGTTTTCTATAAAAAATCTTTTTTTATTTTTAAATAATAAACCATTTCCCTCTTACCTGTGTCCTTCCCCAGACAGCACTAAGCTCTGCCCTCACACCATCACTATATATCGGCGTCACTCACCTGGACGCAGTTGGAATCAGTGTCACACCTGTCTCCTCCTGATTTGGAGAAGGAGCTGCTACGTGGAAGGATCTGGTAGATGGTTGGATCCACTTCTTATTTTCGGGGCGCGTTCACGCGTTCCGCTAGCGCCGCGTTCATAACGCGATGCTAGCGCACAGGGGGCGGAGTTTGGGGCGATCGCATATGCGTTTCCAGAGAAACGCATGCGATCGGGTTATTAATCGCATGTGTTTCCCGGGAAACGCATATGCGATCCCCCCGAGCCCCGCCCACTGTGCGCTAGCGTCGCGTTATGACGGACGCCTAGCGGTACGTGTGACCGCAGCCTAAAAACGCATTGCTACAGCTGAAGGGAGATTTGCCTAATTAAACAGCTGTTAACACCTGCATTTACAAAATGTTAACCACGATGTTAACGCATGTGTTAACAATGCGTTAACACTTGTGTTTTGTAAACGGGACGTGTGACTGCACCCTCATTGCGTTTTGCATTACAACATCTGAGGAGAGGTGATTTGCCTAATTACATTACTGTTTACATTTGTTAATGCATTGTTAACACATGTGTTTACATAACATTCACAATGCTTTTGTAAACGCAAATGTTAACAGTAATGTAATTAGGAAAATCACTTCTCTTCAGCTGTTGTAATACCTTTCAAATGCAATGAAAACACAAGGCAAAACGCAACATGTGAACGCGCCCTGAGGGCGCGATCATGCGTTGCGCTTTGGTTGCGTTTTCATTGCATTTGAAACGCATTCCAAAGGCCTCGGCCACACGCGTTCGTTCATAATGCGCCACAAGCACACAGGGGGTGGTCCTCAGACCGAACGCACATGCGTTTCCAGGGTTCACACGTGGCGTTTTTGTCTTGTTTTTAAGCGCAACCATAACGCAAGTGGGAGGTGGTTCTGCCTGAAACGCATGCATTTCCAATACATTTTGTCCAAACACCCTCCCACTTAGGGCGCGCTCACACGTTCCGCTAGCGGCGCGTTCACACGCGTTTTAGTCGCGTTTTCATTGCGTTTGAAACGCATATACAACAGCTGATGAGAGGTGATTTGCCTAATTACATTACCGTTTACGTTTATAAACGCAATGTTAACGCATGATTTGCGTTAACATTGCGTTTACAATGCGTTTTGTAAACGGAAATGTTAGCAGCGATGTAATTAGGCAAATCACCTCTCCTCAGCTGTTGTGTATGCGTTTCAAACGCATGCTTAAAAATGGACCAAAAATGCCATGTGTTCATCACCCAAATGGCGCATTCACATGTTCCGCTAGCGCCGCGTTCATAACGCGATGCTAGCGCACAGGGGGTGGAGTTTGGGGCGATAGCATATGTATGGAAACATCTGCAATGTGTTCTTTACACACATATATATTGTTCTTCGCATACTATTTTGTTTGCACCGTTCCGTGCGTATCTTCCGACAAGTAAGCAGATGTGCCGAACATCTGTAATCTATTCTGCACTGTGTTCTGCACTGTGTTTTTCACTTAAATGATCCTGTGTTCACTGTTTTTATTCTATTCTTCATTGTTCTTCACTGTGTTTTTTTAATTAAATGCTCGATCTCGAGCAGGGGAATTATTCATGTCACCTAGCAACCCATCCATTTAAAACGCATTGCACTCGCATTGCACTTGCAATGCTTGCGAGTGCAATGCATTTTTGATGCGTCTCCATAGACTTGAATGGGGCGGGAAAAACGCGCGTGAAACGCAAAAGTAGAGCATGCTGCGATTTTGACGCGTGTCAAAACAAACGCAAGCACGCGCGTGAAAAACAACGCAAATGAGGAAAGACCCATTGGAAACAATGGGACAGAGTGCAATGCAAGTTCTGCGCGTCAAAAACGCTAGTGTGGAAGGGGCCTAAGTGGCACCCGGTCTTCACCAGAGCTCGCCGCAAAGCAGGATGGTCTTGCTGCGGCGTCAACACACCTTCAGTCTTGTTTCGTGTCTGATTTGTGGCCTAGGGAGGGACCATCTTTGCGTTCGGCCCGAACGCACATGCGTTTCCAGAGAAACACAGGCGCGTTCGGGCCGGGGACCTCCCCCTGTGCGCTAGCGTCGCGTTATGACGGACGCCTAGCGGTACGTGTGACCGCGGCCTTTCTGTGATGGTTGGGGGTGAATTTGCTCCTAGCAACCAATCAGAGCTCAGCTTTCATTTTATAAACAGCTGTGGGGAAGTGAAATCTGAGCTCTGATTGGTTTCCCTGAGCAAGTAGAACGATTTTGCTCTCAGAAACTTCTGATAAATCTCTCCCTCAGAAACATTTCTCACCCTCCAGTCTTACCCTGCAAAAATGGTGTCATCTATGTCAATGAGACACCACGGGAGAACATGGGGAGATTTATCAGAAGTGTCTGAGGTAGAACTGTTCTAGTTGCCCATGGAAACCAATCAGAGCTCAGCTGCTGTTGGAAAAACAAAGTTCTACCTTAGAAACTTCTGATAAATCTCCCCCATGAACGTTGCTGCCTTCTGGTCAGTCTCTGACATAGCAATGTGAGTGCTGATTAAGTATTGGATATTGAGATTAGTATTTGGCCCAGAGAGAGACGCAACCACATCGAGACAGCGCTGTCTACAGTCGGGAATCTGTTCCTTCTGGGTTAGATATACTGGTTTGGCTTAATCCCACTTCATGTTATTAGGCTTCTTGTAAGTCATGCTTGATGTTAAGGGATGATGCCTTACAGGGTAGCGAAATGAGGCGTGGTTTTTCTTTTCCCACCCTGGAAAACATATTTCCCGGAGACTGTCATTTATACTAAGGGTGGCGGCACACGTGGCGTTTTGAACCCGTTTTTGGGCTGTTTTAAGCTGTCCGTTAAAAACCGCATCCGTTTTTGACAGGTTTTACCAATTATCCTAATTAAAACTGGTCAAAAACGTATGCGTTTTTTAACAGACAGCTTAAAACGGCACAAAAATGGGTTCAAAACGCCACGTGTTCCACCACCCTTAGAGGTTTTCTGCCCAGCAACAAGGCCAGGATTGGTCCATAGATCTACTCCTGATTGGATGAGGCATTCAGGCAGGAGAGCAGATGAAATATAACGGCAGAGTCACTGAACCAGCGGTCAGTCTTTACCTCACAACAGCCTATCTACCCAAAAACTTATGGTTGGTTTGTATCGTATATGTATACCGTATTTTCCGGACTATAAGGCGCACATAAAAGCCTAGGATTTCCTTAGAAATCCAAAGTGCGCCTTATAGTCCGGTGCGCCCTATGTATGGCTCAGGCATGGACCCTACTTACATGTCCCCCTACCGGAGACAGCAGATCTCCAGCGGAACTGCAGACCACGCGGCACGAACAACTTCTGCCGACGGTCTGCAGTTCCCACAGGCGATTGCTGTCTCGGTAGCGGGGACCTATGTAAGTATGGTCCGCTGCCATCCTCCCCCCTGAAAGGACCCCCTTCCCCGCTCACCTCTCCGGTCGCTCCGTCTCCGCTCTGCCACACTCTGCCACGCCCCCGGAACTCCGCCACGCCTTCGGCCACCCTGCGCCTTATAGTCCGATGCGCCTTATATATTGAATAATTCCATATATAAGGCACATCAGACTGATGCGCCTTATATTCCGGTGCGCCTAATGGCCCGGAAAATACGGTATATAACATCAAAGTTCTATGATCCCTTGATTACGTATCCTAGATGACCTATAGATACTGATGCCCCGGCTCCTCAGCATCATACACCCTAACCCCGCTGGCCTCCTCAGCTAACACCAATATTTCATTTACCGCTGACCCTTTGACAAACAAACAATAAAAGCAGCAATATGTATAGACAGTCTACTGCTCACAATAACAGCCTCGCCAATAAGTTAGTAGATGAGAGTTTTTAATTTTTCTTTATTATGTTTAATGCAAAACAAAGAATCTCAAGAAAACTGATTATAATATATTTATTGCAGTGTCATGTAGGGGCTTATGGGGGGCCATGGTGCTCGCAGGAACGTGAAGAGTCACATCCGGGAGTCAGATAAAGTCCCAGGAGTCAAGGTTTGTCCAGTCCAGGTAGTTTGCCAAGTGCCAGTTATCCGTCATCAGATTAACTTTCCTTGTTTTCTTCGGTTCACAGGTCTTCCGCATATGTGGAGTATGGATGAATATGCAGATATCTTTTACTTCATCCCATTATTGATTCTGAGGACGGTGAAAACATCCAACTGTCCACAATTAGGAGGAGAAAACAATTCCTTCTTTACTCTGAATATGGCAATCGGGATGAATTCCTGGATCAATGACCCATGTTCAGCCATTGAGTAGCTCAAGTGTGTGTCATTGTCATGTCTTGAAAGGAACCTGAACATTATCTGATGGTTGAAATCCATTATTGTTCTAGAAAGTTTTCAACCCATTGGTATAAAGGTGACATCTAGGTTCAGCCTTGACAACGTCCATCAGAGGTTTGAGCTATCTCCAGTGTTTGTCAGTTTTACCAGCAAGGATAAGATGAATGTTTATGGTAGACTGTAGTTATATCATCTCCACTCATCCCTTATCTTCTTGAAATTTGAACAGTCCAAGGACCATTGAGGGTTCTCAAAGGCCTCGAGGATGAAGGATGAGGATGAAGGGTTGTCACTCTCTGTCACCTTCTATCAGTGTCAAGATGTGGTGTAGATAACTCTGACACTTTGCAGTCAGAGGCTTTTGCTCATATTGGCTGGAGCAGGATAATACCAAAGGGATACCAGTCCACAGCAGCGTTGTACTTCTTCCCTGCAATGATCTGTCAAGAAGAGGAAACCTAATTAATCACCATTGACAAGGACAATTTGTCTGTCTTAATACATGAGACCCGTTGTATCCTTACTGAATCATCATGTGTCTATATCAATCACACTATACTCCAATAATACGCCATACATTCACCTCTGGATCCATGTACCCTGGTGTTCCTGCAGATCCATCTTATTGACAGCCAACTCAAATTTGGCAATTTTCAGATGACCGGAGCTGTCAATCAAGTCACTGGTCCTGGTTTCAGGTTACTGTGAAATAAGAAAGTAATACATGTCTTAAATGATGAGTCTACACAGTATATGATATACATAACATGGGGTTCCCTGTGGCTACTTCTCTTTCCCCTGTTACAGGGCTGTCAGGTATGGGGGATTGGTTACTGATGATGATGATTGCCTCGTGGTCGGCACTATGGCAGCTCCGGTCTCTCCGTGCTAGGGGAGGGCAGGATGGGCACAATGTTAGTTGTGGTGCCAGGGCACTTCAGGAGCTAGGGACCCTATATACTGTGTGGGATGGTGCAGGACATTTCTGGGGATGGAGCTATTAAACACTGGTAAATGTACAGTACATCTTGTCTGTAGTACATTTCTGTATAAGTTCATATATAAGGCGCACCTTTGATTTCTGAGAAAATTAAAGGATTTTTGGTGCGCCTTATAGGCCGAAAAATACGGTATATTTTGACCTGTGGTTGATGCGCCTTCTCCATGAGGATGAGTGAACTACTGGGAAGGTGACATGTATGATGATCCCAGAAGAAGCTTCCTATATCAGTCAACGATTATATACATAGTAAGAACTTTATGTACTGATAGATACTGTAAGTCCATTTATGTGCAGGGATTGGAAGCCTGGTGTTAGTTCAGCTAAATTGAATCTGTTAAAGAAAAAATCAAGAAGAAAAGTAATTTTCTTCTTTGGATTCAGAGTAATTGTTGTTGACAAAAATCCAAGCCTGATCGATGACTATTGTCACACCTGATGTAATGAGATGCTGGGGCCCCCTTTTTCGAAAAACCCTGTAATAACTACGTAGACAATATCTCTTGTTACTGGGGAGCATCATGGTAAAGTTATTGAGAATATGGTCAATAAAGTCTAGGTAGAACAGTACCCATAATCCCCCTGGTCTATACCTTGCCCTGGTGATTGGCAGAAGACCCTTTTTTCTTATATGTCTCAATAGGTCTCCACTAGAGGCATAATTCATATAATTCATACCAAAACAACAGTGCTTCTATAAGAAGATGGAGACAGAAAAAAACACTGATGTTAAGTCTAAACACTTTTCAGGAATCCTAAGAGATGAACATCAAGATGGTTCTGGTTCTACATGGGTTTGGAAAATCAAGCAAAACAGGTTTCCAGATGCTAGATGAAGGATTGTGCTCTAGCTTGGTTTGTAGGCTGCAGAGTCCCTGGACTTGGACATCTTCTGGCTTCCAGCGTTATTACTCCTGAAGTGTCTAGAGTTCAGGCTTTGCTCTGAGACAACTGTGGATAGAAAATATTAGTTAGGTTTCTAACATTTTGTATATAAGTCTTGTCTGTAGATATCTATGTACTTTCTCTTCCTGGAAAGAACAGAGGTTATATCTAAGGAGCTTCCATATCATCCCAATCTATATGCTGGAAGAATGGATGTTGTTTTATGGGTCTTCGTAGCTGTAAAGAAGGACCCGCACTATGGTTAATATATCCGTATATAAAATATAATGGATGGGTGTGTACATGATGGCTTATTCTAAGAACTCTCCATGGACATGACATCACTACTCATCACCTCTTGAGATCTGAGGTCATAGGAGGAGTGGATCATGATCTTCTCTTTAGTTGCCATTGCTTTAGGACATCAACAATAAGGTAATTCCTGAAAACTTCAATGTTATAATGTATGAAATAAGGGGGCACATTTACTTACCTGGTCCTGTCCCGATCCCCGAGGTGCAGTGTCCGACGAGGATGAAGTCCGACGCAATTCACTAAGATCGTGCGCTCGATATCCTGCATCTGTCCCTTCCCCGCTAAGGTCCGCCGGAGTTCACCTTCTTCCCTGTGTATGTGGGTGCATACACAATTGCAACACAATTGTGGGCTGCTTTTCAAGGTAGCAAAAGGAGGTGCAACACCCCTCCCAACGTGTAGGCAAGGGAGTAGTTGCGAATAGGGCCCTCTCTCTGCCAAGATCCATCTGCATCTCACCCAGAGGATTATGCAGGGAGAACTTAGGTAACTTGTAGCTGTAGCCTGTGCCTGAAAAGGCAATAGTTAAATGGGTGTAAGATGTTATCCAATGAGTTGGCTGTATTGTAAACTGGAGTGTGATTGGAGAGGTGCTACCACCTGACCAGGGGGAGTATAAAACCCCTGTGCAGGGGAAGCACAGTCTTCAAAGTCTGCCTGAGGAGTCAGAGTGAACAGAGAGACAGTGGGGCACATTTCCGTACCCAGCCGACGGAGTTTATCCGAAGTGCCTTGTCCCTCTATAATGCACTGTGCCGCAATTCACTAAGATCGTGCACCCGATATCCTGCATGCGTCAGTTCCCCGCTGAGGTCCGACGGTGTTCACCATTTTCTTCCTGGTGCATGTAAGTGCATTGGCGGCACAACAATATGGATGTCACATCCTGCGACGGAGTTGCACCAGGCGGGTCGCCCGCCCCCCCCCCCCCCCCAGATTTCTGTCGCATGTAAGCCAGTGGAGCTGCACCAAAATATGGTCGCGTGCGGACAATCCCCTGCTAAATACGTGTCCCAGCAGTGCAAATTCCGAAAACATCAGGAAGTCTGACAAAAATGCGATACGCGAACCCTTAGTAAATAAGCCCGAGTGTGTTCAACAGACCTTCGGTGCGGTCACAGAACCAATCCCAGGAACGGAGTCAGGAGACTGCAGCTTCAGCTTCCACAGTTTGGATACAGCTCCATCTCAATTCTCCCAGCCTGCATCTGTTACCGGTCTGGCGCACTATTCCTGAGGACCACTCTCCACGCCCACTCCAGTACCAGAATCCGAATCTGCTGTTGACCATTCTGGCCCATTGCCTGCTACCCGTTGTTCAATAAAGAACAATGAGTTGACACTAAGGGGTTGCCCCAGGGAGAACCAGTACTTCAGCCTCTCCCTCCATATTTCTTGCACACACCACCTGCTGGAGACCTGCCAGGCTGTAGGACATTCACTTACTATGAGACTCAAGGGGTTACAATCTTCGTAAAAAGCGGTTTCTGATAGCTTGAGGGGTAGCAGATTGAAAAGGGTTGGTTATATAGGGGGTTTTGATGCTAAATATGTAAAATTTCATTCAAAACTGTATTTATCCCCAAAATAGTCAATTCTGAAAATCCCGGAAAAGCGATATTCTATTTGTAAGCCGTGGTGACATCAAAATAAATTATCCAGACATTCGAAATTATGAAAATGTAAAGTAGACAAATGGGAAATGTTATTCAGCAACTTATTTGGTGGTAATCTATCTGCCTGAAAAACGCAATGATTTTGAATTTCGAAAATGGCAAATTTTCAAAAAAAATTATCATATTGCTTTTTTTTGTAAGTAAACGCAAAACTTATCAGCCAAAATTTACCACTAAAATGAAGTACAACATGTGGGGAAAAAAACAATCCAGAATCGTTTGATAAGTAACAGTGTTCAAAAAGTTATAACCATATAAAGCGACGCAGGTCAGAATCCAAAAAATCGGGCTGAGCCTTAAGCTACAAAATGGCTGCGTCCTTAAGGGGTTAATTAAACAAATCACTCTCCAGCTATTGCAATGCGTTTTTAAACGCATGCGTTAAACGCGACGTGTGACCGCACCTCCACCGCCACTTTATTAGGTACACCTGTCCAATGCTCGTTAACATAATTTCTAATCAGCCAATGACATGCGGCAACTCAGTGCATGGTTGAACGTGGCATGGTTGTTGGGCCAGAAGGGTGGTCTGAGTATTTCAGAAACTGCTGATCTACGGGATTTTACGCACAACCATCTCAGGGTTTACAGAGAATGGTCCGAAAAGAAAAAACATCCAGTGAGCGGCAGTTCTGTGGGCGGAAATGCCTTGTTGATGCCAGAGGTCAGAGGAGAATGGGCAGACTGGTTCGAGCTGATAGAAAGGAACAGTGACTAAATCGCCACCCGTTACAACCAAGGTAGGCAGAAGAGCATCTCTGAACGCACAGTACGTCGAACTTGAGGCAGATGGGCTACAGCAAGCAGAAGAACACACCGGGTGCCACTCCTTTCAGCTAAGAACAGGAAACTGAGGCTACAATTTGCACAAGCTCATCGAAATTGGACAGGAGAGATTGGGAAAACGTTGCCTGGTCTGATGAGTCTCGATTTCTGCTGTGACATTCGGGTGGTAGGGTCCGAATTTGGCGTCAACAACATGAAAGCATGGACCATCCTGCCTTGTATCAACGGTTCAGGCTGGTGGTGGTGGTGTCATGGTGTGGGGAATATTTTCTTGGGACTTTTGGGCCCCTTGGTACCAATTGAGCATCGTTGCAGCGCCACAGCCTACCTGAGTATGTGTGCTGACCATGCCATTCCTTTATGACCACAATGTACCCAACATCTGATGGCTACTTTCAGCCAGGATAATGCACCATGTCATAAAGCTGGAATCATCTCAGACTGGTTTCTTGAACAATGAGTTTATGTTACTCAAATGGCCTCCACAGTCACCAGATCAACACCAATAGAGCATCTTTGGGATGTGGTGGAACGGGAGATTCGCATCATGGATGCCATCATGTCAATATGGACCAAAATCTCTGAGGAATGCTTCCAGCACCTTGTTGAATCTATGCCACGAAGAATTGAGGCAGTTCTGAAGGCAAAAGGGGGTCCAACCCGTTACTAGCATGGTGTACCTAATAAAGGGGCCGGTGAGTGTATAGAGAAATATGCATAAGGTTTTCCAAGGTGGGAAATGGAAAACAATGCCACTTGCAACATCCCCACCGGGGCCTAGCCTTTTCTAGGGCCTGGGGCAGCCGGGGCCAGAGAATACCGAGGGCTGGGGTTGTGCTAGTGTCACGGTGCTTGGTATGGGGACCGGAGGGTAACGTGTAGGCAAGGGAGTAGTTGCGAATAGGGCCCTCTCTCTGCCAGGATCCATCTGCATCTCACCCAGAGGATTATGCAGGGAGAACTTAGGTAACTTGTAGCTGTAGCCTGTGCCTGAAAAGGCAATAGTTAAATGGGTGTAAGATGTTATCCAATGAGTTGGCTGTATTGTAAACTGGAGTGTGATTGGAGAGGTGCTACCACCTGACCAGGGGGAGTATAGAACCCCTGTGCAGGGGAAGCACAGTCTTCAAAGTCTGTCTGAGGAGTCAGAGTGAACAGAGAGAGACAGTGGGGCACATTTCCGTACCCAGCCGACGGAGTTTATCCGAAGTGCCTTGTCCCTCTATAATGCACTGTGCCGCAATTCACTAAGATCGTGCACCCGATATCCTGCATGCGTCAGTTCCCCGCTGAGGTCCGACGGTGTTCACCATCTTCTTCCTGGTGCATGTAAGTGCATTGGATGCGACACAATATGAATGTCACATCCTGCGCTGAGTCTGAATCAGTCGGATCGTCTGACGCCCCCCCCCCCCCAGATTTCTGTCGCATGTAAGCCAGTGGAGCTGCACCAAAATACGGTCGCGTGCGGACAATCCCCTGCTAAATACGTGTCCCAGCAGTGCAAATTCCGAAAACATCAGGAAGTCTGACAAAAATGCGATACGCGAACCCTTAGTAAATAAGCCCGAGTGTGTTCAACAGACCTTCGGTGCGGTCACAGAACCAATCCCAGGAACGGAGTCAGGAGACTGCAGCTTCAGCTTCCACAGTTTGGATACAGCTCCATCTCAATTCTCCCAGCCTGCATCTGTTACCGGTCTGGCGCACTATTCCTGAGGACCACTCTCCACGCCCACTCCAGTACCAGAATCCGAATCTGCTGTTGACCATTCTGGCCCATTGCCTGCTACCCGTTGTTCAATAAAGAACAATGAGTTGACACTAAGGGGTTGCCCCAGGGAGAACCAGTACTTCAGCCTCTCCCTCCATATTTCTTGCACACACCACCTGCTGGAGACCTGCCAGGCTGTAGGACAACCCTCCGGTCCCCATACCAAGCACCGTGACACTAGCACAACCGCCAGCCACTCCGGTATTCTGGGCCCCGGCTGCCTCCAGGCCCTAAGAAAAGGCTAGGCCCCGGTGGGGAATGTTGCAAGTGGCATTGTTTTCCATTTCCCACCTTGGAAAACCTATATGCATACTTCTCTTATACACTCACCGGCCACTTTATTAGGTACACCATGCTAGTAACGGGTTGGACCCCCTTTTGCCTTCAGAACTGCCTCAATTCTTCGTGGCATAGATTCAACAAATTTCTTGCACACACCACCTGCTGGAGACCTGCCAGGCTGTAGGACAGCCCTCCGGTCCCCATACCAAGCACCGTGACACTAGCGCAACCGCCAGCCACACCGGTATTCTAGGCCCCGGCTGCCTCCAGGCCCTAAGAAAAGGCTAGGCCCCGGTGGGGGATGTTGCAAGTGGCATTGTTTTCCATTTCCCACCTTGGAAAACCTATATGCATACTTCTCTTATACACTCACCGGCCACTTTATTAGGTACACCATGCTAGTAACGGGTTGGACCCCCTTTTGCCTTCAGAACTGCCTCAATTCTTCGTGGCATAGATTCAACAAGGTGCTGGAACATTCCTCAGAGTTTGGTCCATATTGACATGATGGCATCCATGATGCCAATCTCCCGTTCCACCACATCCCAAAGATGCTCTATTGGATTGATCTGGTGACTGTGGAGGCCATTTGAGTACATAAACTCATTGTTCAAGAAACCAGTCTGAGATGATTCCAGCTTTATGACATGGTGCATTATCCTGGCTGAAAGTAGCCATCAGATGTTGGGTACATTGTGGTCATAAGGGATGAAATGGCATTTCAGCACACATACTCAGGTAGGCTGTGGCGTTGCAACGATGCTCAATTGGTACCAAGGGGCCCAAAGAGTGCCAAGAAAATATTCCCCACACCATGACACCACCACCACCAGCCTGAACCGTTGATACAAGGCAGGATGGATCCATGCTTTCATGTTGTTGACGCCAAATTCTGACCCTACCATCCGAATGTCGCAGCAGAAATCGAGACTCATCAGACCAGGCAACGTTTTTCCAATCTTCTACTGTCCAATTTCGATGAGCTTGTGCAAATTGTAGCCTCAGTTTCCTGTTCTTAGCTGAAAGGAGTGGCACCCGGTGTGTTCTTCTGCTGCTGTAGCCCATCTGCCTCTTGACCATGTCTACATGCCTAAATGCACTGAGTTGCCGCCATGTGATTGGCTGATTAGAAATTAAGTGTTAACGAGCAGTTGGACAGGTGTACCTAATAAAGTGGCCGGTGAGTGTAGATGTTGCAGTAATGTGCATGTGCAACCACGGCTGCGTTCAAACGGGGCAAAGGATTCTGGGTAGACCCCACCAATCCTTTGTGATAAGTTGTTTGTCCACTATAAATGTTCTTCATTGATGTAAACTTGTACAATTATGATACAAAATATACAAATACCGTATATACTCGAGTATAAGCCGACCCAAGTATAAGGCGAGGCCCCTAATTTTACAACAAAAACCTGGTAAAACCTATATTTTTTTACTCGAGTATAAGCCGAGTTTAGGTTTTCAGCACATTTTTTGTGCTGAAAAACTAGGCTTATACTCAAGCATATATGGTACATATTTTGCACTTCTCTAGATCATCATTTCCTCGTGATTAGTAACTAGAGGCATTACAGAGCACTGAGCGCTGGGTGAGAAATAGTTCCAGTTCAGCTTGTTACACATTAGACAGGTTCTGCCTCCTGTGTTATCCGGTCGCGATGCCTCGAGCAATCTTCTCCGCCGGTGCAGAGGATTAAATCTACCATTAAGTGGTCAATGATGTGATGGCTTCCAAGCCGTTTTCTGCTGCTATTAATCATAAGGGTCCTTAGGAATTACTAGATGTTTGAACCACATAAAGTGGACCTGCAGCATACATCATGTGGGAAATCAGGAGAAGAAGATGGGGCTCATTTACTAAGGGTCCGAATCGCTCATATTCGTCAGGTTTCCCGAATATTTCCAATATGCGCCTAATTGCCCCAGGATTTTGGCACACGCGATCAGATTGTGGCGCATCGGGGCCGGCTTTCACGCGACAGAAATCGGGGGGCGTGGCCGTCGGAAAACCCAACGGATTTGGAAAAATAGCGGAATTTTTAAAAAATTTGTGTCGCAAAAATAGCACTCACATACACCGGGAAGAAGAAGGTGAACTCCGGCGGACGTCAGCGGGGAAGCGACACATACAGGAAATTGGACGCACGATCTTAGTGAATCACGGCAGCTCCGAATCCTCGTCGACATTCCGGATCGGCGGCGTCAATGTGACGGGTAAGTAAATGTGCCCCATTGAGTTTTACATGTTGAATTCCAATTTAAAAATAGTTTTTGTCACCCTTATATATTGTGCCAATTTGTTAATAAACCATTAGTCTGGAGCCTTTACTGTCCTGGTATCTGGCCATGTTGCAGAGTAGCAATGGAAGTTACCCCAGGTATCAGAAACCATCTGACATCAGCTGGTATCTGATGTTTTATTCTAAAGCGGGGAGGTAGAACCTCTACCTTTATATGGCAAGGTAAGAATTCTACACTGGGATACACAGAGTTAAATGCTTATACGGCACACTCTCTCGCCCGCCGAAATCTCACATCATAGAGTATCAGTGATCCTTATTTACTACAGTACAGCACTAATTATCACTCCAGAAATCAAATACTGCATTCAGGTGATAACTGATACAGACCCCCATAGTAGACCTCTAAAACAGTGTTCAGAGCAGACTACTAAAAATGGAGACTCCCAGGGCAGACTTATAATACTGGAAACCTCCAAAGCAGACAACTAATACCTTAAAGCAGACTGGAATAATCCTGGAGACCCCAGAGCAGACTGGATTAATGCTGGAGACCCCAGAGCAGACTGGAATAATCCTGGAGACCCGAGAGCAGACTGGAATTATCCTGGAGACTCCAGAGCAGAATGGAATTATCCTGGAGAGCCCAGAGCAGACTGGAATAATCCTGGAGACCCCAGAGCAGACTGGAATAATCCTGGAGACCCCAGAGCAGACTGGAATAATCAATACTCAGACCAGCCCTTCTGGCACCAACAACCATGCCACGTTCAACCATGCACTGAGTTGCCGCCATGTCATTGGCTGATTAGAAATTAAGTGTTAACGAGCAGTTGGACAGGTGTACCTAATAAAGTGGCCGGTGAGGGTGCTGAGTGTATATTGTCAGTGTGAACACAGGCTTTTTGGATTTTATTGCACCACACTAGTGATGGGAATTACAGCGCTTCTTAGTGATCTGGCTCATTAGGCTCTGCTCACTTAGAAGAGCCGGCCATTCTGGCTCCTGAACTGCTCTCTATTAAATATATAATAGGGAGCTGCAGGCCAGTCAATCACCCCATGCCACTACTACTGCTCATGTAGTTCACGAAAAAGAGCTGGCTCATTCGCAAACGACACCACATCTCCTCCTACAGCTGTACTCCGGTTCGTCAACAGTTAATCGGCTGTGACTGACAGATCTCTCCTCCATTTCTAGTGTTGGAATCACAAAGTGGCAACAGTCACACGTTCCGCTAGCATTGTGTTCATAACACGACGCTAGCGCACACGGGGCGGGCTTCAGCCCGAGCGCATATGCATTTCCGAGGAAACGCATGCGATCGTATCAAGGTCCTGGTGTCTTGTATACCACGTCTAATTTAGGGTATGTGAGGAAATCAGGTAAGGAAAGCTGGGAACTGGGTTTAGCGCCACGACCCACTGTCCATGTGTGATAAAAGGGGCAAAAATAAAAATTTTTTTTTTTATCTGCTCCAGAAAGATGTATGATAATGCGATCAATAAATTATAGGCACCTCAGATGGACACCACCATACAAAAAAAACAAAACAAGCCCTCAATCGGTGACAAACGAAAAAATAAAAAGTTTGACTGTTAAAAAATAAAAAGTGGCTGCGTCCTCTATAGCACATGGTGTCAATGTAGAGCAATACAAGCTGCAGCGGAGCCCGCTGTATACATGAGGTCACGCTGAGGGCGCGTTCACACGTTGCGTTTTGGTCTCGTCTTCATTGCGTTTGAAACGCATATACAACAGCTGATGAGAGGTGATTTGCCTAATTACATTACCGTTTACGTTTGTAAATGCAATGTTAATGCATACGTTAACAAAACGCATGCTTTAACACGTTTTGTAAACTAAAATGTTAACTGTGATATAATTAGGCAAATCACCCCTCCTCAGCTGTTGTAGATGCATTTCAAACGCAATTAAAACGCAGGTCAAAACGCAACGTGTGAACGTGCCCTGAGGGCGACTGTCCACGTGGCGTTTTAGTCACGTTTTTAAACGCATCCAAAACGCAAGTGGGAGGGCGGTCTGCCTGAAACACATGCGTTTTGGGCAAACCCACTCCGGGCGCGTTCACACGTTGCGTTTTGATTGCGTTTGATACGCATATACAACAGCTGAGGAGAGGTGATTTGCCTAATTACATCACTGTTAACGTTTCCGTTTACAAAACGCATCGTAAACGCGATGTTAACGCATGTGTTAACAAAGCGTTTACAAACGTAAACGGTAATGTAATTAGGCAAATTACCTCAGATCAGCTGTTGTATATGCGTTTCAAACGCAATGAAAACGCAACCAAAACGCAACGTGTGAACGCGCCCTCCCACTTTCGTTTTTGATGCGTTTAAAAACGTGGCTAAAACGCCACGTGGGAAGGTGCCCTGAGCCTCTGTATAGGGGGGGGGCAGGGGTGCGCCATCGCTCAGGTGAGGTAACTATAGGTTAACCTGAGGCAATTGATAAAAAAATAAACTGTAAATGGAAAACCCCTTTAAGCGAGAGGCCTATATAATGTATACAGCAAATCAAAACAATATAAACTTTTCCGGGACACAAGCGACAAATGCTTCCAAGTGTGAACGTAGCCTCTCATACAGCTGCATGTGCCATACGATTCTTGTGTGTTTTGCCTTTTTCTGCTTCTTTTATAACGGGTTAGATTCATTCAAAATATTGGATGTAAATATTATTTGTAAACGCCAACAAAAATATCGGGATACAGAGAAGCAGCAGCAGTAGGTATCGCCCCCTGTCGGCGGCCGGCGCTCACAGCCGCGCACTGTACACCACAGCGTAGCCGCCACTTCACATCGCGCGCCCTTTTTGGTGTTCTCCCCGCCGTGCCCTGTGATTGGTTCCCAGCCGCGCGCCGGCCCCGCCTCCCCCATCGCGGAGGCTTCCTGGCTTGGCTCAGCTTCTGCCAACTGTTCCCTTTCGTGACGTCATCGCGCGTCCTCCCCTCTGACCCCGGAAGGGGCGGTCCGGGGGCTGCGCGCGCAGCTTCTGAGGGGGATAGTGGGAACAATAACGCCCGAGTCGGCGCCTAGGGGATCGTCATGGCCCGGATGAAACGCAGGTGAGACAGGGGGCTCCGGGCCATCGGTGTAAGCAGAGTAGGGGGTGTGTGACCTGTGCAGGCCCGGGGGTACTCTACGTATTATCTGCTGGTGTTTATCAGGGTGCATGACCCCTTTGTCACCCTCCTCAGTGACCTCCAGGCTGTGGGACCCCCATGCAGATCAGTTGCACAGACTTTCTGCCGTGCAGTGCCCCCAGTGACACTTATACTGTGCTGTGCCCACCCCAGCGCCCCCTTGGGTCTCATTCACACATCAATTGTTAAATGCGACTTTATTTTCGCTCAAAGATCTTGAATCTTCTCCTTTGGTTCTTGGAGCGGGTGCACAGCGGATATTGGACCCTAATGTTGTGTATAGGGGCCAATCCTCTGTGTTTACCACCGGATCAGCTGTGCGGCTATTTATCAGTTTTTACGTGAAAACTGCAGAAATCACCAAATTGGGGAAAAATAAAGCCCTACTATCACCCGATTCTGGATTAAATTGTTTTCCGCTGCAGAACCTAAGCAAATCCAATTCCGATTTCCTGCTGCTGCTTGTATCCATCAGCGGGAACCTGCCCTAAGGCCTCAGTCAGGTAGTTTTACCCCAAAATCAACAAGAAGCCTGAGAGAAATTAGCAAATTTTTCATGTTTCACTCCTGGTTTTGGCTTTCAGTAAACACCGATCAGGATACTTGTCCGATTAACAAAGTTTGGACCGGTTAACTATGTTACTAGCTTGAAGGGTCACACGATTGTGTTACATAGCGAGAGACCCTCAGACATGTAGAGCATCTATATTTTTTACATCCCCATAGTTATATGTGAAGAAAAAAAGGGCTGGTGTAGGACCTGCAATGTCGGCTACAATGTCTATGCAGGTCCATATAAAACACCGTCATGTGCATGGGGCCATTGGAATGAATGGGCTTCATTCAGACTGAAACTGTTCTAGTTGCTCATGGCAATCAATCAGAACTCCGTTTTCAGTTTTTTAAACTGCGGTGGGGAAAATGAAAACTGCGCTCAGTTTTCAGTGACAGATTAAAAATTATTTCTCATCTGCTATTGACATAGCAGAGATTTGCTGGGAATTTGTGAAGAAGATTTTAACCCCTTCACGCTATCAAGGGTGTATGGAGAGGGCTCACTGGCTGAATGGCTTCTGAGGATTCGTTACAATGAGCCAGTGGCTCATTGTAATGAATCATGTGCAAAAATGCCATATATTGCAATACAGAAGTATTGCAGTATATGGTAGGAACAACCTGACCACCTAGGGTTAATGTACCCTAGAGGGTCTAAGAAATAGTGGGAAAAAAAGTTTAAAAATGTAAAAAATTTATAAAATATTAAAAGTTAACATGGCCCCCCTTTCCCTAGAACTGATATAAAATGTAATAAACAGTAAAAATCACAAACACATTAGGTATCGCCGCATCCCAAAATGCCCGATCTATCAAAATATAAAAGGCGTTACGGCCGGTGACCTCCGGAACGGCAAATGGCGCCGAAATGTCTGAAATGCGACTTTTACACCTTTTTACGTGACATAAAAAATATAATAAAAAATTATAAAAATGTCGCACAGTTCTCATAATCAGAGACCCTCAGACATGTAGAGCATCTATATTTTTTACATCCCCATAGTTATATGTGAAGAAAAAAAGGGCTGGTGTAGGACCTGCAATGTCGGCTACAATGTCTATGCAGGTCCATATAAAACGCCGTCATATGAATGGGCTTCATTCAGACTGAAACTGTTCTAGTTGCTCATGGCAATCAATCAGATCTCCGTTTTCAGTTTTTTAAACTGCGGTGGGGAAAATGAAAACTGCGCTCAGTTTTCAGTGACAGATTAAAAATTATTTCTCATCTGCTATTGACATAGCAGAGATTTGCTGGCAATTTGTGAAGATTTTAACCCCTTCACGCTATCAAGGGTGTATGAAGAGGGCTCACTGGCTGAATGGCTTCTGAGGATTCGTTACAATGAGCCAGTGACTCCTTGTAATGAATCATGTGCAAAAATGCCATAAATTGCAATACAGAAGTATTGCAGTATATGGTAGGAACAATCTGACCACCTAGGGTTAATGTACCCTAGAGGGTCTAAGAAATAGTGGGAAAAAAAGTTTAAAAATGTAAAAAATTTATAAAATATTAAAAGTTAACATGGCCCCCCTTTCCTTAGAACTGATATAAAATGTAATAAACAGTAAAAATCACAAACACATTAGGTATCGCCGCGCCCCTAAATGCCCGATCTATCAAAATATAAAAGCCGTTACGGCCAGCAGTGACCTCCGGAACGGCAAATGGCGCCCAAATTTCTGAAATGCGACTTTTACACCTTTTTACGTGACATAAAAAATGATAAAAATGTCGCACAGTTCTCATAATCGTAGCAATGAAAACGTCGGCTCATTTGTGCAAAAAATGAGACCTCCCCCAGCTCCGTACTTCAAAGTATGAAAAAGTTACAGCTCTATACACGGAAAAATGAAAAAGTTATGGATTTTTGAAGATGGAGAGCGAGAAATGAGTGAAAATACCCTGCGTCCTTAAAGGGGTTATCCGGGTTTAAAAAAATTTTTATGGCTGGGCTGGGGAGGGTTAGTTAAACATAATAAACATGGACTTACCTCCTCCGGCGCCGCTGATGTCCCGTGCTGCGGTCCCTTCGATTCGTGCCCCTGTTTGTTTACAGGGGCATGGAAGCCGCGCACAGGGAGCTTCTGGTCCGCGTTGTGGACGGCTCCTCCCATTCGTCCCTATCTCTCAGCGTTTTAAGCGCTGGGAGATGGTGCGCATGGGAGCTTCCGGACGGCCGGAAGCTCCCTGTGCGCCCTTGTACTGAAACCGTCGCACAGAGAAGACTGGCCGCGGCGCGGGACACCGGCAGCACCGGACGAGGTAAGTACATGTTTATTGTGTTTAAATGTCCCTCCCCAGCCCGGCCAGAAGAAATTTTATAAACCCGGATAACCCCTTTAAGGGGTTGGTCACTTTACTTCATGGTTTTTTGTAATGTGTGTAAGTTTGGGGGGCAGGATATTATGTAATTTAACAATACACATGTATTAATAGTTCTGCTCTGCTTTCTTGATATGTAAAGTGAAGCCTCCTGTCCTTTACCTCATCAGCCAGAGATTCCTGTCCTTTACCTCATCAGCCAGTAGTGTAGATTTGTACCGTGTTATCCATAAAGAGCAGGAGAATAGTGAAGAAATCAGCCGATAGGAGTCTATTCTACCACAGTCCTACACCCGGGCATACCATGTAGCTGGCTAGAGAGGGGCTCCCTCCCCTCTCCATACGTATTCCTGCAGCCGGACCGTATTTCCGGAAAAAGATAGGACATTCTCCATCTTTTTTTGCTGTGACTCTACGCGTGTGTACGTGCACACACTGGCGCATGCTAGCTGCCGCTCATACTAGTAGCATATGGCCACGATATACGTGCTTAATAAATAGAATCTTTATTTAGCACCATCCTATTCCTCAGCACTTAACAGACCACGGGGTACATAAACTAATAACATCAGATAAAAAAATAGGAGAACTTACCATCTCTCACAAGAACTTACCAGCATCTATGAAGGTGATGCGGTGAGACAGAAGGTGTTGGTGCTTGTAGAATGGTCCAGCCTTTAATGGGATAAAATAATGACATTAATAAATAGATAATGCTGGATGAACAAGTCACCCGGTGATATTGATATTTACAGAAACCAGGGTGCGAAGACGCTTGCATAATGTTATCAAGTGATGAGGGATTACTTAGATGGGAGGAGAGAGTGAACGTTACATGCAGTTGGGGAATGTGATGAAAAGGTGGGTTTTTGGGCATTTTTGAAACTTTGTTAGTCTGATAGTTCGAAGTAGTATATTCCAGGGAATAGGCGCATCTATGGAGAAGTCCTAAAGACTTGAATGGGAGGTATGAATAAAGGAAGAAAGTCATATTGGATCAGATTGAATAGCACAGGCTGGATGATATACTAAGATGAGGTGCAGTAGAGGCATTTGTGTAGTGTTGGGGTTGATGGACCATTCTGGCTGCTGCATTAAGAATACATAGTAGAAGAGAGACTTTAGGGCAGTGATGGCTAACCTATGCCACTGGTGCCAGAGGTGGCACTCGGAGCCCTTTCTGTGGGCACTCAGGCCATCACCAGAGATGACTCCCGGTATCTTCCTGCAGTCCCAGAGCCCAGGACTTGCTGTGCACAGAGCTATTTTAAAGTGACAGCTCTACCTGGGACTATTTTCTGCTTTATTGGTTTCCTCAGGTGCTGGTATCAATGAAAACTGTGACAGAGAAGGAAGTATAAATCACAAATTACATTTCTGTGATGGCACTTTGCGATAAATTATCGGGTCTTTGTTGTAGTTTGGGCACTCGGTCTCTAAAAGGTTCGCCATCACTGCTTTAGGGAATAGAAGACCAATTAGTAGGGAGTTACCAGTAGTCAAGACAAGTGTGAATCAGAGCGACAATAGGGGGTTTTAACCATTTCCATGGTCAGATTTTGGAAATGCATTTAAGATGCTTGTGGTAGGTGTGTGCAAGAACAATTATATGCAAGGCGAAAAAGAAAGGTCGGATTCCAGCACAACCTGCTGCCTCATGAAAACCCATCGGCCATGTGTATGAGCCCATAGCAGGCTTTGTGTGCATAAAAGCTTATGGTGACATCCCTGATTTGGTAGTTTGTGCAAAGACAAGAAGTTCAGTTTGAGAGAGATTAAACTTCAGGTAGAGAAAGGACATGATGTTGGAGACGGTGATGATGATGTTACGTGCAGAAGAATACAGCTGGGTGTCATCGGCATAAAGATGATACTGGAAACCAAATCTGCTGATGGTTTGTCCAATGGGGGCAGTATAAAGGGAGAAGAGGACCCAGGACTGAGCCCTGAGGAACCCCGACACAGAGGAAGATGAGAAGGAGACACTTAAAGTGCGGTCAGAGAGATGGGAAGAAAACTAAGAGCGTACAGTGTCCTTCAGGCCAGTGGAGTGAAGCACCCTGAAGAGGAGCTGGTGGTCCACCGTATGAGACACTGCTGGATTTAGTAGTTAGAGCAGTATTAGTTGAGTTCATATTTATGAAACCAGATTGTCAGTGACACACACAAGGAAGGTGAGGGAGGATAGAGCGGAGTGACCTGGAACGTACGTGTCAAGGCTAGAGAAGAATACCAACCGTTCAAAAAAAACTAGTCTGAAGGAGTGCAAGAATTGCAGGCCATAATAGGACAGAGCAGCAGAAGACAGTGTCCTCTTGCAGGATCCATGTTTCTGTGATGGCCAGCAGGTCCAAATACTTGGTAATAGGTTGTGAACTGATGAAGGGTTATTGCACACGGAGGCTGCAAGAGGGCAGGGGCTGCAGCGGGCGTATATACAAGTAGTGGGAGAGGAGAAGATGTTACACCAGGGTTAGGACAGATGTCCCTTGCAGGAGGAGAAAAAACGCGTTTTGGGCCGTTTTACTAATCTTTTTCAAGCGGGTCAACGCTCGGTCAGGTTTTCCGAAGTGCCAAAACACGATCGTTTTAACGAGCTAACACCCTTAGTAAACTCCCACACCCAGTTTGTCGCTTCACCCAGTGAGCACGTCGTTTTTGGTTGGCCTTTTGAGTGGTGCTGTCAGTCGGAAAAACGCAGGCTTTGGAAATGGCGGCAGGGTGACCAGTTTGCATTAAGATCTTGGTCCATACCTGTCATTAATTTAGGGGTTGGGAATGAAATTACGCAAACCCCCCCCGCCTCGCGTTGCCATAGACGCCGGATCCATACGGCCGCCCCGGCTTGTCGCGTTTGCAAGCGCAGACCAAGCGCCACTTCTGACATCCCCCAGGATACGCAGTTTGTGCCACCCCTAAGGAGATATCCCGAGGGAGCACAAACAAAAAAAAACCAACAAAATTGGTTTCCTGGCGATTTTATTTGCATAATAGTTTACATAATTCCATACTTTTGGCTCCACCAAGAGTTGTACACTGACAAAACATTAAAATTTAAAAAACCCCTAACTTAGAACTGTCCCATTGGCTAGGGAGCCCCCGTTTGACCCCGCGTTTACCCTCCAGCTGCCAGTCCCTGTTGTCGGACCACTGCGGAGATCTGGCAGGCGCAGATGCTGGTGAGATGGTGGATCGGATGTCAGTCCTCACTGACCCTAAGCGGAAAGTTGAAGGTAAGATCGTCTATTCTTTAATGTTTGAACACCTCCCACGGAGCAACCGTTGCAGAAGTGTTTGCTGAGCAGGTCCTGGAGGTTCACCTTCACCAAACCATGAGGACCTCAGGCAAGATTGAGAATCTAAGAAGGAGTGTTCTCCTCCAGGCAGAGTTTTATTTCAGATATCTCCCACATTGTGGAGCCGGCATTTTGTTTTATTTTTCCTACAGCATTGAGAACCACTTCTGGATCCTGCGCTTCAGAACTGTAATTCTACTACTAAGATCAGAGTTCTCCCAAATCCCCGCCTCCTTATATTGTAAGAGACGTTATCCGCCATAAAACAAAAAAAACCCCACAATGGAGTTAGTAAACTGTTGTAGCTTCCGACGTCCGACACTGTGTCCAAAACCGTCCCTCAGGAATTCAGTGTGGTGGGGAGATCTGGCCCTAGTGGACCAGGTCTCTCTTCCTCGTCGTAACAGATCTTTCCTCCACTTGACCAGTGATGTGGTCTCTGATGAGGCTTGAAGAAGACGGGGATCCACCACGCTTGTTCTTGGTCCAGCATGGGTATAGAGGAATTCCCTCTCACATCACACAATCCCATGTCCAGGATCTCCGTCAGCGTGAGATTGGATTTGGACATACGAAGCTCGCACCAACTGCTGTCCCAACCAAATACATCTCTACCCCCATCGTCCGGACCTTTACAAGTGGGAAAGAACAAAAAAGGTGAGCTACACAATGTCACATTAATAAAGAAGAGCTCTTCTAGTAAAGGCACGTTTTCACACACAGTTTTAATCCATTTATATTTGTTGTATGAGGTCATTTCTTTAAATTGCTTTCATCATTTCCGACTGCACCATTTTGGTTAGGTCTCTATTTTAGCGGGAAAATTTATAGGAAAACTGCAGACTGATGTAAATATGCAAACATAAGACAAAGATAGTGAATATGTAGTTCACCTAAAGCCGGCTCATTTTGAACCTGGAATCAGCTTCCTGCAGTGCGCCGATGGCGCTGTTAACTCTGCCCCTAACCCTCATCACGCCCACCTTTAACCCGTTACATCAGGTTAAAAGTCATGCTGGGATGGGGTGACTGGTTGGAATGCAGTTCCTATTTATACATGTAATCGGGAGCCGTTTTCCTGAGCTGGAAGATACGCTCACCAAAAATAGCCTGTAATTACCATCCACTAGGGGTATATTTATTCATAAGTCTTAGACCCGTTCCACACTGCGAGGGTGAGTGATGAGCTTGCATCACACCCACACGCATGCTGCCCGGATCGCACGGCCCGAAACGCTTCAAACTGGACATGACCTAACAGCCGAGTTCCCCCTGGTTTGTCGCATGTGTTTTGCGAGTGATGCATTTCAGTGTGGACGGGCCTTAGAGCACAACTATTCTAAGCTGACCATGACAACCAATCATAGCTCAGTTTCCATTCCCCCAATCGTGTTTAAAATGAAGCGATCTCTGTATTGGTTTTCTATGGGCAACTAGAATAGTTTTAACCTCAGACCCTTGATAAATCTCCCTCACTGACAATAGCTGTGCCCCCACTCACTAACTCCAATTGGGTAATGTGCACAATAGCCTGTTAATTTGTTTTTCTGGGGCTTGTTTGATTCTTTTTGAGAAGATTTCCACAAGTCAATACTTGCGTACATCATGTATACAATAGCACATCCCCTACCTGCTGCCCGGCTCAGACGGCAAAGCCTTGGCTAATGGTGATTCCACACAATAGTCTTTTTGAAACAGTTTTTTAAGCAGTCCTTAAAAAAACCTTGTTATTGAAAACTGCATGCGTTTTTTTAAAATGCCTTAGTTGACAGGTTTGCCCAATTATCATTAATTAAAACTGGTCAAAAACATATTTTGAAAGACCAAAATGGTTCAAAACGCCATGTGTGGCATCATCCCATAACGTTTCTGTGGGTCGCCGGCCTTCGTCCGCCCGTCTTGAACTTAAAACCTGAATGTGGGCTCCGGGTTTCTTTTCTTTCTGCATCTTGGATTTCCCTATTTTTAGCTTTAAATACTATACTCTGGTCAGTTAATATGTCACAAAATGAACAGTTAGTTGCAAGCGTATCGGGTCTACTAGGATCGCCCAATAGCTCCAGCAATGGGAGAAAAAAAAACAAAAAAAAAAAAAAAAACACACAACCATTTTCCTCCACTTTTTGTTATAGAAGACCAGATATTATAATACTGCACAGTTTTATAGAAAAGAAATAAGGAACCTCCTTACATACACCATCCCCACCGAGACCACCCCATAATGTCCTACTATTTAAATAGAGCAGTACCACATGTTAACAAGCGCTTCAGATCAATCACAGTTTTCTATACAAATCTTTTTTATTTTTTAAATAATAAACCATTTCACTCTTACCTGTGTCCCTTCCCCAGACCAGCACTAAGCTCTGCCCTCACAGAGTCACATCACTATATTCGGCGTCACTCCCCTGGACAGCAGTGGAATCAGTGTCCCACCTGTCTCCTTCCTGATTTTGGGAGAAGGAGCTGCTACGTGAAGGCTCTGGTAGATGGGGGGGGGAAGGGGGGGGTGAGGGTTGGAATCCACTTCTTGATTTTCGGTGCGGCGTTCACGCTTCCGCTATCGCGCGTTCATAACGCATGCTAGCGCACAGGGGGCGGAGTTTGGGGCATCGCCATCTGCGTTTCCAAGAAACGCATGCGACGGGTTTTACTCGCAGTGGTTTTCCCGGGAAACGCAATGCCGATCCCCCCGACCCCGCCCACTGTGCTCTATCGTCGCGTTTATGACGGACGCCTAGCGGTACTTGTGACCGCGCCTAAAAACCGCATTGCTACAGCTGAAGGGAGATTTGCCTACTTAAACAGCTGTTAACCCCTTGCATTTACAACATGTTTACCACGATGTTAGCATGTGGTTAACATCGTTAACACTTGTGTTTTGTAAACGGGACTGTGACTGCACCCTCATTGCATGTTTTGTCAATTAACACCATCTGGAGAGGTGATTTGTTGCCTAATTACATTACTGTTTACATTTGTTATGCATTGTTAACACATGTTTTACATAACAGTCACAATGCTTTTGTAACGCAATGTTAACCGTAATGTATTAAGACATCACTTCTCTTCATCTGTTGTATACCTTTCACATGCAATGGAAAACCAGGAGCAAAACCAACATGTGAACGCGCCCTGAGGGCCTCATGCGTTGTCGCATTTGGTTGCTTTTCATTCATTTTAAACGCAGTACCAAAGGCCTCTGCCACACGCGTTCTTTTCATAATCGCCACAAGCCCACAGGGGGTGTTCCTCAGACCGAACGCACATTCGTTTCCGGGTTCACACGTGGCGTTTTGTTGTATTTTAAGCGCAACCAAACGCAATTGGAGGTGGTTCTGCCTGAACGCAATGCATTTCCATACATTTGTCCAACAACCCTGCCCACTTAGGGGCTGCTCACACGTTTCCCTAGCGGCGCGGTCAAACACGCGTTTTTAGTCGCGTTTCATTGCGTTTGAAACACGCATAGGTACACACAGCTGATGAGAGGTGGATGCCTAATTACATTACCGTTTACGTTTATAAACGCAATGTTACGCATGATTTGCGTTTAACAATTGCGTGTACCAATGCGTTTTGTAATTGGAACATGTTAGCAGCGTGTAATTAGGCAAATCACCTATCTCAGCTTTGTGTATGCGTTCAAACGCACATGCTTAAAAATGGACCAAAAATCATGTGTTTCATCCCAATGCTCCATTCACATTTTCCGCTACGCCGCGTTCATAACTCGATGCTAGCGTCACAGGGGGTGGAGTTTTGGGGCGATAGCATATGTATTGAAACCGCTGCCATGTGTTCTTTCCAACACATATATATTGTTCTTTTCTTTGCTTCGCATACTATTTTGTTTTCCAAAAACCGTTCGTGCGTATCTTTCCGACAAGTAGCAGATGTGGCCGAACATCTGGTAATCTATTCTGCACTGTGTTCTGCCTTTGTTTTGTTGTTCACTTAAATGATCCTGTGTTCACTTTTTTTATTCTATTCTTCATTGTTTCTTCCGTGTTTTTTTACATTTAAATGCGCGATCTCGAGCAGGGAATTATTCATGGTCACCTAGCAACCCATCCATTTAAACGTCATTGCACTCTGCTCATGCACTTGCAATGCTTGCGAGTGCAACTGCATTTTTGATGCGTCTCCATAGACTTGATGGGCGGGAAAAAACGCGCGTGAAAACGCAAAAGTAGTAGCATGCTGCGATTTGACGCGTGTCAAAACAAACGCAATCACGCGCGTTCAAACAACGCAAATGAGTGAAAGACCATGGAAACAATGTGAACAAGTGCAATGCAAGTTTGCCGCGTCAAAAACGCTAGTTTGGAAGGGGCCTAATGGCACCGGCGGTCTTCACCAGAGCTCGCCGCAAAGCAGGATGGTCTTGGCTGCGGCGTCACACACCTTCAGTCTTGTTTCGTGTCTGATTTGTGGGCGCTAGGGAGGACCATCTTTGCGTTCGGCCCGAGCCGCACAGCGTTTCCAGAGAAACACAGGCTCGTTCGGGGCCGGGACCTCCCCCTTTGCGCTAGCCGTCGGCCGTTATGACGGACGCCTAGCGGTACGTGTGGACCGCGTCCTGTCTGTGATGTTGGGGGTGAATTATGGGGCTCCTAGCAACCAAGCCATAGCTCAGCTTTCATTTTTAAACAGCTTTTGGGAAGTGAAATCTGAGCTCTGATTGGTTTCCCTCCCCCCTTAGCGAATTAGAACGAAATTTTTTGCTCTCAGAAACTTCGAATATCCTTCCCTCGAAACATTTCCTCACCCCTCCATCTTACCTGCAAAATGGTGTCAGCTATGTCATGAGACACACGGGAAACATGGGGAGATTTATCAGAAGTGTCTGAGTAGAAAACTGTTCTAGTTGCCCATGGAAACCAATCAGAGCTCACTGCTGTTGGAAAAACAAGTTCTACCCTTAGAAACTTCTGATAAATCTCCCCCATGACCGTTGCTGCCTTCTGGTCAGTCTCTGACATAGCAATGTGGAGTGCTGAATTAGTATTGGATAGTGAGATGAGTAATTTGGGTCCCGAGAGAGACGCAACCACATCGAGACAATAGCGCTGTCTACAGTCGGGATCTGTTCCTTCGGGGTTAGATATACTGTTTGGCTTAATATCCACTGTTCATGTTATTAGGCCTCTTGTAATCATGCTTGATTTTAGGGATGAGCCTTACAGGGGGGTAGCGAAATGAGGCGTGTTTTTCTTTTCCCACCTGAAAACATATTTCCCGGAACTGTCATTTATACTAGGGTGGCGGCACACACGTGGCGTTTTTGAACCCGTTTTTGGGGCTGTTTTAAAGCTCGTTAAAAACCGCATATCCGTTTTTGACAGGTTTTAACCAATTTCCCTATTAACCTGGTCAAAAAACGTATGCGTTTTTTAACAGATCAAGCTTAAAACGGCAACAAAAATGGGTTCAAACCCACGTGTCCACACCCTTAGAGGTGTTTCTGCCCAGCAACAAGTCCAGGATTGGTCCAAGATCTACTCCTGATTGGATGAGGCAATTCGGCGGAGAGCAGATGAAATATAACGGCAGAGTCACTGAACCAGCGGTCATCTTTACCGCACAACAGCCTATCTACCCAAAAACTTTTATGGTTGGTTTTTGTATCGTATAATGTATACCGTATTTTCCGGACTATAAGGCGCACATAAATCCAGGATTTCCTTAGAAATCCCAAAGTGCGCCTTATAGTCCCCGTGCGCCCTATGTATGGCTCAGGGCAGTGGACCCTACTTACATAGGTCCCCCGCCGCTACTCCTGGAGACAGCAGCTCTCCAGCGGAACTGCAGACCACTCGGCACGGACAACTCTGCGCGACGTCTGCATTCCCACAGAGATCTGCTGCTCCGGTAGCGGCCCCATGTAAGTATGGTCCGCTTCCATCCTCCCCCTGAACGTACTCCCCTTCCCCTCCTCCCCGCTCACACTCTCCGGTCGCTCCGTCTCCGCTCTGGCCACACTCTGCCACGCCCCCTAACTCCGCCCGCCTTCAGGCCACCCTGCGCCTTTAGTCCTATGCGGCCTTATCTATTGAAATATTGCCATATATAAGGCACATCAGACTGATGCGCCTTATATTTCCGTTGCGCCTAATGGCCCAGGAAAATACGGTATATAACATCAAAGTTCTAATGATCCCTTGATTACGGATCCTAGAATGACCTATAGATCCTGATGCCCCCACTGCTCCTCCATCATCATACAAACCCTAACCCGCTGGCCTCCCTCCAATCCTCAGCTAACACCAATATTTCATTTACCGCTGGACCTTTGACAAACAAACACTAAAGCAGCACTATGTATAGACAGTCACGTCACCATAACACCTCGCCCAATAAGTTAGTAGATGAGATTTTTATTCATTTTTCTTTATTATGTTTTAATGCCAAACAAAGAATCTCAAGAAAACTGATTATAATATATTTATTGCAGTGTCAGGTAGGGGCTTATTGGGCCTGGGTTAGCAAGAATCGTGAAGAGTCACATCTGGGATTCAGGTACAGTCCCAGGAATCAAGGTTTGTCCAGTCCAGGTAGTTTGCAAGTGCCAGTTATCCTCCATCAATGAACTTCCTTGTTTCTTCGGTTTCACAGGTCTTCGCATATGTGGAGTATGGATGAAATATGCAGATATCTTTTAACCTCATCCCAGTGTTGATTCTGAGGAATGTGAAAAAACATCCAACTGTCCACAATTAGGAGGATAAAACAATTCTTCTTTACTCTGAATATGGCACTCGGATGAATTCCTGGATCAATGACCCATGTTCAGCCATTGAGTAGCTCAGTGTGTGTCCATTGTCATGTGTCTTTGTAAGGAACCTGAACATTATCTGAGGTGAATCCATTTATTGTTCTAGAAAGTTTCAACCCTTGTAACAAGGTGACATCTACGGTTCAGCCTTGACAAACGTCCATCGAGGTTGAGCTATCGTCCAGTGTTTTGTCAGTTTTAACACTTAAACCAGCAGAAAGATGATGTTTATGGTAGACTTAGTCATAAATATCTCCGCTCATCCCTTACCTTCTGGAAAGTTGAACAGTCCAAGGACATTGAGGGTTCTCAAGCCTCGAGGATGAAGGAGGGTGAAGGGTTTTCACTCTCGTCCCCTCTGTCAGTGTCAAGATGTGGTGTAGATAACTCTGACACTTTGCAGTCAGAGGCTTTGCTCATATTGGCCCTGGAGCAGATATACCAAAAGAATACCAGTCCACAGCCAGCGTTGTCTTCTTCCCTGCATGATTCTTCAAGAAGTGAAAAACCTAATTATGCAACCATTGACAAGGACAATTTGTCAGGTCCTTAATACATGAGACCCGTTGTATCCTTACCTGAAATCATACATTGTCTTATAAATCAATCACACTAGACTCCATAATCGCCATAACATTCACCTCTGGATCCATGTCCCTGGTGTTCCGCAGATCCCTCTTATTGACACCAACTCAAATTTGTCAATTTTCAGATGACCTAGCTGTCCAATCATTCACTGGTCCTGTTTATGGTTACTGTGAATCAGAAAGTACATACATGTCTTAAATGATGAGTCTACACAGTATATGAATACATAAACAGGGGTTCCCTGTGCTACTTCTCGTGCCCCTGTTACAGTGCTGGTCAGGTATGGGGGATTGGTTAACTGATGATGATGATTGCCTCGTGTCGGGCACTATGGCAGCTCCGGTCTCTCCGTGCTGGGGAGGGCCAGGATGTCACATGTTAGTTTGTGGTGCCAGGGCAACCAGACAGGGACCCTATATACTGTGGTGGGATGGTGCAGACTTCTGGGATGGAGCGATTAAACTGGTACATGTAAGTAACATCTTGTCTGTAGTACATTTCTGTATAAGTTCATATATAAGGCGCACCGTTGCTTTTCTGAGAAAAATTAAAGGATTTTTTTGGTGCGCCTTATGGCCAAAAAATACGGTATATTTTGACCTGTGGTTGTGGCGCCCTTCTCCATGAGGATGAGTGAACTACTGGGAGTTGACATTCTGATGATCCCAGAGAAAGCATTCCTATATCAGTCAACTATTATTCATAGTAGAACTTTATGTACTGATAGATACTGTAAGTCCATTATGTGCTGGATTGGCAGCCTGGTGTTAGTTCAGCTAAATTGATCTGTTAAAGAAAAGAATCAAAGAAGAAAGTAATTTCTTCTTTGGATCAGAGTAATTGTTGTTGACAAAACATCCAAGCCTGATCGAATGACTATTGTTCACCCGATGTAATGAGATGCCTGGGGCCCCCCCTTTTTCGAAAAACCCTGTATAATACGTCGACAATATCTCTTTGTTACTGGAGTCATCATGGTAAGTTATTGAGACTATGGTCAATAAGTCTAGGTAAACAGTACCCAGAATCCCCCTGGTCTAGACCTTGCCCTGGTGGATTGGCAGAAGACCCTTGTTTCTTATATGTCTCAATATGTCGCCACTAGAGGCATAATTCATATAATTCATACCAAAACAACAGTGCTTCTTATAAGAAGATGGGACAGGAAAAAACACTGATGTTAAGTCTAAACACTTTTCAGGACTCCTAAAGAATGAACCATCAGATGGTTCTTTCTGGTGTCTACATGGGGTGGAAATCAGCAAAACAGGTTTCCAGATGCTAGAGGAAAGGATTGTGCTCTAGCTGGTTTGTAGGCTGCAGAGTCCCTGGAACTTGGACCATCTTTCGGGCTTCCATCCGTTATTACTCCTGAAGTTGTCTGAGTTCAGGCTTTGCTCTGATACAACTGTGGAGAGAAATATTAATTTAGTTTCTTCTAACATTTTGTATATAGTCTTGTCTGTAGATATCATGTACTTTCTCTTCCTGGAAAGAACAGAGGTTATAGCTAAAGGAGCTTCCATATCATCCCAATCTAGATGCTGGTCATAATGGATGGTTTGTTTAATGTGTCTTCTTAGCTGTAACGAAGGACCCGCGACATGGTTTAATATAGCCTTATATAAAATATAAATGGAGGGGTGTGTACATGAGGGGCTTATTCTAAAACCTCTCCATGTACATGACACACTACTCATCACCTCTTGAGATCTGAGGTCATAGGAGAGTTGATCACTGATCTTCTCTTTAGTTGCCATTGCTTTAGGAACATCCAACAATAAGGTAATTCCTGAAAACTTCACTTTAATATGTAATGCAATCATGGGGCAACAATTTACTTACTGGTCCTGTCCCCGATCAGCCCCGATGTGCAGTGTCCGACAGGATGAAGTCCTACTCAATTCACTAATGATCGTGCGCTCGATATCCTGCATCTGTCCCTTCCCCGCTACGGGTCCGCCGGAGTTCACCTTCTTCCCTGTGTATGTGGGGTGCATACACCAACTGCACCACAATTGTTGGCTGCTTTCAAGGTAGCAAAAGGAGGTGCAACACCCCTCCCAACGTGTAGGCAAGGAGTAGTTGCGAATAGGGGCCCTCTCTCTGCCCAATATCCCGCCTGCTCTCACCAGAGGATTAGATGCAGGGAGACCTTAGGTAACTGTATCTGGACCTGTGCCGAAAGGCAATAGTTTAAATGTGTGTAAGATGTTATCCATGAGTTGGCTGTATTGTCCACTGAGTGTGATTGTAGAGGTGCTACCACCTGACCAGGGGAGTAAGAACCCCTGTGCAGGGGAAGCACATTCTTCAAAGTCTGTCGGGGGCGTCCAGAGTGAACAGAGAGAGACAGTGGGGCACATTTCCGTACCCCTCCTGACGGAGTTTTTTTTTTTTTTATGCCGAAGGGGCTTGTCCTCTTATAATGCACTGTGCCTGCAAGGCACTAAATCGTGCACCCGATATCCTCATGAGCAGTTTCCCCACACGCTGAGGGCCGACGGTTGTCAGTCTCCTGCTTTCTTGGGTTGTGTCGGTTTCTGTGGCAGTGTAAGTGCATTGGATGCGCACCAATTGAATGTCCATCCTGCGCTAGTCTGAATCAGTCGATCGTCTGACGCCCCCCCCCCCCCAGATTGTCGGTCGCATGTAAGCCAGTGGAGTGTGCACCAAAATAAGCGTGTCGGCCGGTGCGGACAATCCCCTGCTCAATACGTGTCCCACAGTGCAAGTCCGAAAACATCAGGAAGCTCGACAAAATGCGATCGCGAACCTTAGTCAACTAAGCCCGAGTGTGTCCACAACCTTCGGTGCGGTCACATAACCAATCCCCAGGAACGGAGTCAGGAGACTGCAGCTTCAGCGTCCACAGTTTTGGATACGCTCCATCTCAATTCTTCTCCCAGCCTGCATCCGTTACCGGTCTGCGCACTATTCCTTGGACCATCTCCACCCACTCCCACGGAGCCATCCAGTACCAAATCCGAATCTGCTTTTGACCATTCTGGCCCTTGCCTGTACCCCTGTTGTTCAATAAGAACAATGAGTTACACTAAGGGGTTGCCCCCAGAGAACCAGTTACTCTTCAGCTTCAGCCTCTCCCTTCCTATGTCTTGCACACACCACCTGCTGAGACCTGCCAGGCTGTAGGACAACCCTCCGGTCCCCCCCATACCAAGCACCGTGACACTAGCACAACCCCAGCCCTCCGGTATTCTGGACCCGGCTGCCTCCAGCCCTAGAAAAGGCTAGGCCCCGGTGGGGAATGTTGCAAGTGGCAGTGTTTTTTCCATTTCCCACCTTGGAAAAGCCCCCGATATGCATCGTCTCTTTATACACTCACCACCGGCCACTTTATTAGGTACACCATGCTAGTAACGGGTTGGACCCCCTTTTGCCTTCAGCCTGCTCAATTTCTTCTGGCATGATTTCAACAAGGTGCTGGAAGGCATATTCCTCATAGTTTTGGTCCATTTGACAGGATGGCATCCATGATGCCAACTCCCTTCCACCACATCCAAAGATGCTCTATTGAATTGATATCTGGTGACTGTGGAGGCCCTTTTTGAGTACAATTAACTCATTGTTTCAAGAAACCGTCTGAGATATTCCAGCTTTATGACATGTGCCTTTTTGATCCTGCTGAAAGTGCCATCCAAGTTGGGTCTTGTGGTCATAAAGGGATGGCCATGGTCAGGCAACAATACTCAGTAGGGCTGTGGCGCTGCAACGATGCTCACTTTTGGTACCAAGTGGCCCAAAGAGTGCAAAGAAAATAATTCCCCACACCATGACCCCACCACACCAGCCTGAACCGTTGATACAAGGCAGGATGGATCCATGCTTTCATGTTTTTACGCCAAATTCTGACCCTAACAACCCCATGTCACAGCAGAAATCGGACCTCATCAGACCGTGCAACGTTTTTCCCATCTTCTACTTCCAATTTCGATTAGCTTGGCAAATTGTAGCCTCAGTTTCCTGTTCTTAGCTGAAGGGTAGTGGAACCCCCGTGTGTTCTCTGCTGCTGTAGTCAGCCATCTCCTCAAAGTCGACGTACTGTGCGTTCAGAGATGCTCTTCTGCCTACCTTGTTTGTAACGGGTGGCGATTTGAGTCACTGTTGCCTTTCTATCAGCTCGAACCAGTCTGGCCCATTCTCCTCTGAACCTCTGGCATCAAACAAGCATTGTGTCGCGCCCACAGAACTGCCGCCACTGGATGTTTTTCTTTTCGGACCATTCTCTGTAACCCTAGAGATGGTTGTGCGTGAAATCCCAGTATATCATCAGTTTCTGAAATCTCAGACCAGCCCTTTGGCACCAACCAACATGCCACGTTCAACAACATTCACTGAGTTGCCGCCATGTCATTGGCCTTGATTAGAAATTAAGTGTTAAACGAGCATTTGGACAGGTGTACCTAATAAGTGCCGGTGGGGTGCGTCACACGTCCGGTTTAACTCATTCGTTTAAAAACAGCTTGCAATAGCTGGAGAGTGATTTGTTTATTAACCCCTTAAGGACGCAGCCATTTTGTATGCTTAGGCTCAGCCCGATTTTTTGGATTCTGAACCTGCGTCTCTTTATATGGTTAGGGTGGCACGTTTGAACTCACTGTTACTTATCAAACGATTCTGAATTTTTTTTTCCCCCATGTTGTACTTCATTTTAGTGGTAATTTTTGGCTGATAAGTTTTTGCGTTTACTTACAAAAAAAAAATCAAATATGATAAATGTTTTGAAAAATTTGCCTTTTCCCGAAATCAAAATCATTGCGTTTTCAGGCAGATAGATTTACCCAACCTAATAAGTGCTGAATAACATTTCCCATTTGTCTACTTTCATTTTCATAATTTCGAAGGGCTGGGAGAAGTTTATTTTGATGTCACACGGCTGACAAATAGAAGTCGCTTTCCCGGAGTTTCAGAGTGACCGATTTTTGGGGATAAATACCGTGTTTGACGAATTGTACAGATGTGAGCAGCAAAAACCCCCTATATAACCAACCCCGGGGCAAGCTCACCCCTCAAGCACAGAACCCGCGTTTACAAGAGGTGTTTAACCCCTGGAGATCTGCATATAATTGAATCAAATGGAGGGGAAATTTAGAATGGTCAATTGTTTCCCTTATACGTTCATTTAGCCTAAAATTTACACATTTTCCAAAATATAAAAAGAGAAAACCCACCCTACAATTTGTTCTAGAATTTCTCCTAGTACCAGACCCCCCACAAATGTGGCCATTACTGTGTTAGGGGGCCACAGTCGAGGTGCAGAAGGGAAGGAGCACCCTGCAGCTGCCAGGATTTTAGTTTCCTCCTCATTGGCCCCTTTTTGAGGCTAGAAAATTTTTTGCTTTTTCGTTATTTGGGCCTGTGATGCCATTTTTTGCGCGATGAGATGCTTTTTCCATTGTTTTACCATTTTTGGGGTTTAGTAATCACCTATTGTTCAAAATTTAGGAACTTTTTTTGAGGCAGGAGTAGAAAAGCATCAATTCTGTACTGGATTTTTTACTACCTTTTTTTTTTTTTTTGGTGGTCACCGTAATCCTAATAATCATGTTATCTTTATTCTATGGGTCGTACGATACGGGGACCAGACATTAATATATTTTCTTACGTTTTACTAAATTTGTGCAAACAAACCCTAATGTGGGAAAAATCTATCAATTGTATGTTTGCCGTTTTCCAATTGGCTAACATTTTTACTTACTTTTTGGCTACGGAGCTGGTTGATGGCTTTGTTTTTTGCGGGACATTTGTCTTTGCACCAGTATATGTCGGAGTACCCATGGTTTTTTGATCACATTTTATAGCATTTTTTGTGGGATGAAATAGCTAAAAATCATATTTTTGAAGTTTTAGCATTTTTTTTTTACGGCGTTTATCGGTGGGTTCAATAATGATTTTACTTGTACACGCGGTCCCCTACTTAAGGACACCCGACTTACTCGCACCCATATTTACAGACAGACCCCTCTGCCCACTGTGACTCGGCTGCAGCTCTCTGGAGGTATGCTACGGGTTGTTATGGACGCGGTGATATAATATATGTGGGTTTTGTTATTAATTTAGAGACTTTTTTGGGGTTATATTGTCCTCTTTTATTGTTATGGGCTTATGGGCATTTTTATTGATTTATTACTTTTATTTTTTATTGAATAACAGTTTTTTTTAACTTTTTCAACACTTTTTCCACAATGGACAATGACCAAGCAATCCTCTGATTGCTTGGTTTTCATGATAATTCTGCAATAATCATGTATTGCAGAGTAGTATCAGTGTCAGCCTATGGCATTGCTAGGGCTGGCACTATGCCATTAAGATGACCGTCACAGCAGCCATCTTACTGGCAGTGCCTGCAGGTAAACTCTGGGGTCCAGATCGGACCCTAGAGTTACTTAGCACGACAGCGCCCCGAAAACGGTTCGGGGGGGCCATCGGGGTGGGGGAAAGAACCCCAGAGACATGTTGGTAGATGCCGCGGGTCCGTGCTGACCGCGGCATTTAACGGGTTACACACCCGCTATCGGAGCCGACTCCGACGCTGGTTTTACACTGGGGTGCCGGCTTGAATTATTACAGCCTGCACCCCGTGTTTCCCCATTCCGGTTCGTCTCTGATCAAGCCGAGCCGGCCTAATCAGCCGTGGCGGATATATCCGCCACTGGCCTAAGTCACTGCGCTCCGTGGCGGAATATCCGCCACGTAGCGTGAAGGGTTACACAAGCTGCAACACCTGTGGTTTACAAAACGCAACTGTTTAACTCATGCGTTAAACCGCTATGTTAACGCATGTGTTTTGTAACCACCAGTGTAAGCGGTGTTTAATTAGTTCAAAATCACTCTTCAGCTATTCCAATTCGTTTTTGTTTTTAACGTAAGGCGTTAAACGCGACTGTGACGGCACCCTGAGTGCGCGTTCACACGTTGGCTTTCGTGCGCGTTCATTAACGCGACGCTAGCGCACAGGGGGCGAGTTTGGGCGATCGCATATGCGTTTCCGGGAAACGCCTGCGATTGATAACCCATCGCAAATTTCGTTTCTTCTCTGGAACGCATATGCGATCGCCCCCAAACTCCGCCCCCTGGGCGCTGCGTCGGCTTTATAACGCGACGAACGCGCAACGTGGAACGCGCCCTGATTGTATAGTGTAGTTTGAAGCACAGGCTTTTTGGATTTTATTGCACCACACTAGTGATGGGAATTACAGCGCTCTTTAGTGATCTGGCTCATTGGCTCTGCTCACTTAGAAGAGCCGCCATTCTGGTCCTGACTGCTCTCTATTAATATAAATAGGGGAGCTGCAGCGTCACTCACCCCATGCCACTACTACTGCTCATGTAGTTCACGAAAGAGCTGTCTCAATTCGCAACGACCCACATCTCCCTCTCTACAACAGCTTTAACTCCGTTCGCAAAGTTATCGGCTGTGACTGACAGATCTCTCTCGCCTCCATGTCTAGTGTTGAATCACAAAGTGGGCAACAGTCACCTTCCGCTAGCATTGTTGTTCATAACACTCGTTGCGCAACGGGGCGGGCTTCAGCCCGACGCGCGTATGCAATTTCCGAGGAACGCATGCGATCGTATCAAGGTCCTGGTGTCCTTGTATCCACGTCTAATTTAGGGTATGTGAGGAATCAGTAAGGAAGCTGGGAACTGGGTTTAGCCACGGACCCACTGTCCATTGTGATAAAAGGGGCAAATAAAAAATTTTTTTTTTTAATTCTGCTCCCAAAAAAGAAAGATGTATGATAATGCGATCACATAAAATTATAGGCAACCTCATATGGACACCATACTCATACAAAAAAAACAAACAGCCCTCAATCGGTGACAAACTAAAATAAAAAGTTTGACTGTTAAAAATAAAAAGGCTGCGGTCCTCTATCGCACATGTGTCAATTTATAGCAATACAGCTGTGCACGGAGCCCGCTGTATACATGAGGTCCACGCTGTAGGGCGCGTTCACTTGCGTTTTGGTCTCGTCTTCATTTGCGTTTTGAAACGCATATACAAAAGCGGATGAGAGGTGATTTGCCTAAGTACATTAACCGTTAACTTTTGTAAATGCAATGTTAATGCATACGTTAACAAAACGCCTTGCTTTACCACGTTTGTAACTAAAGTTAACCTGTGAATAATTAGGCAAAATCACCCTCCTCAGCTGTTGTAGATGCATTTCAAACGCAATTAAACGCAGGTCAAAACGCAACGTTTTAACTGCCCTAGGGGCGCCTGTCCACGTGGCGTTTTAGTCCACGTTTTGAAACGCATCCAAACGCAATTGGGAGGCGGTCTGCCCTTAAACACCTGCGTTTTGGGCAAAACCCCACTCCGGGCCCGCGTTCACACGTTGCTTTTGATTGCGTTTGATACGGCCTATACAACACTGAGAGAGTGATGTTGCCTACTTACATCACTGGTTAACGTTTCCGTTTACAAACGCATCGTAAACGCGATGGTAACGCTGTGTTAACAAAGCGTTTACAAACGTAAAGGTAAATTAATAGGCAATACCTCAGTCAGCTGTTGTATATTCCGTTCAACGCATGAAAACCACCAAAACGCAACTGTGTTGGAACGGCGCCCTCCCACTATCGTTTTGATGCGTTAAAAACGTGCTAAAACGCCACGTGGAAAGGTTCCCTGCGCCCTCTGTAATAGGGGGTGGGCAGTGGTGCGCCATCGCTCAGGTGAGGTAACTATAGGTTTACCTGAGGCATTGATAAAATAGAAACTGTAAATGGAAAACCCCTTTAAGCGTGAGGCCTATTAATGTATACAGCAAATCAAAACATATAAACTTTTCCGGGACCCCAGCGACAAATGGCTTCCAAGTGTGAACTAGCCTCTTTCATACAGCGGCAATGTTTCCATATACGATTCTTGTGGCGTGTGCCTTTTTCTTCCTTCTTTCTGCTTCTTTTATAACGGTTGATTCATTCAAAAATATTGTATGTAAAATTATTTGTAACAGCCAACAAATATCTGGATACAAGGAAGCAGCAGCAGTAGGTATCCCCCCTGGTCGGTCTGCCGGCGCTCACACAGCCGCGCACTGTAACACCACAGTCGTAGCCCCACTTCACATCGCGCTCCTTTTTTTGGTGTTCTCCCCCCGTGCCCTGTGATTGGTTCCCAGCGCGCGCCGGCCCCTGCCTCCCCCATCGCGGAGCTTCCTGGCTTGGCTCGCTTCTTCTGCCAACTGTTTCCCTTTCGTGACGTATCGCGGCGTCCTCCCCTCTGCCCCCGGAAGGGGCGGTCCGGGGCTGTGCGCGCGCGCTTCTGAGGGGATAGTGGGAACAATAACGCCGAGTCGGCGCCTAGGGTATCGTCATGCGATGAAAACGCAGGTGAGACTGGTGCTCCGGGCATCGTTGTAAGCATAGTAGGGGTGTGTGACCGGTCGGCCCGGGGTACTCTACGTGTTCTGCTGGTGTTTATCATGGTGCATACCCCTTTTTACCCTCCTCAGTGACCCTCCAGGCTGTGGACCCCCAACCCCCATGCCGATCAGTTGCACAGGACTTTTTGCCTGCAGTGCCCCCAGTGACACTTTACTGTGCGGTGCCGCACCCCAGCGCCCCTTGGGTCTCCATTCAACACAGCAATTGTTAAATGCTAACTTTATTTCGCTCAAATATCTTGAATCTTCTCCCTTGGTTCTTGGAGCGGGTTGCAGCGTATATGACCCTAATGTTGTGTATAGGTGGCCACATTCCTCTGTGTTTATCCACCGGATTCATCCTGTGCGAGGGTGTCGGGTATTTATCAGTTTCTCGTTAAAACTGCAGACTTAGAAATCACCAATTGGGGAAAAAATAAGCCCTACTATCACCCGATTCTGGATGAAATTAGTTTTTGCTGCAGAACCACTAGACAAATCCAATTATCCCGATTTCCTGCTGCTGCTTGTATTCCATCAGACATGGGGAACCTGCCCTAAGGGCCTCAGTCAGTAGTTTACCCCAAATCAACATGAGCCTGAGAGAAATTAGCAAATTTTTCATGTTTCACTCCGGTTTGGCTTTCAGTAAACACCGATCGGGATACTTTGGCTCATTAACAAAGTTTGGACCGGTAACTATGTTACATAGCTTGAAGGGTCACACATTGTGTACATAGCGGAGACCCTCATGATGTAGAGCATCTATATTTTTAAATCCCACATAGTTATATGTGAAGAAAAAAAGGGTGGTGTAGGACCTGCAATGTCGGCTACAATGTCTATGGCAGGTCCATAAAAACACCGTCATGTGCATGGTCATTGGAAGTGATGGTCTTTCATTCAGACTGAAAACTGTTCTAGTTGCTTCATGGCAATCATCAGAACTCCGTTTTCAGTTTTTTAAACTGCGTCGTGGGGAAATGAAACATGCGCTCATTTTCAGTGACAGAGATTAAAATTATATTTCCATGCTGGCTATTGACATAGCAGAGATTGCCTGGAATGTGAAGAATTTTAACCCCTTCACTCTATCAAGGTGTATGGAGAGGGCTCACTGGCTGAATGGCTCTGAGGATTCGTTACATGAGCCAGTGGCTCATTGTAATGATCATGTGCAAAATGCCATATATTGCAATACAAAGTATTGCGTATATGGTAGGAACAACCTGACACCTAGGGTTATGTACCATAGAGGGTCTAAGAAATATGGGAAAAAAAGTTTAAAATGTAAAAAATTTATAAAATATTAAGTTACAACATCGGCCCCCTTTCCCTAAACTGATAATAAAATGTAATAACAGTAAAAATCAACAAACACATTAGGTTATCGCCGCATCCCAAAAATGCAACCGATCTATCAAATATAACAGGCGTTACGGCCGGTGACCCCGGAACGGCAAATGGGCGCCGAAAGCTGTCGGATGCGGACTTTTACACCTTTTTACGTGACATAAAAGATATAATAAAAATTATAAATGTCGCACAGTTCTCATCATCGTAGCAATAAAAACGTCGGGCTCATCTTTGCGCAAAAAATGAGACTCCCTCAGCTCCGTACTTCAAAGTATGAAAAGATTAATATCAGAAGATGGCAAAGATTTGTATAAATTTGGTATCACCGTGATCGCGTACCGAACCAAAGAATAAAGCTGAGGTAGTTATTTTGAGCGAGAGTGAAATTGTAAAAACGAGCCCAAGAACGGACGCACATTAATTTATTTGTTTTCCACATTTGAATTTTTTTTTTCCGTCTCCCACTACATGGCAGTGATAATACATAAACATCACAGGAAAGTAAATTTGTTACGCACAAAATAAGCCCTCACTCAGCTCTGTACATGGAAAATAGAAAAAGTTAGGATTTTGAAGATTGACATCGAGAAATGAGTGAAAATACCCTGCGTCCTTAGGGGTTAAAGGGGTTGTCACTTACTCTCATGGTTTGTTGAATGGTGTGTAAAGTTGGGGGCAGGATATTAGTACTTTAACATACACATGTATAATAGTTTCTGCTCTGCTTTCTTGATATGTAAGTGGAAGCCTCCTGTCCTTTACCCACTCAGACCAGAGATTCTGTCCTTACCTCATCAGCCAGTAGTTGTAGATTTGTACCGTGTTATCCATAAAAGCAGGATAATAGTGAAGAAATCAGCCGATAGGAGTCTATCTACCACAGTCCTACACCACGGGCATACCATGTAGCTGGCTAGGAGGAGGGCTCCCCCTCCTCTCCATACAGTATTCCTGCAGCCGGACCGTATTTCCGGAAAAAAGATAGGACTTCTCCATCTTTTTTTGCTGTGACTCTACGCGTGTGTACGTGCACACACTGGCGCATGCTTAGCTGCCCCGCCATACTAGTAGCAATAGGCCACGATATAACTGCTTAATAAATAGAATCTTTATTTAGCACCATCATTCCTCACACTTAACAGACCACGGGGTACATAAACTAATAAACAGATAAAAAAATAGGTAGAAATACTTACCAACCCATCTCTCCAAGAACTTACCAGATCTTGAAGGTGAGCGTGAGACAGAGGTGTGTGGTCTTAGAATGGTCCAGCCTTTAATGGGATAAAATAATGACTTAATAAATAGATATGCTGGTATGAACAAGTCACCGTTGATATTGATATTACAGAAACCAGGGTGCGAAGACGCTTGCATAATGTTACAAGTGATGAGGGATTCTTAGATGGGAGGAGAGAGTGAACGTACATGCAGTTGGGGAATGTGATGAAACGGTGGGTTTTTTGGCATTTTGAAACTTTGTTAGTCTGATATTCGAAGTCGTATATTCGGGAATAGGCGCATCTATGGAGAAGTCCTAAAGACTTGAATGGGATGTATGAATAAAGGAAGAAAGTCATATTGGATCAATTGAATAGCACAGGCTGCGTGATATACTAAGATGAGGTGCAGTCAGAGCATTTGTGTAAGTGTTGGGGTTGATGGACCATTTTCTGTCTGCGTGTTAAATACATAGTAGAAGAGAGACTTTAGGGCAGTGGATGGCGTAACCTATGGCACCTGGTGCCAGAGGCGGCATCGGAGCCCTTCTGTGGGCACTCAGGCCATCACCAGAGATACTCCCGGTATCTCCTGCAGTCCCAGAGCCCAGACTTGCTGTGCACAGAGCTATTTTAAATGACAGCTCTACTGGGACTATTTTCTCTTTCGCTTTATTGGTTCCTCAGGTGCTGGTATCAATGAAAACTGTGGACAGAGAAGGAAAGTATAAATCACAAATTCATTTCTGTGATGGCACTTTGGCGATAAATAGTCGGGTCTTTGTTGTAGTTTGGGCACTCGGTCTCTAAAGGTTCGCCATCACTGAGTTTAGGGAATAGAACCATTAGTAGGGAGTTACCAGTAGTCAAGACAGAGTGAATCAGAGCGGACAATAGGGGGTTTTTAACCATTCCAGGGTCAGATTTGGAAATGGCATTTAAGATGCTTGTGGGTAGGTGTGTGCAGAACAATTATATGCAAGGCGGAAAATCAAGGTCGGATTCCCACACAACCTGCTGCCTCATGAAAACCCATCGGCCATGTGTATGAGCCCATAGCAGGCTTGTGTGTGCAAAAGCTTATGGGACATCACCTGATTTGTTAGTTTGTGCAAAGACAGAAGTTCAGTTTGAGAGAGATTAAAACTTCAGGTAGAGAAGGACAATGATGTTGGAGACGGTTGATGATGATGTTACTGCAGAAGATAACAGTTGGGTGTCATCGGCATAAAGATGATACTGGAAACCAAATCTGCTGATAGTTTGTCCATGGGGGGCAGTATAGGGAGAAAGAGACCCAGGACTGAGTCCCGAACAAGGACGCCCGACACAGAGAAGTGAAGAAGAGACACTTAAGTCGGTCAGAGATATGGAAGAAAACTAAGAGCATGCAGTGTCCTTCAGGGCCATGTGGAGTGAAGATCCTGAAGAGGAGCTGGTGGTCACAGTAGGAGACAATTGCGGAGTTGTAGTTAGAGCAGTATTAGTCGAGTTCATATTTATGAAACCAGATTGTCAGTGACACACACAAGGAAGGTGAGGGAGGATAGAGCGGAGTGACCTGGAACGTACGTCAAGGCTAGAGGAGAATACCAACCGTTCTTCCCTGCCTAGTCTGAAGGAGTGCAAGAATTGCAGGCCATAATAGGACAGAGCAGCAGAAGACAGTGTCCTCTTGCAGGATACATGTTTCTGTGATGGCCAGCAGGTCCAAATATTTGGTAATAGGTTGTGAACTGATGAAGGGTTATTGCACACGGAGGCTGCAAGAGGGCAGGGGCTGCAGCGGGCGTATATACAAGTAGTGGGAGAGGAGAAGATGTTACACCAGGGTTAGGACAGATGTCCCTTGCAGGAGGAGAAAAAACAAGCAGAAGATGGGTCAGAGTTCTATAAGTGGTTAGAAGAGTGGTATAAGAATGTTTTATACTTTATGTAACCATACTAACCTATTGGTCCTAAATGGTTGGTGATTTTCATAAAAATCCATTTCATTTCTCTACAGTGAGGACCTTGAAGACCTGCATTATCCAGACACAGATTCTGATGTTTCAGAACACAGAGAGAACAGAGGCAGGGTAAAGTGGACCCCTGGGGAGGTAAGGCATTGCTTTTTATGTTGGGCTTGTGAATACCTGAGGCTAATTTATATGTTAGGTAGCTGTTTGCTGAACATTAGTTTGCCGGATAGTTTGTCTTCCAAACAAATTGCCCTCCCCACATGCATGCTCAGCCCATAAACACACAAGTTGTTGTGGTCCCTTTGAACCAATGTTCAATGAGTTCTGTTAATGGTCATCCATTTTATATTTTGGTGTAAGACATGGCTTAATGAAGTGCCGTGTGCAAAAAGTGGGTCAACTGACCAGAGTATGGTCCATGGATTACATGGATGATTATAGGCATCCTCCCAACACCAGCACCAGTTCTCATGTTGGGACCCTTTTACAAATGTCTTCAAATAAAACATGTATTGACATACTGGTAAGGCTGCGTTCAGACCTTGTTGGAAGATTCCCTGGTGTACACACTAAATATCCAAAAAGCGAGGTAGGACTATAACCATCAGTGTTTTTAATACTTGGGTCTTCACTCCTTTAGGATGAGACGCTGAGAGCTTTGGTGAAAAAGTATGGACAAGCTCAATGGAAACTCATTGCTCGCCACATGCCCGTGAGTAGTTTGTAACAGCAACTTAACCATTTTCTTAAGTATAATGATTGCTTAAAGAAGTTGTAGCCCTTAGAATAGAATGTATTATGGGTTTTGCTTGTCTTTATGTAGAAAAGGACAGAACAACAATGTCGGCACAGATGGCTCCGCGTTCTTAATCCCAAGCACATCAAAGGACCTTGGACTAAAGAGGAGGATGCGAAGGTAAGACTTTTAATTAAATGTCTACATACTTTTTATTTTTTTTATAAATGCTATTTACCGTAAATGTGTAACCTACCTGTGCCTGCAGGTTATTGAGATGGTGAGGAAGAATGGGGCCAAGAACTGGACTCTCATAGCAAAGCAGCTGAAGGGAAGGTTGGGGAAGCAGTGCAGAGAGCGCTGGCATAACCACCTAAATCCAGAGGTGAAGAAGACCTCATGGACTGAAGAGGAAGATCGAATTATCTGTCAGGCCCACAAGCATCTAGGGAATCGCTGGGCGGAAATAGCAAAGCTGCTGCCTGGGCGGTATGTCTGATTTTCAATGCAAGTCAGTTCATTGTATTGGTACATGGCTCAACAGCAGTACATGGTGTATTTTTTTTTTTTTTTTTGATGAATTAGTCTGTATTACCGTCTGTTATAGTATATTTGGGTTTACAGAATGACCTCATTGCCTTGGTGGTTCCTGCTTAGTAACACCCTGTCGTATTTTGGTCAGCACTTCACAGCAGACAGGGCTAGTTACTGAAGTAGTAATGAAATATAAAATGTGACCTTTAAAATAGAGCTAGCACTAGTGAAATTGCACACACAAACATAAAAATTGGTTGCAGAGGTCTAACCATACAGTAAGACCACTTGCACAAGGACAAATTATTCCGCTGTGTTCTACCCCTATTGTACCGTTTGAGCATGGGTAGCCCACGGCCACGTTCACTTTAATGTGACTAGCAGCCATGTGACTAGCCGTATTGCCCAGTTTACCGTACTGTCGACTGGAAAAAGATTAGAGCATGCGCTATCACTTACTGTACCTATGGACAGGGGAGGGGTGGACAGCGCTAACCTTTCCAGCCGAAAGCAAGGTACACCTGTGTCCAGGCCCGGCCATAGTGTACTTTCATGTAGAAGAAGCCTTAGTCACAGAGTTCATGCATAACGCTGTAGTGGGAGATTAATCAGAAGTTTCTCTGATTGCCAATGGAAACCAATTAGAGCTCAGCTTTCATTTTATAAACGGCTGTGGAGAAATGAAAGCCGTGCTCTGATTGCTTATAGAAAGATTTGGGATCTAGGCACAGTATGAAAACCCTATCTAGGGCTAAACACATGCAAAACAGCCTGTATAATAAAGAAGCATGTGTCACGTAGCCAAAAATTTTATTAAGGTTACCAACATAAACATGGAACAAAACATCCAAAGAGCAAAAAATAAAAACATTTAAAAAGGATGCAAGAAATTGCACCCATAGGTGAGAAATCACCTGGAGCCTGACACCTGGTGTTGTCAGGTCCTCCAGACCTGAGCCACCCACAATGGCATCCCACAAACACACTGGCTGGAATGAATGAATACAAGGTGGCTGGGTGTGTGTATGTATAAACTGCAGTGGAGTGACCACAAGCAGAGAGCTCAGCAAGGAGTGATGGAAATCTGTGCACGGATAGTGCAAAGGTGTCCTGCTGTGTCGTGAAATAAAAAGGTTGCCCACAAATCACATGCCACCCAAAATAAGCCAATACCTGAATGTTACCAGAGAATGTGGGATGAGGGTGAAGGCTCAGGAGAGGTCGCCTGATTGCTTGACATCAGTAACAAGAACAGTTCTGTTCCAAGAGACTTATGATAAATCTCCAGCTTATATGTGCTACGCCTTGGTGGGGGTGAGCTGTGCTCGTTATGGATGTCACGGATGACCTATAGTGCCATCCCTCTCCACAGTCTGTGAAGCACACTCAGATTGACCCTGGACAAGGGGTGAAGTCCAGATACACATGGTGATCACCACTGTGTTTCTACGATCCACTCTACAGTCCCACCACCTCCCATGGGTACCAAGGACCCTTATTGGAGAACCCCCTCCCCAACCAGTGCATTGAGTGATTTCATGCGACCCAACTACATACCAGACAAATGTACACGTCGTGGCATCGGAAATGGGAGCTACTTTTTACACCCCTGTCAAGATGTGGTGTATCTGGGAATTACGACACCTATTTATTACAGAATAGCAAGCTACTGTCTTCCATACATGTGCACCATACAGCCACAGTGTTGTACCTCTAAAAATCTGTTTAGCCACAGGGGAATTGGACTGCAGCATAGAAATCTGTGCAGTCTCCAGTGGCCTATGATCCAATGTGTATATGGAGGGCTTACACTCTATTAAAGGAAACCTACCATGAGCAGTCTACTATCAGAAGTAAATCTGATGGTAATTTCTGCTGCCTCTGCCCTTAATTTAATAATCCTGGAGCCTAACTTGTTAAAAAAACAAACTTTATTTTAGTAATATGTAAATTACCCGCAGAGGCTACGGGCGTGTGCTAGCCTGGTTGAACACTGGGAGCTAAGGCTACTCCACACCCCAGGAGCCTCTGCAATTAACTGTATTTTAGTAATATGTAAATTTTTTAACAAGTTAGGTTGAAGGATTATTAAATTACAGATTAGGGAAGAGGCAGGGAGGAGGAATCTACCATCACATCTACTTCTGATAGTAGATTATTCATGGTAAGTTTCCTTTAATGCAGATAGAGGCTTATCTATCTCTATACTCAGCCACTAGTGTATATATGTCACGTAGTGTTCAGCATGCAAAAATGTCTTGGACATAGTGAAATTGCACACACACAAAAATATATAAAAATTGGTTGCAGAGGGTTAACCATGCAAAATCACAAGTACTCTTTTTTTTTCTTTTTTTGTTTTAACTTGTTTCCCAACAAAGGTACAGTTTTATATTCTATAACGAGTGCCTCTAACACAGTCCGTGAAACTACCTGAGAAGTCTGATCATTCATGGACACTCATTAAAATGTACTTCTTGTACAACTCTTGGTTCAAGGTCACGTTTCTGTTATTTCAGAACCAGTAGAGAAACTTGCAGAACATATGTAGATCTTCTTGCTATTCCTCATCTCTGTGTGGTCTCCACTGGGTTTGGTTCACCATAACTGATGCAGAACTGTTGTATCTTAGTTATTTAGCCATTTGTAAGGTAACTACAGCCCAACTGCAGTGTCTCCAGGGAGTCCGAGGCTGTCAGAGATGGTTCTCTTGTATTGCTTGTGGCTCAGGCCATATTATAGAATTAATGTGAACCAGTGAGATGGGGGTATGCACACATATAGTATAGCCACAGATCACAGCTTTTCTCTAATGGTTCCTTGTAGAATTTTGTATAGAATGTTTGAGCTCCTGCCTGTAGGGTCTCGTAAAGCATTTTCATCTGGGATGTTTCCACATCCAGTGCATCTTTAGCTTTGGGAATCTAATGGATTTCTATGTTTCACCCATAGAACTGACAATGCAATCAAAAATCATTGGAATTCAACCCTCAAGAGAAAAGTAGAGACCGAAGGCTACCTGAATGGGATGAATAGCGGTCTAGAGGAGGAGGAGGAGGAATTTGAAGACCCCACGTATCAAGCTGCTGTGGAAGAGGTACTGATCCGAGAAAATGAGTGACATCTTATTTCTAGTAGAGGAATCCGCTGACTGTTTCCTAATCCATTTGCAGAAAGAGGAGGTCTTTGATACCGAAGTGAAAGAGGAGGTCTTGGATCCTGAAGTGAAAGAGGAGACTGTAGAGAATGGCCTCAACTCTGACATAATGGAAGTGCAAATAGTTGAGGTTGAGTCTGAGCAGCTGAGTGACGCAGAGGACGAGGAGAATGCAGGATCCAGCACATTGTCCGTCGTGGCTTCTGTGAGCTCCGCTCCTAAGAAGTGGAAGGTGGAGCACGTCAAATACCTGGTGCCGGGCGGTGACACGATAGAGTCGGTAAGGAAATATACAGGCAGTCCCCGGGTTACATACAAGATAGGGTCTGTAGGTTTGTTCTTAAGTTGAATTTGTATGTAAGTCAGAACTGTATATTTTATCATTGTAATCTCAGCCAGAACTTTTTTGGTTTCTGTGACAATTGGATTTTATAATGTTGGGTTGTCATAAGAAACCAGGATTAACAAATAATCTTCATTACAGACACCTGTGATAACTGTTACAGCTGATCATTGTAGCCTAAGGCCAAAGTACAATAAATTACCAATATCCAGTGGTCCGTTTGTAACTAGGGGTCGTCTGTAAGTCGAGTGTTCTTAAGTAGGGGACCGCCTGTACTTGTAAAATGAAACTATTCTATACCTATTGATAATTTTGGGAATCCTTTCGGAATATAAATTGTCCCAAGATGATATTCTCTTTTCTGATCTGGTTATGATTTATGGTATATCTGCTAATTCCACTAATCTCACACCCTCTGATTAGGTTGATAAAGAATTAACCCTTTGAATGTTTTTTTTCACCAGTATTGTCTTGACAACGGTATATATATATTTTTTTTTTTTGTCTTCCAGGACGTTGAAGGTTGGTGCAACATCACAAATTTTGATTTGGCCAATAAATCTGTGTTTACAGTTGTTGGCAACCCCAACTCTACTTCGTCAAAACCAATGTTGCCGAATATCATCTAGATGGACACACCTTTTATGACCTGAGTAAGGGGAGCAAGGGGGAGTGAATTCCTATATCTCCACATACTGGATTTGGGACGTTGACGTCCTTTCGTAACACCTTGCTGCTATAGCCAGTCTTCAGATTCCTCACACGGACCTATTTTCAGAATCTGCTCCGTTTTCACTAGAAGTGGTTATAACTTTGGATTACTTTACACAATCAGGTTGAGGAAGATGTAATCAGGAACCCGAGCTCACATCCATGTCCTTAAATACTTGAAGGAGATTGTCAAGAACATCGGTTTTGCCAAGAGAGGGTCCGGGAGCAGGGGGACCTATTCCAGATAATGGAAAGTCCGGAGGACCAGGCAGATTGTGTATAGTGATCCTTACCCTGAAGCATGGAGTCAGGGGCATATCTCAGGAATAGAAGCATGTCATCGGCGTAAACGCGTCTCATAACTGCCCACATTTTACATTTTCAAATGCGTTCGGGGTATCCTGGGTTGGAGCCAGAACAGATTTGGCTTGTTTGCAGCCAAGTTTATTGCAACCAACATGGGGGAATGGTCAGACCTAGAGAGCTAGAGCTGCATCAGTATTGTCTGGTTAACTATCTTAGCCAGCAACGTGGGAGACTCTCCCGGAGATATGGAACCTATGATACTTCATATCATTTTTAAAATCCCCAATTAGTACTACAGGGAACATGGCTTTAAAGGGGTTGTCCGAGTTAAAAAAATATATATATATATATATATATATGTACTGTATATATGTGTGTGTGTGGCCGGGAGCGGTCTGCCTAAAATAAAAAAGCTGTACTTACCTTCCGGTGCCCTCCGGTATCCAGCGCTGCTGTCGCTCCGGCGGCCATGTTTGTTTACATGGCGCCTGGACCGGAGCGACAGCAGCGCTGGATACGGGAGGGCACCGGGAGGTAAGTACAGCTTTATTGTTTTAGGCCACATATATATATTTTTTGTTTTCAATACCCGGACAACCCCTTTAAATTGCGTTATGCGAGTATTATGGTGCTATGTATAGTTATCAAGAACATCTCTTGTTAGTATATCGCACAACTTAAAGGCCATTGGTTTCTAATGTCCCTCATTGTCATTTCTGCAGAGCCGGAATGAGCTAAATGTGAAGCACAAGACTCTGCAGCTCATCCAGCCACGGGTTGTGGCTCTGCTCCCTGTTCTGCAGCCGCTGTAAGTAATCCATATAGTCATCTTACACTCTTACTACGAATAAAGTGATTTACTCACCTCAAGCACCATTGTAGCCCTAGATGGTACAATAGCTTTATCATGCACCTGTATGCACAGCAGCTTTTTAGGGGTTGGCAAAAGATAACTATTAATGACTTATACTTAGGATAGGTCATCTCTAGCTGATCGGTGGGTGGGCAACATCTGGTCCCCCCATCCATTTATCAACACCCCTGGCTCCCATACACTTTCAGTGAGAGCCGCAGTAGTGGAGTCAGTCAATAATCTCACACGCCATAAGGACATAATATACATGTGAATAAGCCCTAATGGAACTAAAATCTTTTTTTTTCCTTCTCCCTTCCTTTCTTATGTACGGAAGTGTGGGGATATCTTGGGGGTAACTGGAAGCCTACCAAAGGAAGAACAAGATGCCAAACACATCCTTCAGCGCATATTGTTGAATTCAAGAAACTTTATCGGCTATAAAGAACATGAATGCATTACTGAGGCCACATATACTTACTGTGTACAACGGAGAAAGGCGAGAAATACCATAAACTACTATGTATTTTTAGAAAGGAAGTTTATAATATCCTACAAAAAGTTTCCTTACCAAAGGGGAATTGCCAGCGATGGCTAGGGCAGATCTTGGGATGGGTAGGTGAGGATTCGCACACAGCAGACATTTCCGCAGCTGGAAATACATTGTGAATAGGAGACAACACAACTTTCTGCAAAATAATCTGCTTTGTGTGAATCCAGTCGAAGGGGTCTCGCCCATAATAACCCCACAGATCTTCAGAACACAGGGTCCTTTCAGTACAGTACCTACAATGTCCTTATGGCTTTGTGCAATACTGCAGGTCTTATCCTAGAAAGCTAACAAGGCTATAGCACCAACATATAGCACAGTGTTTTACACACCATGGGGTACATATCCAAGAAAAATGACATTACAGCTTAAAAGTCCTCTAAAGCAATAGCAATGAGGGCGCTGCTCGCAGGAGCTTACAATCTGCAAAGAGGAAGTGGGGGGACGCAAGAGTTACAAGGGCTTCTACAGTGGCCCAGCCATTCTTTATAAGGAATCAGAATAGATAAATCTGCATGAGCTGTCATCAGCTGCTTTCTATGTATACAGATAAATACGCTTGGGAATGAATGGCAACCTCTGTAAGCTCCTGAGGCATGGGGTAAACATAGGGTTACTGTAAATGTGATATGAGACTAGAGAATGTAATAGATGGGTTTTAGGGATTACTTTGATTTTGCAGAGCAGTGCATTACAGAGACTTCAGGCAAAGTCATTAGAGATGGAAGATTTAGGATAATAGAGCACATCTATGACTGAATGGAGTGGATATTCTATATGTAGACGTGTGAATATTTATGCACATATTGGATAGTTGGCCTGTGACCATTAGACTCTTTTGTATATTGTTTTTCTCCTTTGTTGCAGGAGCATGACCGGGACGCTAGTGAGACGGGTCTCCGCAGCAGCTGAAAGGCACCAAGTAACCCTCACAGCAGCTGAATCCCTAAAAGAAGACAAATCAATTCTTATATTTATTCCTGTTTTTATAATTTTGTATTATTTTATGTCCTGGGACACTGTAAATACACTTTTTGTATGAGGAGTCTATAGATTAAACTGCTCTGTACACCAGGGATTCTTTTTATCTCAGTCTGTTTGGCTAAGATACAGAGGCCGGTGAAGCAGATGCTGAAAGGTTATGTGGTTATGGCTGCAGGGGTATAGACACATAAGCGATGCCATGGTGGGGGGCACTACAATGATAACAGGTCTCTCTTCAGACTCCAGCAGTCCACCCCTCTGGTGATTAGTAATAAGAGAGTGGAGTTTATGCGGTGCTTCATGGGTGCCAAACGCCATCTTCTCTTTTTTTTTCGCTTTGGGGAGAACAATACCTATAAATTGTTTTTCTTCAACTTCTCTCCACTCTAACTCTGAGCTCCCCTTAGTTAAATGAGCACTCAAAGGATCTTCTTTTACACACGCCATGTAACTTACGATCTACAATATCTTTGTGCAACATCACTTCTCGACAATTTATCGGGTGTGAACATTCAACACTTTCCACTGGGGTAAAATCTCCTACATCAGCCTATTTGTGTGAGTGGTATAGAGATGGTGACTGCTTTAAGGACGCGTCTCCCTTCCCTTGATATGATGGAGCAGCACGGTGGTTCAGTCTCTACAGAAATTAGAGAAATTAGGTTCATCTCCCATCCAGGTCAACATCTGCAAAGAGTTCTCTCCCTGTTTGCGTGGGTTTTCTCTGGGTCCTTCGCTTTCCTCCCACACTCCAAAACATACTGGTAGGTGCAGGGACTGATCTGTCCCCAATAGAACAGCCGGAAAACTGTTTAAAATTGGTCTAAAACCTTGGACAAATGTGGTGCAGGGCATTTTGGGAGCAAATTACTCCAATTTTCTGGTGCAGACAGATCGATAGATCTCCCCCATTGATCACTGCTGATTTCTTGATTAATCAAACCCTGAAGGAGATGAATTGCCATGCACCTCATTTATTAAGGTGGTTTTAGACCATTTTTAGTCCGTTTTTTCGACTTGCCAAAAAAATTGCCTATGACCCTGAAAATTCAGTCTCTGCACAAGAAAATTTAAATATTGTGGCACAGCAAGCAAGGACAATTAATAGGTGGTGCCACTCATGCTGGATGATGACATTGGTGCAGTATTAGACGGGGGTGTGCTCTGCTTCCATTTCGTTGTCTCCGTTTCCAAAAAAATGGTCAGTATTTTCGCAGACCCATAGACTTCTATTGCTTTCCATGATCCGCTTCAGTGAATATCAACAGACAGATTTAAAATTTTTTTTTTTTCACTGAGAACAGATCAGTGAAAAAAATAAGCCAATGTGAAAACGCCCATTGACAACAATGGCTTTATGAGGCCTCTACTGACAATCACTAGAGTATGATAGAGCCCTTAGACACAATAATTAATCTGCTGCAGCGGAGAACTGTCATGTTCTACTCTACACTGGTCTAATGACACATTTATACATTTTCCAATAGCTAATAGTTGCTCTGTATAAGGAACAATCAAGGTCTGTCCTGCACCCCCTTCTCTTGGGACTGGGGCTTGTCACTTTGGTCATTTGTATGGGTGAAAGGCCATCTGACCCCAAGATCCCGCAGGTTGTATAGGTAAGAACATTATTTTTCTCACCTCTTTATAGAGCAGTTTTCTGCCTCTGGTGTGGCTTGGTCAACTGCGCTGGTTCTTCACTGTTTGCCAGAGAATTAACTGATTTGAAGCAGAAGGATCAATACATGAACCACACAGACACCCACAGTCTCTAAAGCAGTGATGGGCAACCTCTTGAGCTTGATGTGTCAAAATTCGCCAAAAAACCGAGCATAACTCGGGTGGTGTGTCACCTTGAGAAAAACATAATTTTGTGATATTTATAGTTTAAATAACAAATCTGTATAATTATTTAAATATATAATTATCTGTGCTTAAAACAAACTTACCGGTATGTCCCCAGTACGCCCAGGCATAGTGGTAAACAGGCTATATTGCAAATACAAAGAACAATATCAGTCACATTTATGATATAGAAGTGTGGCGTAAGTGCAATCAATACATAATTATAAGGTTAGCCATAGTTTACCTAGTAATAATAAAAGTGCAGACTCAGGGTACCAGGGACAGTAATCCCCACACGTTCCACCTGCTACGGCAAGCTTCCTCAGGGGTCCGCTGCTCCCTGCTGCACCAGCCGGAAGTTCGGCCTACCGGAGGTCCCAGGACTAGGACGCTCTGTGCCGGAGCTCTGCTGTTCTGGCCTACAAACCTCCGGCACAGAGTTTACATTACAGCACTTTTTTTTATCCTCGGGTACTGCGCCTAGCCATGTAGGAGTCTCTCCGCAGCCGCGTGTCACTGAAAATGGCTACGCGTGTCATAGGTTCGCCATCACTGCTTTAAAGTGATATGAGATTTTATCTAGTTTAGGTGGGAGTAGCCCCCCTAGGTACTACACTTGGTTTTCAATGACTTCTCTAAATTTGGTCATACTTTGACAACCGTGCAGTAGCATAACTGTGTAAAGAGCTCTCCCGTGAGAGCTAAACACTTACATGTTATGGTGTGTAATCTAAGAATTTGCAAGATGAGTTTTCTGTTTCAGGGTCATGTTTCTAACTGATCATATCCATAATAATGCTGTGTAGTAACGGTGCAGTTTACTAATGGAGTAATAGTTATGCAATGGTAGCCCCTTCACACTTCACCGGGCTTGACATGAGTATATAACGGATTTAGTCCGTGAAATACAGACTGGATGTGAGCCATAGGATGATGTTGAAGAAGAGGTGAGATGGTTATTACTGCCCAATAGGATCTGTACATTCTATTAAGGCGCCTATAGAGCTCTTAAAAAAAAAGTGTCCTTTATTAACAAAACAATGCAATGTTTCAAAGTCTCTCTCTCAAGCATTAAAAAGGGGTTTTCAGGTCTTTCACTCAGGGTTCCCTTATAATGCAAGTTTTATACATCATATGTTCTTAAAGAAAGTTTACTACGTCCCCCTGATGCTAATATTGTCTAGACTCCAGAGCTTATTAAAGTTTTCCATATATAACTTTCCTGTTTTCATACACCCTGTTTTGATGTTTATGAAAACGAGATTCTTTTTTATGCTGCCAGCACCACTTGTTAATAATAATAATTCCTTTATTTATGTAGCGCACACAGATTACGCAGCGCAGGGTTTGCCAAATTAGTCCCTGTCCCCATGGGGCTCACAATCTTATCAAACTACCAGGATGTTTTGGAGTGTGGGAGGAAGCTGGAGGACCCAGAAGAAACCCACGAAAACACAGAGAGAACATACAAACTCTTTACAGATGTTGACCCTGGAACTTGAACTCAGGTCCCCAGCGCTGCAAGGCTGTAATGCTAGCCACCGTGCCGCCCTCACTTGTTGCAGAAAGGAGGAATAAAATAGATGAATGTGGCTGCACCATAAAGTTTTTTAAAAAAAATTATAGCTTGAAATAAAAGTATGTCTGGGGAGCTTACAAAGTGCACTACATGCTGTTGGTTACTACTGGGGTGATTAAAAATGAACAGTAAACCTAGATATAAATGATAGAAGTAAAGATATACAGGCGGTCCCCTACTTAAGAACACTCGACTTACATACGACCCCTAGTTACAAACGGACATCTGGATGTTGGTAATTTATTGAACTTTACTCCTAGGCTACAATAATCAGCTATACCAGTTATCACAGGTGTCTGTAATGAAGCTTTAGTGTTAATCCTGATTCTTATGACAACAGTTTCTGTTTGGGTGGAGATGTAAAGGGGTGAGCGGTCGTCAACTTTCCCACCTTCATAGTGAGAAAATAGACCAGTATGACTGTAACTTTAAAAAAACTTCTTAAAACTTCAACATATAATGGTGAGAAAACCAGTGAAGTGATAACATTAAGGTCTATGACAGTGGTTCTCAACCTTTCTAATGCTGTGACCCCGCAATACAGTTCCTCATGTTGCGGTGACCCCAAACCATGTACAAGAATATAAATACTATAATACTGCCCCCTATGTACAAGAATATAACTACTATAATACTGCCCCTATATACAGGAATATAACTACTATTATACTGCCCAACTATGTACAAGACTATAACTACTATTATACTGCCCCCCCTATGTACAAGACTATAACTACTATAATACTGCCCCCTATGTACAAGAATATAACTACTATAATACTGCCCCCTATGTACAAGAATATAACTACTATAATACTGCCCCTATGTACAAGACTATAACTACTTTAATACTGCCCCCTATGTACAAGACTATAACTACTATAATACTGCCCCCTATGTACAAGACTATAACTACTATAATACTGCCCCCTATGTACAAGACTATAACTACTATAATACTGCCCCCTATGTACAGGAATATAACTACTATACTACTGCCCCATATGTACAAGAATATAACTACTATACTACTGCCCCCTATGTACAAGGATATAACTACTATAATACTGCCTCCCTTACGGTACCCAGGATATCACTACTATAATTGCCTCCATATGTTACAAGCATACAACTATCTACATAATACTGTCCCCAGGTACAAGTATACAACTCTATAATACTGTCCCTCTAACTGTACAAGTAATATAACTACTTTAACATACTGCCCGCCCCCTATGTACAGATATAACTACTATAATACTGCCCGCCCCTATGTACAAGAATATAACTACTACATACTGCCCCCTATGTACAAGATATAACTACTATATACTGCCCCCCTAATGTACAGAATATAATCACTCTATAATACTGCCCCTCTATGTACAGGAATCATAACCACTATATACTGGCCTGTGTTACAAGAAACTATATAATACTAGATACGCCCCCTATGTTCAGAATACACATACTATAATACTACTTTGCCCCCTACTCTACAAAATACATACTACTATTATACTGCCCCGTCCTATGTATCAGGAGATAAAGACTATAATTACTGCCCCTCTATGTACAGAATATAACACTATAATAGCTGGCACCTGTGTACAGGTAATAAGTCATACTAGCATACTGCCCTCCACTGTACAACAGAGTAACTACTATAATACTGCCCCCGTGTACAGGATATAACTAATACTCACTACTCGCTCCAGGTACGGATTAACTACTATAATTACTGCCCCCCTAGTACAGGAATATAACTACTAAATACCTGCCACCACTATGTACAGACTATAACTACTTAAACGGCCCCCATGGTACAAGACTAAACACCAAATACAATCACTTCGTCCCCCCTATGTACATCAGACTAATCTAAATACTGCCCCCAGGAAGGATAAACTACTATCACTACGCCCCCTATGTACAGATATAACTACTACTGACTGCCCCCTATGTACAAGAATAACTACAATAACTGCCCCCCTAGGTAGACAAGATACTAAAGACTAAATACTGCCCCATGGTACAAGATATAACTCCTCTAATACTTCCCCTATGCAAGAATAAACTACTAATTACTGCCCCTATGGACAAGAATATAACTACTATTATACTGCCCCCCCTATGTACAGAATATAACTACTATAATACTTGCCACTCTGCCCACTCTATGATACAAGAATATAACTATATAATACTGCCCCCTATGTACAAGAATATAACCATAATCTGGACAACTGGTGACAATATACTACATAAATACTTGCCCCCTATGTACAAGAATATAACTACTAAATTAACATACTGGCCCTCTAGTTACCGGAATATAACTCTAAATACTACCTGTACTCGAACTACTTAGCCCCCTATGTACAGGAATATAACTACTATATACGGCCCTAAAGTCAATACCACTAAATGCACCTTGTACAAGAATATAACTGACTATAAATACTGCCTCCCCTATTACAAGAATTAAACTACTATACCAATACTGCCCTCTATAGTACAGGAATATAACCACTATAAACGCTCCCTTGTAAAGGAATATATAAACTACTAAATACTACTATACTGCCCCCTATGTACAATGAAATGAACTACTAATATACTGCCTCTCATGTACATGGAATCATCAACTACTATAAATATCTGCCTAAGCTAACTAGCCCCCTATGTACAGAGAATACTACTATAAACCTAGACATATTCTGCCCCCCTATGAATACACATACAGGAATTATAACTACTATAATACTGCTACCTCCATATTAACAGAGAATATAACTACTATATACTGGCCCCCTCCCCTAGATACAAGATAACGTACTTATAAATAGACTGGCCCAATATTAACAATTATAACTACTAGAATCCCTGCCCCCTATTACAAGAGTATAACTACTATAATACGTTTACTGCCCCTATTTCACAAACGATATAACTTCTACTATAAATGACTCCGAACCCCACTATGTAAAGATAATATACTGCTATAATACTGACTCACCCTATGTACAATAGTATAACTACTATAATACTGCCCCCTATGCTACAAGAATATAACTACTATAATACTGACTACTCCCCTAATGTACAGAATTATGAACTCTATACAAACTACTGCTCGACTATGTATCAAGGAATAATAACTAACTACTAATACTGCCCCCGATGTAGCAAGATCATAATTACTAGAAATACTAAATGGCCCCTATGTACAGGATATCACTACTATAGATACTGACACTGATGTCCAAGAATATACTACTATAATATGGCCCGAGGTACAAGAATATCACTGCCATAATACTGCCCCCTAGTTCTAGTTCCCCCTCCCTCCTACCAAGGGCCGGCTCCAGGTTTTAGAAGGCCCCTGGGCAACAGAGCCTCAGTAGGCCGCTTTGCAGTGAACTCACGTGACAGTATTTAAAATTCAGAATGTCAAACAGTCTCCTGTTCCCCGAAATATTCCCTATCATCCCAAACAGCCTTATCATGGTCAGGGCAGTTTTGAGGTCATTTAACCAACAGGACGAGCCTAAAAATTTGTGCCCCTCCTCTGCCAATTAATACACTTCTGAGCTGCTGCGGAACCTCATAATACACCCCTGAGCTGCTGCGGAACCTCATAATACACCCCTGAGGTTGCTGCGGAACCTCATAATAAACCCCTGAGCTGCTGCGGAACTTCATAATACACATCTCAGCTGCTGCGGAACCTCATAATACGCAGCTCAGCTGCTGCAGAACCTCATAATACACATCACTGCTGACACAGAACCCTCTCTCCTTCTTATGTACATACAAACCAACCAACAGACAGTCACATGCAGAACATACATACAAGCATGGAGGCAAACACACACACTGACAGACAGATACATACAGATACACATGCAGGCAAACACATCATCACACATACCATACACTCACTATATGGATCAGTAATACACATCTATACATGTCACATACCATCACACACTCTGTGGTGTCTGCAGCAGCCCTGGTATCACACGGAGGAGTCTTCATGCTTCTCCTCCTCCACCTCTTCGTCCCGATTTCTGAGCTGCCAGACTTCTGCTTTACTGCAGCTCCCCTAGTTTTCATCCTACTTCCTGCCCCCACTTTTGGTCACCCCTGCTACCCCCAGTTCTAGAACCCCCCCCCCTTCTGCCCCCAGTTCTACAACCCCCCTTCTGCCCCCTGTTCTACAACCCCCCTTCTGCCCCCAGTTCTACAACCCCCCTTCTGC